>JAOQMS010000180.1:18098337-18113822 GCA_027563885.1 Erythroxylum longipes | reverse complement strand
TGAGTCATCTGAATTTTAAGGCCTCCTTTCTCTCCCCCCCCTCCCCCCCTAATTAAAATTTAGTTTGGTCCTATCTTAAACATTGTACAAAAGAAGGAAACAAAGCCATAAAAGAGACAAATAAAATCAAAGTTTTATCAGAAGTTTCTCCATATTAGATATTCAAAATAATTCATTCATTTTTATCGAGGTTTAAGGTATGTTGTTTACTCTAGTGAAAATTATTAAAATTTAAAATCTAGAGAATTACAAATTTAAAATTTTTGCATGATAAGGCATTCCTATTCCAAATTTATATTTGTTCGATTGTTTACTTTTTTTGATTTTACATTTTGATTTTATTTTCTAAATATAAAAACTTAATTGGTTTTTAACAACAATTTCTTTAAGAAATAAAATGTTAAAAATAATTTTATTTTTAAAATTTTGGATTATTATTAAGATATATTTAATATGAATTCATGCTTGAAAATATTCTTTATAAATAATTTTCCAAATAATTTAAATTTCAAAGAATTTTTAAAATTTTGAAATATTTTAAAATAAAATAATTATGATGGTCATAACTTTTTATCATTACTTTATATTAAGAAACTCAAAAATATTTACTTAATAAGTAATGAAATTAAGTTATGATCAAAAAGAAAATAGAAAATCATCTTTTTTTTCCATAAATAACCAGAAACTAAAAATAAAATAATAAACAAAATCTTAGAGAACTTTTCCTTTCAATTAGATTTTTATTGTACTTTTCGCGAATTTATTTTTTAAATGAAAATTTTTGCAGTTGTTAATGTCATTGTATTTATATTTTTAGAAAATTATTAATAATAACTATACTATACATAATTAAATATAAATAATTTTTGATAAATATTTGAATAACTAATTTTATATTATGTGATAGTAATTAAATTGATTGTAAATGCTATCAAATAAAAAAAACTAATTACAATTTTTACATAGCACGCAATACTTTATTTTTTTAAGAATGATTATTTTTAATATTTTATATTTGAAATGATTATTTATTATATTTTAAATTATAAATTATAAATAATAGTAGTTACCTTTTATGTTACTAATAATTATAATTTATATTTCGAAAATTTACCAATTTGAAATGATTATGTATTCTATTTTAAATAATAAATTATAAATACTAGTAATACATTATATATTGCTAATAATTATAACTTATATTTTGAAATTCTTAATAGTTTTAAAAAATAAAAAATAAAATAAAATGCCCATTTTTATTTCCTATATAGTATCTACTATTAAATTTTACAATAATTTTATCATATTTTATTTAAAATGTTTAACTTAATCTATTTAATATTTAAATTAGAAATATTTTATTTTAAAAAATTTTCTATTCTTGTAGTATTTTATTCTTAATATGTTAAAACATAATAAAATTTTTATAGTTTAATAATTAAATAATAATAGTCATAAATTTATATTAGCAATTAATAATAAATAATATATATATATATATATTGAAATTAGGTTGTAAAAAACAAAAATAGAAAATAAAAAGCTCTCTTAATTTTTTTACGTGTGAAAAATTTTAAAAATAAAAAGCAAAATTTAAGACTATGAATTTTTGCATTATTATGATTATTTTTATTCTTGATGTTTGGAATTTGTTATACGTGATTTTTTTATGTTTATGAAGTTTTTGATCATTTTCTAGAAATGACTATGATGTTGAGAGGTTTAGAAATGATTAATTATGAGTATAGTGAGGAATAGACTAATTTTGGTTAAGGTTACTGTTTATACATTTTTGCATTAGTTTAGAGATTTATTAAGAATATTGATTAACTAAAACTCCATTTGACCTAACCATATATGAGCATTTCAAAAATTCTTAGCTATTGGTTAACTGAACTAAGCTTTTAGAGTCATAATTGACTTATTGAATCTAAACATTGATTGATTAAATTGGAAATTTGGAGACATTAGTATATCAAATTAGTCATTGAACCATTTTTTGAAAGGAAAATCTAAAGAAAAAATAAACATACAAAAGATAATAGAATATCGAAAGAAATGATTGGAGGTCTAAAAGAAACAAAATATATGATGAAAAAATATAACTTTAATACTTATATATAAAAATTAGCAGAAAATTAGGTAGCAATTGATCAATTTTTCATGACAAAAAGAGTTTAAGGTATGTTTCCTATGAGAAACAAGTTGCGTATACCAATTGGGGTTGTTAGAATTTGTATTTTCTCTATTATTGAGTTCTTGAATGCAATTTATATGATTTATTGCATGGTACATAAGCTGTTCAATTATAGAGGATTATATATGCTAAATTATTGTAAAATGGTGTGATTGTTGACCTATAATTATAGTACACGTGATATGTTTAGCATATTCTGGAGGTAGTACTTATTCATTTTAAATTGTATGTAGGTTTCACATTACATTGGTGTTAACGTTTTATAAGTTTTTATGTTATTGTGATTGATGATTGCATTAATTAATTATTATGTTTCAAAAGCTATGTGGTAAAGTGTAATGACTGATTAAGGTATATTAATTCATAATAGGTTAAGAAATATGATGATTTTTTATTTGAGACAAATAAATCTGGACTAGAATGATGTGAGTACTATTTTGTTGACTAATATGTATTACGCTGGATTAGATTTAAATAATTATAAATTAATTGGTTGAGATAAAATATTCAATATTTATTTTAATTAACTAAAAGGAATTGGACGGATGTTGTGACACTATTGTGTGTAGCTATTGCTATTATATTTTTATATTAGTGATGCTTAGTGCTTATGGACATTACATAAAACATATTAAGAAGTAGGTATAAAGATTTTATAATGCCATATATGTTGGCCCCTGAAAATTTTTCGTTGAATTAAGCATGATAGTTTATGGAATGAGCATGGAATTTGAATTTTTGCCTTAGAATGAATTATAAGGTCATAATAGAATTATTTATTGGACTTTAATTATTTATTTAAATGTTATTAGGATTTTATTTCACTAGTTAGTGAAATTAATGTTTAAAGAGTGTGTGACGGCAATTTTGGCATGTTACTATGTTTAAGAGTCATAAAGCATAAAGTGAAGGGTAAAAATGACTTTTTACATTCATTAAGGGTAAAATTGGAAGAACAAAGTGTTGTCTTGCAAAATAGAAGGAGAAAAACGTGAATAAGAAAGAAGAAGGAGAGAAGTCGTCCATTTGAAAGAAAGAAGAGAAGAGAGTCGTGAGAGAAGCTAGGGAAGAAGAAGAAAACGTGGAAAGAGAAGGAATCAAGTTTGTTTAAGGTAAGTTTATCTTTCTTTCTTGCTTAGGTAGAGAAAGAAGTAGAGAATGGGTTGTGTTGAAAGAAGATGATCGAGAGACCCATTTGATTTTTGGGTTCCTAAGCTACGTTTTGGGTTTTCTAACCTAAATGGACTATGGGTAGGTTAGTTTGAGCTTGATTTGTGTTAATTTCATTTTGTTGTGATTATGGAAATTTGGGGGATTTCCATTTGAATTAGAATTGAATGAAAATTTTTGGTTATGTTAAAAATCAAGAACAACCTATCCAAGAGCAAAAGGAAGGGCACAATTGAGTTTGGATTTTCAAGAGTTATAAGGTGGGTAATTTATTTGTAGTTATTGTGTAATGAGCAAAATGCCTTGTGTGTGTGTTGTGTGTTAAAATGATTTGCCTTGAAAACTTGTGATGTCGGTGTTGGCTGGTGTGGGCAACCCACCCTTGTGAGATGACAGCAAAGTGAGGGTTCATTAGAATAACCCTACAAGGAAACCCGCTCATGCTTTTCAACTTCGGAACGATAGTTGGGCTCCGAGAACGGGGTCCAACATTGTTTGGTATCAAATCTTAGGTTTTTCCTAGGCATAGAGTGCATGGTAAGATAAATTGTTTGCATTTTTAAATTGATTGATTACATTAAATGACATGCATACATGTAAGAAATAGGATTGAAATAAAATATAAGTTAATCGTTAGTGTTTTTATTGAAGGAGCAAAATGCCACCTCGTAGGAGGACACGAGGAATATTGCAAGGATCGATTGCACCTGACTCTCTAATGAGTCAGCAGCTTTAGGAACTGAGGTTTTTGTAGGGCATGGTAGTGAGCCCATTCGATCACAGACACAATAGTCACCTGTTCCGCCAAAAAAAGTGCCTCCTTTGGATCCGAGATTGTTTCAGGCATTTACTTAAGCCTTTGTCCAGGCTATGGGTCAGATGTCGCAGGCTTTTGCTTCGACCCTAATTAAGAAGGGGAAGCAGTTCGACAAGTTCAGGAAGTATGGGGCAGTAGATTTTTATGGGACCATGGATCCAGAAGAAGCCGAGACTTGGATGAGAAAGACCGAGAGGATACTGGATCAAATGGATTGTGAGGATGATGAGAAGGTTGTGTATGCTGCTAGTTTGCTTCAGGGAGATGCCCTGCATTAGTAGGAGAGTGAGCCGGGGAGTCAGATAAGACCGCCAGTGCTCGCATGGAAAGATTTCTTAGCAATGTATAAAAAGAAGTATTTGTTTGAAGTGTACATCCAGTAGAAGCAGAGAGAGTTTTTGAGCCTCACCTAGAGGGAGATGATGGTGAACGAGTATGAGCGCCGATTTATACAATTGGCCCGATATGTAGCTGAGTTAATGATGAGTGAAGCGGCTAAGTGCCGAAGATTTGAAGCAGGAATGCACTTGGCCATCAGAGAGAAAGTGGTGGGGCAGAATTTCTGTGACTTCCAACAGTTGGTTGAAGCAGCATTGAGAGTGGAAAATGTGGAGAACATCAAGGGTGCAGTGAACAAGAAGAGAAAGGGGAGAGACCAGTTCAAGAGGAGGTGGTACTTCTATGCCTGAGAGGAGTATCAGGACTTTCCCTATACAGTCTGAGGAGAGGAGTAGTGGTGCAAGCAGACCTAGACCTATGAGGACTTATACTGTTTCACATCAAGCCTCAACGGCTAGAGGCAGCAGCAGGGGAGATGGGGATAAGCCACCCATTCCCAAATGTGAACACTGCAGAAGGTTTCATAGAGGAGTATGTTACCGATTAACTGGAGCGTGTTTCAATTGCTAGGAGAAAGGACACATGGCACGAGAATGCCCTCAGAATCCAAGACATGAGAGAAGTCAAATGCAAGCTTCAAAGAGGGCTGAGACAGTGGGATACAGGACAGTAATAGAAGTGGGCAAAAGAAGTTCTGATGTGGCCAAGAAAGTGAACCATTTAGGGAGACCGAGGGGGCAAGAACTAGCTAAAGTGTTTGCTATAACGAGGGAGGATGCAGAGACAGCTTCGGAGGTCATCACTGGTATGGTTAAATTATCTAATGATGATGTAATTGTTTTGATCGATCTGGGTTCTACCCATTCGTTTGAGTCATTAAGTAGAACTGTGCATGGTAAACACTTCCATTGGATACTCCTTTGATGGTGAGTACTCCAATCGGCTAGTATATTATTATTAGTCAAGTTTATAAAGATTGTGAGATATGCATTGATGGAGGACAATTAGTGGTGGATTTGATGCCTTTGAAGATGGGGGGATTAGACGTGATATTAGGCATAGATACGATAGAAAAGTATCATGCCAACTTAGATTGCAAACAGAAGACAGTGGAGTTCGATTTGGATAATGGAAGAAAGTTGGTGTTTGTGGGAGACAGAAGGTCAAGTCCACCTAGAATTGTTTCGGCTCTGATAGCAGAGAAAATGATGAGGAAAGGATGTGAAGCATATTTGGCCTATGTGGTAGACACAAAGGCAGATAAAAGGAAGTTAGAAGATATACCAGTGGTCATGGAATTCCGAGATGTCTTTCCCGAGGAGTTACCAGGACTACTGCCACCTAGGGAAATTGAATTTTGCATTGAGCTTCTTCCTGGCACAACGTCAATATCGATTCCACCTTATAGAATGGCTTCGGTGGAATTGAAGGAGCTTAAGGAGCAATTGGGAGAATTATTGGAGAAAGGGTTCATAAGGCCGAGCTGTTCACCTTGGGGAGCTCCAGTCCTTTTTGTAAAGAAGAAAGATGGATCATTGAGGATGTGTGTGGATTATAGGAAGCTCAACCATGTCACCATCAAGAATAGATATCTGCTCCCACGCATAGATGATTTGTTTGATCAGTTGCAAGGCGCAAGGGTCTTTTCTGAGATAGATTTGAGATCAGGCTACGACCAATTGCAAATAAAGGAGTCCGATGTGTTAAAAACTGCTTTTAGAACACGGTATGGCCACTTTGAGTTCTTGGTTATGCCTTTTGGATTAACGAATGCACCTGCAGCTTTTATAGACTTGATGAATCGAGTCTTTAAGTCCTTCTTAGACCGATTTATCATTGTCTTTATTGATGATATATTGGTTTATTCCAAGAGTGACGAGGAGCATGAGGAACATTTAAGGCTTGCTTTGAAGACATTGAGGAAGGAAGAGTTATATGCTAAATTTGATAAATTTGAATTTTGGTTAAAGGAAGTGGTGTTCCTTGGACATGTAGTTTCGAAAAAAGGAGTGTATGTGGATTCGAGGAAGATCGAAGCAGTTGTGAAATGGGAAGCACCTAAGAATGTAGCTGAAGTGAGAAGTTTCTTGGGTTTAGCTGGATATTACAAAAGGTTTATGGAGGGCTTTTCCATCATAGTTTCTCCACTTTCCAAATTGACAAGGAAGAATCAAAAGTTTGTGTGGACAGATGAATGTTAGAAGAGCTTTGAGGAGCATAAGTACAGATTGACGAGTGCACCAATTTTGACTTTGCCTTCGGGTAATGATGGATACACAGTGTACAGTGATGCCTCGAGGAAGGGATTGGGTTGTGTGTTGATGGAAGGAGATAAAGTGATTGCCTATGCTTCTAAGCAATTAAAGCCTTATGAGATGAACTATCCTACGCATGACTTGGAGTTAGCTGCCATAATTTTTGCATTGAAATATGGAGACATTATCTCTATGGAGTCACTATTAGGGTATTTACAGACCATAAGAGTATTAAGTATTTGATGAGCCAAAAGGAGTTGAATTTGAGACAGAGAAGATGGTTAGAATTGTTAAAGGATTATGACTTAATGATTGATTATCACCCAGGGAAGGCTAATGTAGTAGCAGATGCACTGAGTAGAAAATCGACTATGGCATATGTGGAGAAAGTGTATATTCCTTTGTTGAAGGAATTAGCCAAACTCAGAGTGACATTAAGACAAGCTGAAGCTGATTATATATTGGCAAACTTTAGAGTAAGGACAGTATTGATTGAAAAGGTTAAAGAATTGCAGGAACAGGATGAGTATTTGAACAAGCTCTGAGAAGAGATTAAAAGTGGTAAACCTTCTAAAATAGAGATAAGGGAAGATGGATTGATGGTGGTAAGAAACAGATTATGTATTCTAGATGTGTTAAATCTGAAGGATGAGATTCCTGATGAGGCATACAATGCGCCTTATGCTATGCACCTAGGAAGTACAATAATGTATAGAGATTTGAAGGAGCATTTCTAGTGCAAGAGAATGAAGAAGGATGTTGCAAAGTATACCAAAAGATGCTTAGTGTGCCAACAAGTCAAGGCTGAACACGAGGCACCTTCAGGCAAGCTTAAACCATTGTCTATTCCTAAATGGAAGTGGGAGAAGATTACAATGGATTTCTTGATGGGATTGCCGAGAACTAGTAGGAAGCATGATGCAATACGGGTGATTGTGGATAGGCTAACCAAGTCCGCACATTTTTTGCCAATTAAGCAGACAGATTCTTTGAATGCTTTGGCCAAGAAATACATAGATGAGATAATCAGGCTTCATGGGATTCCAAGTTCGATAGTCTCGGATAGAGATCCCAGGTTCACCTCCAGATTCTTGAAAAGCTTACAAGAGGCTTTGGGAACTAAGTTACACTTTAGTACAGCTTTCCATCCACAGACCGATGGGCAATTGGAGAGAACAATATAGACTTTGGAGGCAATGTTGAGAGCTTGTGCTATAGATTTTAAAGGCTCATGGGACGATCATTTGCCTTTAATTGAATTTGCTTACAATAATTCCTATCACTCGGGAATTTAAATGGCACCTTATGAAGCTTTGTATGGTAGGAGGTACAGAACTCCTATTTGTTGGGATGAGTATGGTGAAAGAAGGCTTTTAGGGCCTGAGTTGGTACATGTTACAGTTGATAAGATTAAACTGGAGAAAGAGAGACTTAAAGCAGCTCAAGATAGGATGAAAAGTTACACGGATGCACATAAAAAAGAGATGGAATTTGAAATTAGAGACAGAGTGTTTCTTAGAGCTTCTACATGGAAAGGGGTTTTGAGGTTTGGTAAGAAAGGTAAGCTTAGTCCAAGATAAATAGACCTATATGAGATTATTGAGAAGATTGGGCCTTTAACCTACAAGTTAGCTTTGCCATCAGAATTATCTAAGATTCACAATCTTTTCCACGTATCGATGCTGAGGAAGTACGGATCGGATCGTTCACACATAATTCAACCTTCAGAGGTTCAGTTAAGGGAGGATTTCACATATGAGGAGCAACCAGTAGAGATACTAGATTCGAAGGAAAATGTTTTGAGAAACAAGATTATTAAGCTGGTTAAAGTCTTATGGAGGAACCATTCGACAGAGGAGGCAACATGGGAGCCTTTGGAAGCGATGAAGGAGAAGTATCCACATCTCTTCAATGACTCAAGTAAGAATTTCGAGGACAAAATTCTTTTAAGGGGGGGAGAAATGTTGGCCCCTGAAAATTTTTCGTTGAATTAAGAATGATAGTTTATGGAATAAGCATGGATTTTGAATTTTTGCCTTAGAATGAATTATGAGGTCATAATAGAATTATTTATTGGACTTTAATTATTTATTTCAATGTTAGTAGGATTTTATTTCACTAGTTAGTGAAATTAATGTTTTCAGAGTGTATGAGGGCATATTTGGCATGTTACTATGTTTAAGAGTCATAAAGCATAAAAGGAAGGGCAAAGATGACTTTTTACATTCATAAAGGGTAAAATTGGAAGAACAATATTGTCCTGCAAAATAGAAGGAGAAAAACGTGAATAAGAAAGAAGAAGGAGAGAAGTAATCCATTTGAAAGAAAGAAGAGAAGAGAGTCGTGAGAGAAGCTAGGGAAAAATAAGAAAACGTGGAAAGAGAAGGAATCAAGCTTGTTTAAGGTAAGTTTATCTTTCTTTCTTGCTTAGGTAGAGAAAGAAGTAAAGAATGGGTTGTGTTGAAAGAAGATGATTGAGAGACCCATTTGATTTTTGTGTTCCTAAGATAGGTTTTGGGTTTTCTAACCTAGATGTGAACTATGGGTAGGTTAGTTTGAGCTTGATTTGTGTTAATTTCATTTTGTTATAATTATAGAAATTTGGGGGATTTCCATTTGAATTGGAATTGAATGACAATTTTTTATTGTGTTAGAAAATCAAGAACAACCTACCTAAGAGCAAGAGGAAGGGCACAATTGAGTTTGGATTTTCAAGAGTTATAAGGTGGGTAATTTATTTATAGTTATTGCGTAATGAGCAAAATGCCTTGTGTGTGTGTTTTGTGTTAAAATGATTTGCCTTGAAAAATTGTGATGTCTGTGTTGGTTGGTGTGGGCAACCCACCCTTTTGAGATGACGGCAGGTTCATTAAAATAACCCTACAAGGAAACCCGCTCACGCTTTTCGACTTCAGAACAATAGTTGGGCTCCGGGAATGAGGTCCAACATCTCCTATAGAAGACTTGAAATAAGAAATGTACAACTACGAGATGATTAAGCAAATACACATTGGAAACTTCTTTAATTATTCATTCATTTCCAAATCAAAATGAAGTTCATACACAGCTTTAATTACAAATCAACATTACAACAAAGTCTTAACAAAAGATACAAAAATACATTGGATGCTCAATGTTCAATGTGCTTATAAAGGTATTCAATTTTCTAGTCACTAACTTAGTACAAAAGCTAGTTCTTGGAATTTGTCCAAATGTCTTGCAAGGATTCACTGATCTTCTTGATTTGCATCTGTGGAGTGGGAAAAATATTGGGTTGAGCTACACAGCTCAGTGGCTAATATATTTATGGCCATTGGCGATGAGCCACACAATCAAACATACATGCATCTAATCATATAAGCATACTCATCTTATCTTAACCCAACAATGTAAGTTCAACATTCATAACTCATAACTCAATACATCATCATATAAAACATATTGGATATGATTGAACATCAAAGCATAATACTCAATTTCATCAAAACTTAACACATCAAAATGCAAATGCACAAATAAATGGCTCGAGGGTTCCGTGGAACAAAACAGAGAAACGAAAGTTTACTTTGTGAACGAAACGAGTCCACTTTTCGAATCTCATGTGCCACAAGCGGGCAGCCAGGAGAAGGCGTTATGTCGACGTGCCCGAGACTATGAAACGGTTCCTCTCTTTCCCAAACACAATCAAATCTCATGCTCAATTCAATCAATCACAAGTTCATATTCATATGCTTTTCTTCTTTCCATTTAATCAAAATGCCATGATACAATTCCAAGGCATAGCATAATTATACTCACAATTCAATTTTTATCACATGTCATACATCATAATGCAATTTCCACATCACAATATTTCAAGGCAAATCATTTTAACACACAACACACACACAAGGCAATTTGCTCATTACACAATAACTATAAATAAATTACCCACCTTATAACTCTTGAAAATCCAAACTCAATTGTGCCCTTCCTCTTGCTCTTGGGTAGGTTGTTCTTGATTTTCTAACACAACCAAAAATTCTTATTCAATTCCAATTCAAATGGAAATCCCCCAAATTTCCATAATCACAACAAAATGAAATCAACACAAACCAAGCTCAAGCTAACCTACCCATAGTCCATCTAGGTTAGAAAATCCAAAACCTAGCTTAGGAACCCAAAAATCAAATGGTTCTCTCAATCATCTTCTTTCAACACAACCCATTCTCTACTTCTTCTCTACCTAAGCAAGAAAGAAAGATAAACTTACCTTAAACAAGCTTGATTCCTTCTATTTCCATGTTTTCTTCTTCTTTCCTAGCTTCTCTCACGACTCTCTTCTCTTCTTTCTTTCAAATGGACGATTTCTGTCCTTCTTCCTTCTTATTCACGTTTTTCTCCTTCTATTTTTCAAGACAACACTTTGTTCTTCCAATTTTACCCTTAATGAATGTAAAATCTCATCTTTGCCCTTCCTTTTATGCTTTATGACTCTTAAACATAGTAACATGCCAAAATTGCCCTCATACACTCTTAAAACATTAATTTCACTAACTAGTGAAATAAAATCCTACTAACATTGAAATAAATAATTAAAGTCCAATAAATAATTCTATTATGACCTCATAATTCATTCTAAGGCAAAAATTCAAAATCTATGCTTATTCCTTAAACTATCATGCTTAATTCAACGAAAAATTTTCAGGGGCCAACAATATAAATATGAATTATGAATTTTATATTATATATTTTATATTATGGTAATGTAAGATTTTTACTATTCTTTTATTTATGTTTTTGTTTAGTTGATATATATAAGCTACCTTGTTACATGCGATACTTTTAGTAAGGGTTTGTTGGCGTGTCAAACCAACAAAAATAAATTCCTACTCTAGAACATTTAAATGAGCAAAGCGATGAATAGGGTCGAACAACAGAGACCAGTGTAGCAATTATTTATTTATGTGGAAATAATAAAAATAAATAGAATTGATTTAGGAATGATTTGTTTTAGAACACGAAGTCACGCAGAAGGCAATTAAAAATAAAGATTGAAAACAATATAAAGAAAGACCTAGCTAAGGTACTCCTCCGTTCGATACTGTAATCTGATCATAGACTCGAAAACATGAATTCAGTTCATTCTTATGGACAAAGTTATAGCAGACAGTGAACAGCACATATCGACCAATCCATTCGTAATTATTCGATAACCTCGAGTAAAGCTCCCAGATTATTACCTTAACCAATTAGACTATTCCTAAGTAAAGCTCCGCAGAATATAATCTATGGCAGTAGTAGAGTCTAATGGACTTTTGTCTTAGCCCACAGAATTGGAGAAGCCGCAATCTATTTAGACTAAATTATTTAATCTCTCTAATTTCTTAATTGAAATTAATTCGCCACTTCGATAGACAGAAATCAGTAATTCACTAATCTGTTCAGCAATTTATCACCAATTCAATCAATTAATAGGCCTCATTAATCAACAAACATGATAATAATAAATCGATTAAAGCTCGTAGATCAAACAAATATAAGAGATAAACAAAAGCAATTAAATCAAAGGAGTCTCACGAATTACATTAATCAAACATCAGATACCTTATTTAGATAAAAAGTTAGCCATGCATAGCAATATTAAAAGACAATGTTGTTAAAGGAGAGTCGTTCTGTCTTTTTCCCACCCACCAAAGCTGCTGTTGCTGTTGTTTTCTTCTAAAAGCTGATCTTTCTTTAATTTCCTAGAATGAGGCTATTTATAATCTAGGTTTACTTTTTACAATAAGCAAAATGAGACCCAACAAAATATAAGAATAAAGCTCCAGTGGGCTACAAAATAACTTGACTTTGCCTAACGTAAGGGGCTATGTCATTCGGGCCCAAATCTCAGGGTAATTAATCCAAAATTCGTAGGTAGCAATTTTCCAGCATTGCGGCACCTTCAACATGGTCATGTTGAAATTCTGTCCAGTTCCAAATTAGCCAAATTCACTCTAAATCGCATCACTTTGGTATTTCATCACCTAGAACGTACAATTCTTTCAACTTCATATATCACTTCTTAAGTTAATGTATTCAGTCCAGAATTAAACAAACAAACCCATGAAGGCCGATCTCCTAATTAAATAGGAATGTTAACTACTTCAAAAATGCCCAAATAAAAGTAATAACATCCATACCGTCGTAATGTTTCACTCATTCTCTCATGTGAAATTTGGATGTTGGTGTTTCTCTCAAAAATCTAGCACAAACCTGTTCTTTCCATAGGACTGACACAAGTTCAAATCTCCACCACTAGCTAAGGTTTAAAACCCACACTAGTCAGCTAGGTCTTTCAATGGGTTGTAATGGGGCTAGTTGGTTATTAAGAAAATTGAGTTGAGAAGCATAAAAAGAATGTACCAAGTAGACACATACCAACAACTTCAGTTTTAAGTCAACATAAATAATAAAAAGATTAAACCGTCAAGCTCATTTAACCCATGTATACCATATCACAGATCCATAATTCACTTACTTCAATTATAATAATGAAGTTGAACCAAGGCTACTGAAACTACCTCGCATGCATTTACTCACATAATAATTCCATTTTTGTTGTTTTTTTGGCTTTTTGCTTTTTTGTTGTGTTTTTTTTCAAAACTAGCACCAACAAATGCATTTCATCCATCCATGATTTTCTCTCCCCTTTATCAACAAAGCACAATTAAGCGAACAATTCAGATATTACTCAAAGTGACTAAACATTGGTATACATGATATATAATTACATAAGCTGCTTGGTAATTCTTCTCCACTAGGTGCAAAAGTCGGGGCTTAAAAGAAGAAGTTATAGGTTAAAATGGGGTTTTTTTAATATTAAAACAAAGAAAAGGTCTAGGCTTAAGGGGGTTGAAATAGGATATAAATTTTCTTTTTGTGTTGGATTTTGAAAGAAAATGGATGGCAAGGGGCTGTAAAAACAATGCCTTAGCATCATTCCAGTGTACTAAATGTGGTTTTGAACAGAACTTATCTCAGTTTCTAGTAGGGGACAAATGTGTGCGCTCTCTGAAAGAAAACTAGAGTGCGTGTAAAGTTGCACTCTCTATCTTATGTCTTAAAAGCCTCACAGTGTGTTTAGTGTGAATGTATGCCTATTACTCTCTAAAGGGCGCAAGCAATTGAAGCAATCTGTTTAATTCCAGTACAAACACTAACTTGATTCATGACAAGACAGGATCAAGAAAAGATCAATTAGGCCAAAGTATGTAACAATTCAAGTTTCCTGAACAAATAAGGCAAGATTGTTTATAAAAACATGTTTAAAAGCAGTTAAATTCAGTTTGAACAATGGGGATTTAGAAAACATTTTGCATGATGCATGTATGAAATGAAAAACAAAAATTGTAAAACAGCGAAATCTAGCAAAACAATTAAATAACTAACATAGCACGCGAGCCAACAATTACGTAACTAAAACAAAGCTAAATAAGTGAAACTTTCCACTCCCCACACTTTATACTAAACATTGTCCTCAATGTTAGCAAATGAAAAACAAGAGCAGTAAAAAGGAAAGAGTGAGAGAAAGCTTCTCTAAGTGACGCGTTAAGGTGATGGTGGAAAGGGTGGGTCGCCATGACCGCTACACGTGAACCAATGGGCGATGTTGCGTTCAATTTTTGTGACTTGATATTGCAACTTGTTAAGAAAACTTTCCAAAGTGCCTTGTTGATGTTCCAACCGTTCCATTTGTTCTGCAAGTACCATGGATGGAGCTCGAGAGGGCCCGTCTGTCCCAACATCTGAGGGTGGGATCACAAACTCTCTATTGGCTAAGGCACGAGTAACCTGCATCTTACAAAGAGCACTCATATCCAAGGCTAGGACCGGTGGTCCTGAGGTTAATGGATGATGCTGATTAATATTAAAATCACACAATTTGATAGCAATCAACGTAATCATAGATCCCAAAATCACTGGGTGTGTGCGATGTGCCAAGATGTATAAAATATGTGTTATATAAAAATAACCTATATTAACTTTCATGTCATTCTGAGCACACCATATAAGAAAGAGCTCTGCTTTAGAAATCACATGCATATTATTGGCTTTTCCTGAAAAATTAAACACTAAAAAGCGTTGGAAAATCCTATGCATGGGATGAATCAAAGAATTAGCCTTAGACGAGCTAGGATTATACATTTGTGGGTCAGCGGACAGCACGAAATAAGTTTCTTTATCATTATACCAGTCAGGATAATCACAAAAAGAATTAAGATAGGAAGAATGAGAAAGCTGAGATTTGGTTACAAAGCCTAAAGCTACTTTCCATTCATTCATAGATAGAGAAAAATGACACTCTAAAATCTTGAATCGAATAGTAGCAGGTGTAGTGATATCACCATCAACAGGCATTTCAAATTTAAAGGAAGTATAAAAATCCCAAACCAGTTTGTAAAAAATAGGCAGTTGCAAATCCACAAACATACCCAATCCCAAATTATCTACCAAAGACTTAAATTGAGATTGTAAATTAAAATAAGTTAAGCAAGATTGGTCCACATACCGACCTGGGCAAATCGTTCTGCCCTTAAATTGGTTGACTAAACAGATATCCGCGACATCCTCGTAGCTAAGATTCTCTTCATGACTGTCGGCTATGAGATTATTCCTCTGAATGTGTGGACCACGTTTGGACCAAGAACGACGTCGGCGCTCTTTAGTGACAGTCTCTTCATCA
>JAOQMS010000180.1:18087157-18098237 GCA_027563885.1 Erythroxylum longipes | reverse complement strand
AATAATTAACCCGAGTTTTTCCTTAGGTTTTGTTTAATCAAGATATGATCGTTAATTAAACCTAACCACCAAATAACCTAGGACACGATCAAGGAAACATGTTTAATTAGGGTGTAGGCTGAGATTGAATTAAAGAAACTATTAATCATGGGTTAATAATTAACCCAAGTTTTCCCTTAGGTTTTGTTTAATCAAGATATGATCGTTAATTAAACCTAACCACCAAATAACCTAGGACACGATCTCTAGATTTAATTAGGCAGTAGCATTACGAATTAGGAAAACCGATTAATCAAGGCAACAACCACATACAATGTGTCATTTAACCTATGTCATGTTTTCCCTAATGATTATGAATCATTAGTCGTTGCACATGAATTTCAACAATTACAGATTACATCAAAATTCTAGCAATAGGTTTGTAATTAACCGATTCAATGAACGCATTAAAATCATCCTTTCACAATACCCAATCGGTTCATACACAAATAACCGAACAATAACAAAATTTTGATTATCCATACACAAAACCCAAATCAATTAACATAAGGTAATATAATCAATTCTTAATGAGAGAAAGAAATAATAAAAACAAAGAAATACACTTAACCTAGGTCGTCGGTGTCAATGTCACCTCCGAATCGATGTCGGGAAGTAACATAAACATACTCACAACTCCCTAAGGATGTCAAAAACACCTAGGCCCGACCCAGTCAAACTAGCCCACAGTCTATAGGTCTCAGGCCATGGGCAAAGAGGGTTAGTCCTAACTTAGGCTTGGGCCACGTAGCGTGGCTCGTGGCTAGTGGCCCACCCATTGTCCATTGAAACAAAATGACATCATTTTGCAGATAGCAAAATGGCATCATTTTGTTACAATTTAAAAATAACTTTGAAAAAAAAATGACATTGATGAGTATAAATTGCATCATGTTTTAGGGCATAGTTTGATATGTGTTTAGCCATTAATTCAATCATTTAGTATGTGATTAGGTTAAAATTGTGTTAGTTTGTTAATTATTTATGTTTTACATGTTTTAAGGGTTAGTACAAGCTTTTTAAGCTTAAATATTATGTTTTTTAGGTACCTTGATATATTTGCTAGTTTTTCAGACTCAACGTCGAAGAACGGAGGAGTTTCGAAGATATTTAGGTCGAAAGAATAGCCCACGATCATAGCCTATCAGGCCACAATCATGACAGAAGCTCAGGGAATGGCCCATGATTGTGGCTTGTGTGCCACGATCTTGATAGCAAGCTCAGATGTGAGCCATGATCATGACTTGCATCGGGCAGACGCGTAGACACTCATGAACTTCAAGTTTTGAGGGAGTTTTTGGACTTTTTGGACCCCAAAAAACCTATGGTTCCCAAAAAACAAGAGGATATAAAAAGAATAAGAAGAGGCAAAGAAAAGAGCTTTTGCATCAACCACCTTGAGAAACCTTAGAGAGAATTCATCAAGAGATTGAGGAAGAGAAGAAGGAAGAAAGAAGAGAGAAGAGGAGAAGAAATTGACTCAACATACTTCCCAGATCAGAACATTTCCTAACGTCGCTACCTCCTGTGCTCCATTTCGATTGTATATGCTGTTTATTTTCAGATTTATCATTGTATAGAATTGGATTGAATAGTTGATGATAGAATCTTAAATGTCGAGGATGTTTTAAACTCACCTTCGGAGTTTTATTCTTGAATTAAAGAAAATCTGATTATTTATATGTTTATTGGATTTGTTGTGGTTTGATTTTACAATTTCATAATTCAGTAATAAATTGAGAGGATGAATTGAATGAAAATGATTAAATTGGACTAACGAGTGTTATGTGATTTAATAGAATAAGAATTGAATCAGATTGAGAAATTGTGCGAAGAAAGATCATGCATAGGTTTCCGATAGTTTATTAGAGAACTTCAGAACTAATTAAGGTTTTGGATTAATTGTAAATTGAGAGATTGCAACCCTATAATCTGATTAGGGTTTGTGATTTAAGGTTATTGGTTATAAATCGAGAGAGAGTAATCAACCCTAGGATAGTCTAGAGCTAACAATCCGATAATTCATAATCAATTAGGTTAGCACTAAGCATAGGTAAAATTCCCTTTCTCTCAATTGGTAAATTGTTTCAGATGATTCTTAGGTGTTGCAATTGCTTAATAATTAGTATATTCATTTTTATTCTTAATTTGATTGATTGAATTGAATTCTCATTTTTAGTTTTGTTTCACTTTGGATTTTTGTCGTTATTTTTTACCTTAGATTTTAGGATTAAATTAACTCCCTCCTCATGGGATTGACACCTTTGGTACTACGCTAACAAACTGTGAGCTTGTGAATTATCGAGGGTTTAATATTAAAACTTACATACAACAAGCACTCAATCAAGTTTTTGGCACCATTATCGAAGAGCCGATTAGTTTAATTCTTGTAGTCTAAAGCTCTTTCACCGTCTTTTGTGAAAAAAACTTGGCCGAAAAAAATTGATGTATTCAAATCTTTAAAAGATCAAAAAGAAGAAGAACAGATGACTACAAACATTGAGTTTGAAGAAGCTATGAAAATCTTTATTCGTGAAGCAAAAGAAGAAAAAGAAAACGGAGTGACTAAGGAAGAACAAAAGCAGATCACTCTTTTACCAAACAAACTGCTAGACTTAATAGAAGATTTAAGGAGTTTTGTTATTCCCTATTTTATTGATAGTTTGTTCGTGAAAAAGACATTACTGAAATTAATTGGTTTTCTCAACTTTATCAATATTGTCCTCCTAATCATTTTGCAATTTATAGCTTACTCACAGGCTACAAAATTGATGTTGAATGAAAAGGGTGGAAGTTAGCCACTCATAATTGATTTGGGCTAAACTTTTAAGGATGCAAGGTCAAGCTAATGACTCTAAATTAGCACGTTTAGTAGTTAGATTTAAATTGTTGTGTACTTAGGTTTCTTTTGAATTCTAAAATAAGTTTTGAATGATTTGGAATGGTTTATATTGCTAATTCTTTTACTCTCTCGAATCACTTACAAGATATTGAAACACTCTTGATGTCAAGTAGATTTGGTATCAACACTATCACCATCACCACCTCCATCACCATAAATAGTTTTGTGTTCTAACCCTTTTCTTTTCATTTTTGTGAGTATTTTCTTCTTATGTTTTTTGTATATTATGTTTAATTTCCCCTGATGTGTTTATGTACCCTTCTCATATTGAGGACAATGTGTTATTCAAGTGTGGGGAGGGTCGTGTGTTTTTGCTTTGAGTGTGAATTCTGCATATTGTATGATTGTTTATTTAGGTTGCATATTGTGAATGTGTCAATGGCTTAGATAGAATGAAATTGATTTAATTTTAATCATAATCTATTAGGTTGTGAAGAGTCATTCGCTAGTAAAATTAGTGATCTGGGTTCTTTGGCTAAATATGCTAGTGAATTAGGATTTAGTGTTAGTTTATCACCCTATAAGTTGCCACATTCATTCATAATTTTAGGTATTTCAACTACAGTAGCTTTGCTAGCATTTTTTCCATAAAAACGAGTAGCTAAAGCAACAATGTAGGCATTAAATTCAAAAATTGTTTGCAATTTTTAAATAAATAACTATTTTTCTGGCCTTCGAGTTATGAATAGAGCTAGTAGCCAGTTAAGAACGTGATGTAGCTGAGTAACCAAATCGACACGCATCACAAATACGTGCCTTTGCGTCAAAAGGCTATAATGATGTTCCAACCAAGAAACTTAATAAAAACATGACTTAGTTGAGTAACCAAATTGATATTCATCACCAATGTTAGCCTCCGTGTAAAAGACTAAGTTCGTTTCCATAAAAAAATTAAATAAATAAAAAAATGGTTTCTAGCAAAACCTACTGAACTTATAAGTAGCTTAACTTTTTATGAAAACGTACTTAGGATAGTTACAGAGTTTAAATGACCAAATAATTATTAATGTGTGTGTACAATTGAAAAAGGGTTAATAACTTGACATTTGGGTCTTGATTAATATGTATATTTAGTTCAGAGCTCCTAGACGCAGATTTTAGATGCTAATGATCTGGAATAACTTGAATGATTGTGTTTAGAATTAAACTTGTTTCATAAAGTTGAAGCCATTTTCTCAATATTGCATTGTGTGCTTTGTGATTTTGTTTGTTTGATTGTTTTTGTTTGCTTGAGGAGAATCGAATGTTTAAGTGTGGGGATGGTGATAAATGTAAATTGCATGGTTTTTTAGGGCATAGTTTGATATGTGTTTAGCCGTTAATTCAATCATTTAGTATGTGTTTAGGTTAAAATTATGTTAGGTTGTTAACTATTTGTGTTTTAAGTGTTTTATAGGTTAGTACAAGCTTTCAAGCTTAAATATTATATTTTTGAGGTATCTTGATGTGTTTGCTATTGTTTCAGGCTCAATATATAAGAACATAGGAGTTTCAGATGGAACTCAGGCCATAACACAGGCCCACGATTCCGGCCTGCATGCCATAATTGTGACAGAAGCTCTAGGAATGGACCACGATCGTGACCTACATGCCACAATTATGGCCTGCGTGGGCAAACGTGTAGATGCTTTCAAACTTCACATTTTAAGGGACTTTTTGGAACTTTCATAAACTAAAAAAACCCTAAGGTTACCCAAAACATAAAAGACTATTTAAAGAACAACAAGTGGAAAGAGAAAAGTGACATTTTCCATGCAACCACACTTAAAACCCTGAAGAGAGAATACCAAGAGAGAAAAAGAAGAAGAAGGAAGAGGAAGATGAGGAAAATGAAGCTGACTCGACGTATGACATGTGTTTAAATGTTGATTCATTTGATATACTACAATTAGTGAAAAAGCTTTAGAAATGCTTAGGATACTCACTTTAGCTCATATTTGATCTTAGGTACATTTCGAAAGTGAAGGAACTAAAGCGACCTGAAAGCATGTCCATTAAAGCCTTCTTCTCAAGGACTGACATCCACTTGTCTTTATGGAACAATAAAGAAGAATATTAAAGCAAGAGAAGGAAAAATAAAGCATAAAATAATGGAATGGGATAAAGCATGAAAGAATGAAGGATCAAATCACTCACGACTATGCATGTTTTTGCATGGTCATGAGGGTTACTTCCAATGATTTAATCATTTAAGGTATAAAGCAAACAAAGGGATGCACTTGGATGTGAATTTAATGGATAACAACATAAAAAATTTGTGAAAATCGAAGAAGTTAGACAGCTACACATGATTGGAGGGCTGAAGCAAAGAATGGGAAGATGAAGACACCTAACGTGAATGCATGGTGTCTCACTTGAGTGAGACACCACACACACACACCAGTTGTCCATTTTGCTATATTAAAAGCATAGCTATCCCATGCAAGATATCTGATGGAAAAAAAATGTGACAAATTTTGGAGAATAAGACAAAAAGTGGACAGCAATGGCAAGGGGTCCTCTTCAGTTTTAAAATGCCACCTGTCCAATTCTGTTCTTATTTTGGAAACCTAGCTACCTCATGAGCTAAAGGAAGAGCTAAGAAATAGGAGAAAAGGGGATGGAAGTGTAGGCTGGAGTGTGGGGGCTAAAGTGAGAATAAAACAAGGTACAGTTGAAAGAAGGAGGAAGACTAAAAAAGAGGTAACAGCTGAATCATCTATTTAGTTAAGCCATCTCTGCATGGGGCGAAGCTAGTTTTTATCATAAAAGAGAGTGGAAAGGCTGCTGCATTTTGGAGAATAAAATAACGAGTGTGGGGGCTGAAATTTGAGAACTGAAGCTCCCATCTTTGTTGGTGAACAAAACGTGAGTGGAGGTGGTGAGGCTGGTTTTAACGCAACAAGGAGAAAAGAAGAAAGAGATAATGATAGAGAGTGTTTTAAGCATACGTGAATAGTGTTAATGGACCAACAATCTTAACTGTACCATTGAAGCTACGGTGAGAAGAAGAGTTGTGGCTTGGTGGCTAGAAAAGAGAATAGGAGGTGGCTAAGGAGAAAAGAGAGAAGAGTAAAAACTATATGAGAGCTATGGGAGAGACTGAAGAGTGAATAGTATGGTGGTCCAACATATTAATTTGTCAAATCAGTGAATAGTGAGAGAAGAGAGCATTAACGTGAGAAGAGAAGAAGAAAGCAGTGGTGTGGAATGGAGTGGAGGAGCTAGGTTTTCCTTTGTTTTTCACCACTGAAGCATAGAGAAGATGGCTCATACTTGGAGCATAAAAATAGAGATGGAAGGCTAGCTTCTCGACACTGGTTCAACAGGAATATCGATACCAAGTCATGGTTAAGCTATTTTTATCAATTTATGGTTGTAATTTCTTTTCATATTGGTGTGTTGTTGGTGTTGATTTCATTAAGTTTTGGGATGAATGATCTTAATACGTTATTTTGATTGTTTTATTTTGAACATATTGCAAAAATATTCAATGTAATCTAAAATTGTTACTTTTGATGTTAGTGAGTAGCATTGAATGATCGTTAATCATTAGGAATAACATAACTTAGGTTAGATAACCCGAACGTGTGGGGTTACTACCTATATTGACCGTTTTCCAATTCGTAATGTGGCTACTAAATTGAATCTGGAGATCGTATCCTAGGTTATTTGGTAGTTAGGTTTAATTAACGATCGTATCTTGATTAATCAAGACCTAAGGGAAAACGGGGATTAGTTAAGCATTTTACTAATCTCAAATCAATAGTCCGAAGAGAGTTGTAAAGACATTAGGATGATGGAATATGCTTGATCGCGTTTAGGCTAAGATTGACCCTAGAACTGGACCTTACTTGTATTCAACACTTTTCTCATTTTCAATTACTTGTTTTAATTTGTTTTGATAGTTTACTTTTACTTTAATTTCTAAATTGCTTAAAAATCCAAAACCCCCCTCTCTGCATCAATTAATTTCGTTACAAAAATTAACCAAACATTCCCTATGGATTCAATCCCGACTCACCATAACTACAAATTTTAGTGTGTAGAGTCAAGTAAATTTTACAGTGCACTTGACAAGAATTGTCAAATTTTGGCGCCATTGGCGGGGAGTGTGGTAGTTTAATTTTTATATTTTATTTCAGTTTATTTTTTGTGAATATATTTGTTTCTTTTCTATTATTTGCTAACTTTTAAAGTTTGTAAGTGTTGGTGTATGGTAGTGACCAGATCTCCTCATAGAGCAATTGCGCAACTTGATTCGAGAACACTACAGTGTTTAAAAAAAGAAGCAAGAACAGCTTTAGTAGTAGACCCAGAACTTAAATCTGAAACAACTATGGCAAATCCGTGAACGTTAAGATAATTGGCTGCACCATACTTAACCTAAGGGCCCCTATGTGTTACATTTCCTAATTTTACTGAAGATGTTACCTTTGAGTTAAAATCTGGATTAATTCATTTATTACCCAATTTTCATAGTATTGTAGCTGAGGATGCACATAAGCATGTCAAGGAGCTCGATAAGGTTTGTTTGAGCATGAAGCCTCCTTGGGTGATAGACGAACAAATCATGTTGAGAGCCTTGCCATTCTCACTCAAAGATGCAACAAAAGATTGGCTATTTGATTTAACAATGGGGAGCATAAATACTTGGTTGGAGATGAAGAGACTATTTTTAGAGAAATATTTTTCAGCCTCAAATATGGTAAATATTCGGAAGGAGATATGTGGTATCGAGCAACATAATGGAGAATCTCTTTACAAGTACTTGGAGCGGATCAAGAAGTTATGTGTCAGTTGTCCACACCACAACATACCAGAGCAACTTCTCATCCAATATTTATATGAAGGATTGTTACCGATGGAAAGGAGCTTGGTTGATGCAGCGAGCGCTGGGGCACTTTGCAAGAAGACTTCCATTGAAGCCAGGATATTACTTGAGTGGATGGACAGGAACACCCAACAATTTGGCACTCACAATGATATTCGACGAGTAAACAAGGTAAGCACTTCATCTATTAAACATCATTTAGATGAACTAACATCTTTTGTGAGACAGATTGTAGTTGGACATGCACAAGTGAAAATGTGCGTAATATGTTCAAACACAAGTCATCCGACTAATGAGTGCCCGACATTACAAGAAGTAAGTATGGAGTACGTGAATGTTACAGGAGGAAACTTCCCGAACCAATACAATCTGTACTCACAGAAGTATAACCCAAGTTGGAGAGATCACCCCAACTTGAGTTATGGAAGAAGCACAAGGATTTCAATGAAGGTAACAAGGAGCAAAGGAAGCTTCTTCTTCCAGTTTAGGTACATCTTTAGAAGATCTTATTAAGAATCTTGTTGCTAGCAATCTACAATTGTAACAAGATATGCAGCAATTCCAACATAATATGCAAAAGCTATTTCAGCAAGGTGTACAGCAAATTCGACAAGAATCAAAAGCAAGCACAAAAATTTTGAAAAATCAAATAGGTCAAATGGTAGTGAGGCTCAATCAACTAGAATCGCAAAGTGGAGGAAAATTGTCATCCCAACCTAAGATAAACCTGAAGAATGTCAGTGTTATAACCCTGAGGGGTGGAAAGGAGATTAAGGGTCCCAAGAAAACCCCATCAAAGATTGCTAATGAGGAAGAGACCGAGAAGGAATTAGGAAAGCAAAAAAAATCTGTCAACGAGTACGAAGGTAAATTTTAAAAATCTTGATATTATTAAAATTAACCCTCTGCCTTTTCCTAGCAGATAGACAAGACCAAATAAGGAGGAGAAAGACAAAGAGATATTGGATACTTTCCAAAAGGTGGAAGTCAATATACCTTTTCTCAAGGCAATCAAGCAAGTACCAAAGTATGCCAAATTCCTCAAAGGACTGTATACACATAAGAGGAAACTAAAGGGTGATGAGAAAGTGATGATGGGTGAGAATGTGTCAAAAAGAATATACCTCTAAAATGCCAAGATCTAGGTATGTTTACCATTCCTTGGAAAATTGGTAATACTATAATCAATAGAGATATTTTATATTTGGGTGCTTCTATTAATGTGATGCCTCGTTCGATTTATGCTTCTTTGAAATTGGGCCTTTTGAAAGAAACAAGTGTAATCATACAACTAGCTGACCGCACTAATGCTTATCCTAATGGTGTGCTTGAGGATGTTTTGGTGCAGGTGAATAAGTTAGTGTTTCCTATAGATTTTTATGTTATGGATATGAATGATGACACCTCATGTAATTCGATACCTATCTTGTTGGGGGCACCGTTTCTTAATACAGATCAAACTAAGATAGATGTTCGCAAGGGCACCCTCATAATGGAATTTGATGGGGAAGTGATTCGGTTCAATATTTTTAATGCCATGAACATCCTCCTAATGATTATTATGTTTTTTCTATTGATGTGATTGATCCTTTGGTGTAGGAAATGTTTAAATTAAGTTGCAGGGATCATTTGGAAATGGTTTTAACTAAGGATATGGAAGTAGAAGCCAACACTCATGTTAAGATAGGAGAAGAGCTTGTGAAAATGACAGTCACCTTGGATTCATTGGAAAGCTCTCTAAAAAGGTATGATTTGGCCTTTATAAAACTACCTGAAGCTCACCAAAAGTTATTACCTTTACATGTGCAGGCACCAGAATTGGAATTGAAGCCACTCCTTACACATATGAAGTATGCCTATTTGGGAGATAAGTAGACTCTCCCATTAATCATTTCAGCAAAGTTGACTTCAAATCAAGGTGAGAGGCTTGTTCGAATACTAAGAGAGCATAAGAAGGCTATTTGATGGACTATCATAAATATCCAAAGGATAAGTCCTTCCATATGCATACACCGCGTTTTATTGGAGGAGGATGAAAAATCCAGAAGGCAAGCTCAGCATAGGCTGAATCCTCCAATGATGGAAGTTGTGAAGAAGGAGGTACTGAAGCTTCTCAATGTTGGGTTTATCTACCCGATTTCTGATAGTAAGTGGTTAAGTGTAAGGGCCTAAAATATATACCCTAGATGAAATGTTACATATTTATGGCAATACACGTATGATTGGCTTGTTCTTTGGAGTTGTAATTCAGAATTAAACATTTGAGGGAATTTTAAACTTGATAGCATGTATTAATACAAGTGTTGTGAGATTTGAATTTGCATGAATATGTGTTAAGATGATGAGAATTGAATGATGGAAAAATGATGGTTATATGCTAATTCTGGTTTAACTACTGACAGACTTTGGTAGTTCAGCTATATCTTGACCTGTAGACATCAAAATTGGATGATTTTAAATTCAGATAAAATTAGATACATTTATCTACAACTTTTATGAAGGAACCCAAATGTTATTCTGCCGCTACAATTTTTGAATTCTAGTTTGAAGTTGAGTTCTGGATGATGTCCTTATTTCGAATAGCCTGTAGTTTTTGGGGTATAACTCCCGATATAATTAACCAAATTGCATGACATTTATGTCATTAGAAAATTAAGACATAGGGTAATAAAATTAATTGATAAGAGTATAGGCAAATGTGGGAATTTAAGGAAGAATAAGGACCAATATGCAATTTTCCTAAAGTTAACTCATGGACCAATAAGATTAAAACATGTGTGTCCAATGGAATCGTAACACATGGTCCAATAAAATTATAACACATGGTCCAATAGAATTGTAACATATGGTCCAATAGCATTGCAACACATTGTCCAATAAAATTACAACATGTGGTCCAAAGGGATTGTAACACATGGTCCCATAGGATTGTGACATATGGACCAATGAGATTGAAACATCTGTCTAAGACTAGAACATTCTTGAAAAGGCATATGGAGAGGGGAGATGAACGAAAATTTGAGAGTTTAACTTCATTTTTGCTCTTCTCCACTTCGCCTTCTTCATCCCATCATTTTTCACTTGGTGATTCAAGCAAAACTAAAGAGAAAGGGAAGGAAAAGCATTAGAAAAACTACTTTGTCAATTTTAAGGTTTGGGATTTTACTTTGATGGTTTCTGTTTTGTGTATGGTTGAATGGATATAAAGATTCATTCGGATGTGGAATTGTTTCTAGGATGTTGCCTTCTTGTTATTTTCGTGCTATCTTGGATAGAATTGGTTGAAGATGACAAGGAACAATGTGTAGTGAAATTCTGTCTAGGGT
>JAOQMS010000180.1:18066991-18087057 GCA_027563885.1 Erythroxylum longipes | reverse complement strand
ATTTGAATTGGAATTTAATGGGAAATTGGTTTGTTTTAGGAAATCAAGAAAATCCTACCCAAGAGCAAAGGGAAGGGTCGAATTGAGTTTGGATTTTCAAGAGTTATAAGGTGGGTAATTTATTTGTAGTTATTGTGTAATGAGCAATTTTGTCTTGTGTGTGTGTTGTGTGTTAAAAAGATTTGCTTTGAAATATTGTGATGTGGAAATTTGCATTATGATATATGACATGTGATTGTGAGTATAATGATGCTATGCCTTGGAATTATATCATGGCATTTTGATTTAAATGGAAAGAAGAAAAAGCATGTGAATATGAACTTGTGATTGATTGAATTGAGCATGAGATTTGATTGTATTTGGGCGAGAGAGGAACCATTTCATAGTCACGTGCACGTCGACATAAAGCCTTCTCCGGGCTGCCCATTTGTGGCACACGAGATCTGAAAAGTGGACTCGTTTTGTTCACGGAGTAAACTTCAATTTCTCTGTTTGTTCCACAGAACCATCAAGCCATTTGTTTGTGCGTTTGCATCTTTGATGTGTTGAGTTTTGATGAAGTTTTGTATTATGATTTGATGTTAAATCACATCCAATATGTTTTATGTGATGATGTATTGAGTTATGAGTTATGAATGTTGAACTTACATTGTTGGGTTAAGATAAGATGAGGATGCTTATATGATTAGATGCATGTATGTTTGATTGTGTGGCTCATTGCCAATGGCTATAAATATATTAGCCACTGAGCTGTGTAGCTCAACCCATAATTTTCCCTCCTCAGGTGCAGAACGAGAAGATTAGCGATCCTTGCAAGGCATTCGGAACTCCAAGATAGCTAGAAATCTTTTATACTAAGCTAGTGACTATTTTTTTTGGATAGCTTTATAGGCTTATCAAACATAAGCATCCTTTTGTATTTTATATTAAGTTGATGTGTACGTTGATATGTAACTAAAGCTTGATTAAATATTTACTTGTTTGGCAATGAGAATGAGAATTTGAGGATTTGTTGTTGTGTATGATGATGGTTATGAAGGAGGAATGAGTATGCGATTGTAAATTGTTGTTTGGTTTAGAATAACATGTTAGAGATTGGAAGGGTTGTATGGGATTAATTATCTGAGAGGAGATTTAAGAATTTAACAAAAGCGCTTAGTAGTTGAATTGATACGAAGTGTATGTGTATTTTTGGTGTTGAAATGTTGAGTTAGAGTCCCTGATTTCACCGCAGCAAAGTTATATTAGTTGGCCATGACAAACTTTCCCTGAGAGGTCCTGGGAAATATTTCCTGATTTCTTCGCAGCAAAACATATAGTTTGCCGCGGCGAACTTTCCCGAGAGGTACTGGGAAATATTTCCTGATTTCGCCAAAGCGAAACATTTAGTTTGCCGCAGTGACCATGTTTTGACCCTTTAAGTGGCAAAATCTCTTTTTGGAGTCTTCACAAAAGTTGTAGATCTAGAAGTCCTCTTCAAAACTGCCCTAAGATGACCTTAATCTGATCTCTCTAGTGAAATTTATGTCAATTGTCCAAAGATAGGTACAATATAATTGAGTGACTCATTTGGCCATAACTCCATCATCTGATCACCAAATGAAATGAGTATTGAATTAAGAGATCCCATAGAAATAACCTTACAGGATAATACATTCACGTCTTTTGATATTTCGGATAGTTGGGCTTCGGGAACGGGGTCCAACAACATTTATATATATATGGTTTTATATGAGTTCAAAAATGTATTTGAATCCTTTCAGCATATACGCCAGTGATATATAATGTTATATGCCCTTACATGAACTAAGAGTTTATCGGTATGCGACATCTTGGAGATTTCTGACATATAAGTTCTAAGTGTGTAAAATTGATTCCATTTTGATGGATATGGCCATGTTGGTAGAGTTAAATGTGTTCTAATGCCTTACAGGCGATTAGACATGATTTATAGACCTATTGGATACTTAGAAAGCTTAATTTGAAAAGTTGGCGTACATAAGGGCTTATTTATAACCTGTTAATAGTTAAGGGACTTAAAATGTAATTTTTCAATTCTTGGAAGACCAATATGCACTTTTATAAGGCTAAGTTACTTAATTATAATTTGCAAAAGTCTGAGGACCAAAATGAAAATAAATGTTTCGGTCATTCTCAAATTTAGGCTTAATTGCAAACTTAGGAAAACTTTGAAGGGTATAATGGTAATTTCACATAAACTAAGGGCAAAAAGGTAAATTCACTATGTTTGGTCAAAGAAGAGTCAAAATTTTAGACCCTTCTTCTTGTGTGTGGCCATGCACCCCATTATTTGGCATTAAAACACTTTGTTTTAATTAAAAGAAAGGAGAAGAGAGGAGGAGAAGAGGAAGTTCCAGCCATCACTTAATCTTCACCAAGTTTTTAATTCTCTAACCCAAACCAAGGTGTTCTAAGTTAATTTGGGATCACGGAACTCAAATCTATCATTAGATTTGAGAGATTCTCAAAGGATTCTAAGATATCACCAAAAGGAAAGTTTAGGTATATTTTGTCTCATCTCTCTCTACATTGTGATTTTGAGTTTGGTGTTAAGATATGTTGTTCTCCATACTTGAATATGCATGAAACATTGTTTAGATGAATTAAATGAGTCACGGAGAAGCTTCCTTTATCCAAAACCGAAATGCCATATCTTTGGTGAAAGTTTGTGAAGTTTTGAATATCTTTTGAAATTGATGGTTTAAATGAACTCTATGATGTTTATTGTGTATGTATAATGTGAATTGATGATGAAAAATGAGAAAGATGTACATTGGAAGGAGGCTTTCAGGTTTATTCCTTTAGGTATGTGATAAAATGCCTAAGTGAACTTGGCTTAAGATTTAAGGATTTTGATGGTATGCATTGGAAAGAGGCTTTCATATTTACTTAGAGTAAACTTGAATTGTTGCTTAGATTGATAAGTAGTGTCCTAATGTGCTTGGATAAAAATGTGCTTAATTATGCTTTGAAATGTGTAAGTATAAGATTAAGGCATTAAATTCCTTGGAAAATGCAAAAGAAAGCTTATGTGAATAATAAGGGAAGTAACCATGTGAGAAGCTTCATAGTCGAATCCTATAGCTTAAAAATTGTGATATTGTGTTTTACACACTTATGTGATTATGTATAAATATGAGATACATGTTTGAGTAGTAAATACATTGCATTTGTATGTATAAAGGCTCGGGACCTGTGAATCAAGGAGCTCGTACCGAGGCTTGTTGAAGTCAAAGGAGTGTACACCTTCTTTTGAGGTGAGTTAGGGAAAAACATGTCTCTCAAATGGGACTAGGATAACCCAAGACATGCATAATGACTTGTATGTGAATTTTGAGCCTAGTTAATGCATAGTAGAATTTAATCTCATGTAGATGCTAGTATACTTATATTTTTAATAAACGATATTGTTTTGAATAACTTTTCACTTGAAGTGAAACTGATGTTTTTATTTCATATTTTGAGGAACAATATTGTTTTCAACAAACCTATAATTGAAGTGCAAAGGACAATGTTTTATTTTATGAAACTACATTTTTTAGCAACTTTGCACTTGGAGTGCAAAAGATGACTTTCACTGCATGAAAGAACATTTTAGAACTTACATATCCATAACCGAGTCATGCATGCTACATGTATGTGTTCTCTTTTGACTTAGAGTCATGGCAAGGTTCCATTTTATCGGTTGGACCGATAAATAAAGGCATGGTACCTTACTTGATTTAGGACTAAATATTTGCATATGATTTTTTGTTTGAAATTGGTGAGGTAACGATTAGCAAATCGTGTTCTAGGCACAACAGATTAAGCGACCCCCATATCCTTGACACTGGTATATAAAAGTTGAGTCTTTGTAATGGCACCATTCTACAGGACTTGTGAGTGATTGCACACCTAGAGGTCTGGTCACCGACGACCTAGGGTCATGACGCTCTTATCAACCGTAGTCTGGACTCACCACAGATAAAATTCAAGACAACACTGAGATTTGGTGGGTGTGCATACTAGTTTGGTCAACTAGTGGTGACACACAGAACTATTTTGGCCTATTCTGATATTTGACTTCCTAACGAGTTTTGATTTTACATGTGATGCTTTTCTGCTCTTGTGTACTGGAATTGGAACCTATGTTTACTGAAAGAGTGATTAATAGGTTAGGGCTATGTGGCTCCTGACCAATATGGGATGAGTCATATACTAGGTCTATGTATTTCTATGTCATGCATATTCACTTCATAGGTGGTTATATGCATGTTAGATATGTAAAACCATCCTTAAGTTATTTAGACTGTTTTTGGTGTGTACCAAGTTCTGTTTGCGATATATATCTTTTTCTTGCTCTTTGAGTACATAGTGTACTTACCCCCTCCGCTTTCCAACCATGCAGGTTAATTTGGTAAGCTTGAAGCTCTGAGTGGTTTCTACAGTCTTTTGACATATTTGGGGCATTATCGCACATAGGTCATCTCTATTTTGTATTTTTTGTATAATGGTTCATGATGCTTTATAATTTTGTAAATTAACTCTTTTTTGTCTTATGGTTTGTAAATGAATTTATGTATGAACATTTAATTTGTACTGTTGTTGAGGTTACTCTTGAGTGGACTTCAAAGTCCAGAAGTTGTGGTAAAATTTTAATGTGAATATAGAAGTGCGTTTGAAACTGATTTACAAGTGTTTTAATTAAGTTTTGGGATTTTCAAAATACAGTCATTGTGTTAACGAAATGTTTTTAAAGATATCCAGTTAGCCTTGTATAGTCGGCTTAAAGGTACTGTGACTATCCTTAGCTCGAGTATGTGGCGGTTGTCATATGCCCGATGTGGTTCTGGGTCGTGACAGCTAAAGGATATAATCAATAGAAGGGAATAGATTTAAAGGAAACATTTACACTAGTAGCTAGATTAAAAGCTATTAGATTATTATATGCATTTGTATTTTATATGAATTTCAAATTATTTGAAATGAATAATAAAAGTACATTTTTTAAATGGTTTTATTCAAGAAGAAGTTTATATTAATGAAACATCTAGTTTGAAAATCATGATACACTTAACCATATTTACAGGCTCTTTAAGGCATTATATGGTTTAAAACAAGCTCTGAAAGCATGGTATGATAAGTTAAATGCACTTATTTTAGAAAATGAGTTTACTAAAGGCAAGGTTGATACAACACCTACCTCAAAATTTTGAAAATCATGATGCACCTAACCATATTTACAAAATTTCTAAGGGTTTATATGGTTTGAAACAAGATCCTAAAGCTCGGTATGATAGGATAAGAGCATTTCTTTTAGAAAATGGGTTTATTAAAGGCAAGTTTGATATAAAAATTTTATTAAAAACTATTTGTATGATATTTTAATTGTTTAAATTTATTTTGATGATATTATCTTTGGTGATACTAGTCAAAGCATATGTAAAGAATTTTCCAAGTGCATGAGTAGGAAAATTGAGATGAGTATGATAGGAGAGATCAAATTCTTTCTTAGACTTCAAATCAATAAAGGAGGGCATCTTTATAAATTAAGCTAAATATACCCAAAAAAAAACTCCTTAAAAGCTTTTAAATGGATCATTCTAAGCCACAAGGAAACCTATGATATTGCAACTAAGTTGAACAAGGATGAAAAGAGCAAGCTAGTTGAGTATGATTGGTAGTTCACTTCATTTTATCACAAGCAGGCCTGGCATTATGTTTACTGTTTATTTATATGCTAGATTTCAATCAAATCTAAAACAAATCTTACCTTTTAATATACCTAGCTACTTATATGATAACATTTTTTTAGACTTTGGCATGTCAAATATAAAATTTTTGATTTGTTAGATATTTGAATATTGATTATGTTGTCTTTTAGATAGAAAGAGCACATCTGATACTTGTCAATTTCTAAACATTATATTAGTTTATGATTTAGTAAGAAATAAAATTTAATTGCCTTGTCAACCACGAAATTTTAATATATCATAGTTGTTGGTTGTTATGCATAAATTATATGGATTAGAAAACAAATTAAATATTATAGCATGGAGCTTATAAAGATATAGATTAGGTATGAAAAACTAGTGTCATTTACCTTATAAAGAACCCCATTCAATACTCTCCAACCCAGCATATCAAAATTAAATATCATTTTATTAAAGATCGTGTGCCAAATGGAGACCCTGAGCTAAAATTTGTTGACGCTTCACATCAGTTAGTTGACATATTCAATAAAGTAATGAGTGAGGATAGATTTTATATGATTAGGAGAGAAATACGTATTATTAATGGGAATTTTGTTTGACAAGGATCTTTATACATAGTTAACTTTGATTTGTTCTTATTGCTTATATAGTTTATTTTGTGTTTTAGAATTTAATATTAGTTTAGTAAACTTTTGGATAACTAAATCTTTTTTCATAATTTTGGAAAGACGGAGAGAAAGCAAATTTAGGAGAAGCTAACTATTTATATTATCTTTGAATAACAAACTGTGTGTGTTTAATTTTACCATTGTTTATTAACAAAAAAATTTCATCAATAAAACAGGGAGATTGTTAAACCAACAGAAGTTACAATTTATATTTTGATGATAAAAAAATATAGGTATTACTAATGAGTTTTTTTTCTTGTAAAAGGAATAATGATCACACATAAATTAAGATACATCTTATGAAGACATTGGAAAAAAGCGAGAGTCTTAACTTATTTAAGTGAAGGACAAATTTGCTTTTCAAAAAAAAAAGTGAAGAACAAAATCAAGAACAAAGTAGATTAAGGCAAAAAAAAACTGTAAATGAATATGTAATATTTATTGTTTTTCTTAATTGATCACTTTGATATTTTAAAGACTTATTATGTAATGCACGAGTCTCTGAGCCCTTTTGTATTGGTCTATACTTGTAGATACTACTGTATATTGATATATATGCATGGTTGTATAAGAGTTATAAAATGTATTTGAATCCTTTCGGCACATATGCTAGTGATAGATAATGTTATATGCCCTTACATGAACTTAGAGTTCATAGGTATGCGAAATCTTGGAGATTTTTGACATATAAGCTTCTAAGTGTGTAAAACCAAGTCCATTGGATGGATATGGCCATGATGGCCGAGTTAAATGTGTTCTAATGCCTTAGAGGTGATTAGACATGATTTATAGACTTATTGGACACTTAGAAAGCTTAATTGGAAAAGTTGATGTACATAAGGGCTTACTTGCAAATTGTTAAAAATTAAGGGACTTAAATGTAATTTTTTCAATTCTTGGGGACCAGTATGTAATTTTATAAGGTTAAGGTGCTTAATTATAATTTTCAAAAGTCCAGGGACTAAAATGAAAATAAAAGTTTTGGTCATTCCCAAATATTGGGCTTAATTGCAAATTTAGAAAAAGTTTAAAGGGTATAATGGTAATTTCACATAAGCTAAGGGCAAAAGGTAATTTCACCATGTTTAGTCAAAGAAGAGTCAACATTCTAGACCCTTAAAGAACATTCAACATTCTAGACCCTTCTTCCTTCTGTGGCCGTGCACCCCACCATTAAATCTTAAAAACATTTTGTTTTTAATTGAAAGAAAGGAAAAGAAAGGAAAAGAGAGGAGGATAAGAACACTATAGGCCACCACCAACTTTCCACAATTTTTGTGACTCTCCAACCCAAACTAAGGTGTTCTAAGTTAGTTTGGGATTAAGGAACTCAAATCTATCATTAGATTTGAGAAATGCTTAAAGGATTTTAAGATACTGCCAAAGCAAAGTTTAGGTAAATTTTGCCTCATTTCTCTCTACATTATGATTTTGAGTTTGGTGTTAAGATATGTTGTTCTCCATGCTTGGATATGCATGAATCATGGTTTAGATGAATGAAATGAGTCATGAAGAAGTCTCCTTAAGCCAAAACCGAGATGCCCTCTCTTTGGTGAAAGTTTATGAAATTTTGAATATCTTTTGCAATTGATGGTTTAAATGAATTCTATGGTATTAATTGTGTATGTATAATATGAATAATAAGGGAAGTAACATGTGAGAAGCTTAATGGACAAATCCTATAGCTTAAATATTGTGATATTGTGTTTTATACACTTATGTGGTGGTATATAAATATAAGACACATGTTTGAGTAGTAAATACATTGTATTTTTTTATGTATAAAGGCTCGGGAGCTATGGATTAAGGAGCTCGTACCGAGAATTGTTGAATTCAAGGAGTGTACACCTTCTTTTGACGTGATTTGGGTAAAACATATCTTTCAAATAGGATTAAAACATCCCAAGACATACATGATGACTTGTATGTAAATTTTAAACCTAGGTAATGCATAATGCAATTGAATCTCAAATAGATGCTAGGATACTTATGTATTTAATAAACGACATTATTTTGAATAACTCTTTGCACTTGGAGTGAAACTAATGTTTTTATTATATATTTTGAGGAATGATATTGTTTTCAACAAACCAACACTTGAAGTGTAAAGGACAATGTTTTATTTTCTGAAACTGCATTTTTGAACAACGTTGCACTTGGAGTGCAAAAGATGACTTTCACTGCATAAAATAATGTTTTAGAACTTACATTTGCATAATCGAGACATGTATGCAGCGTGTATGTGTTCTCTTTTGGCTTAGACCTATGGCAAGGTGCCATTTTATCGATTGGACCAATAAATAAAGGTATGGTACCTTACTTGATTTTAGTACTTAATATTTGTATATGATTTGTTTGTAATTGAAGAGGTAATGATTGGCCATTCGTGTGCTAGGAATAATAGATTAAGCGTACCCTTCACGCTGGTATATAAATGTTAAGTCCTCGTATCGACACCTTTCTACGGGACTTGCAGTTGATTGCACACCTAGAGGTTTAGTCACTGACGAGGTCGCCTAAGGTCATCACCTTAGGTGATGACCTCGTCAGTGACCAGACCTCTAGGTGTGCAACTAGGGTGATGACGCTCTTGTTGACCGTAGTCCTGACTCACCACAGATGAAAGTCAAGCCAACACTAAGAATTGGTAGGTGTGCACACTAGTTTTGCTAACTAGTGGTGACACACATAACTATTTTGGCCTATTATGAGATTTGGCTTCCTGACGAGATTTGATTATACATATGATGCTTTTCTGCTCTTGTGTACTAAAACTGGAACCTATGTTCACTATATGAGTGATTAATAGGCTAGGCATATGTGGTTCCTAACTAGTATGTGTTTAGTCATAGACTAGACCTATATGTTTCTATGTCATGTATGTTCACTTCATAGGTACTTATATATATGCTAGATGCGTAAAATCGCCTTTAGATTATTTAGACTGTCTTGGTGTGTACCAGGTTCTGTTTGTGATATATGTTTTTTTTCTGCTCACTAAGTACATAGTGTACTCACCCCCTCTACTTTCCAACTATGCAGGTTAATTTGGTGAGCTTGAAGCTTTGAGTGGATCATGCGGTCATTTGACATTTTCGTGGCATTACTACACATGAGTAGCCTCTATTTTGTACTTTTGTTATATAGTGGCTCATGATTATGTTGATAAGCTTTATAATTTTCTAAACTAACTCTTGGCTATCTTGTGGTTTGTAAATGTCCTTACATATGATCCTTTTGTATTATCATTGAGATTGCTCTTGAATGGACTTAAAAGTCCAGACGTTGCAGTAGAGTTTTAATGTGAATATAGCAGTGTGTTTAAAACTAATTTATAGGTGTTTTAATTGAGTTTTGGGATTTTTAAAAAACAGCCGTTATGCTATCTAAATATTTTTAAAGATATTCAATTAGCCCTGCATAGTCAGGTTAAGGGAACCATGAGTATCCTTAGTCTGGGTATACGGTGATTGTCATGTGTCTGATGTGGTTTCGGGTTGTCACAACTAAATTGGTATCAGAGCAGGGTTTTTACGTTTTCAATAGTGTTATTACCATTTTCAAAAGGTTCATGAGCCTTAGGAGTCGATGTCTTTACGTTAAAAGTCTTTGGTCGAGAAGTTGAGTCTCGAATCGTTAATTTGACGTCCTTAATGGTCGAATGATTTCAACCTTAGGGGGGGTACTTGTCGACATTCCTTGGGGTGTTTGGGACATTAGATAAGCTAGTTTTAGTTCGATCTATTTTATTAAACTTCTTTTTCTTTGATTTTGTAGTGATAGCATGGTTGGACGAGGAAGGGTTAGTCGTCGCAAAGTTAAATCTTTGCGACATGAGCCAGAGAAACACAACGCTGAAGCAGTCGCAGAACCAGCAGTTTCTAACTCTTCGGCTCATAGGCAGCCTCACACTGTAGCACCGCCAGCTGTAACAGTCAGGTTTGCCACCGATGCTAAAGGAGGCTCTGCAGCAGGTGATGATATAGTGGGCATAGCACACTATGCAATAACAGCCTGGTGTTGGAGCATCACAAATGCCACCACAGGTACTACCAACGCAGCAACCAATAGTGTTACCTAGTTTTATGCCAGAGTAATATTCGATGCTTGAAATCTCGGGGTATATTGGGGAGGCAAAGAATCTCAGGTGTGATACCTTTGATGGACGTGGTGATGTTACCGGGGCCAAAACTTTTATGAAACAGACCATAGGGACATTCCACAATATGGGGTTGTCTAACAAGATGAAGCTAAAGGTAGTTGTCAGATTGCTAGAGAGTGATGCTAGAGTCTGGTGGGAAAATGTCCATGGACACTACCATAATTAAATTACCTAGGTGGATTTTATCAACGAATTCAACGAACAATATTATACCAGATTTGGTAAAGATCAGAAGAATAGTGCTTTCTTTATACTGACATAGGGAAATAGGTCAGTGCACGAGTTTAAGAGGGAGTTGAGAGAGCTTGGCACCTATGTCCCTAAATATATGGCAGATGAAAAAAATCTGTGTATTCGATTTAATACTGGATTACATTTGGTGATCCAAAAGAGGATGACGATTACCCCCACTACCACGTTCAAGGAGATGGTACAGTCGGCCAAGAGAGTCGAGAGGTTGGTGAAAGAGCACAGGAGACAGTGGGAGGAAAAGAACCAGAAAAGGAAGGGAGGAGATCTCTCCAACCAATAGCCTAAGAAGAGTCGTGGTAGTTCAGTTTCGGGTAGTACTGGAGGTGCTGCATTTCAACTATCAATTTACAGTCACCATGACTAGTAGGTCAAAGCACTGCCCTTACTACCAGCTTCATTTCTCAAGATTGACAATCTCGGTCCAAACAATGTAGAAACTGTAGAAAGGTACATTCAGGCAAGTGTACGGAGCCAAGAAAGTGTTTTCAGTGTAGAGAGACAGGGCACTTGAGGAGAGATTGTCCACAACTGGTTTGGACTTCAACTCGAGAAGGAGATAGCTAGGTGCTACCAGTGAGACGCCGAGGGGAGACTGCCAGGGCAGGCGCTCAATCTTCTAGATCCACACAGTGAACTAGTGTGGGCAGCAGTATGCCTCCAATAGGTCAGTAGCATTCTTCTCTATGAGCTCAAGCACGAGTTTATGCAATGATAGAGGAGGACGTTTGAGCCAATCCACACACGATTATAGGTATTTTAAAGATGAATATTTTTATATTGTTGTATTGCTATATTGTGATGCATGTTCTATGTAGTACTAGTAAACTCTTAAATAGTATCAACTGCTAATGCATAGTGTTATAAGGTGTTATGTGTGTTCTCGGTAGAGATGCTAAAGTTTTGATCGACACTAGCGCACAAAGGTCCTTTATCAGTGTGACTTTTGCTAAGGACATTAGTCGTCCCTTGAAGCCGTTAGATCCCCCTCTCATTATAGTCACTCCTTTTGGAGAGCAAGTTGCTTGTGATGAAGCATATACGGCTTGTGAGATAAAGGTTGGTGATATTTTGTTAAAGGCAAATCTTATTCCCCTCGATCTCCAGGATTTCGAGGTGATATTGGGGATTGATTGGTTAAAAAGGTATCGCGCTAGGGTTGATTGTTTTAAGAAAGAGGTGGAGTTTGACACTCAGAGTGGAGTCCCGATTAAATTTATTAGTGACTGATGGAGGTTCCCGAGTTGTTTGATATCAGTGGTCAAGGATAAGAGGTTGATTCATCGAGGATGCCAGGCATACATTGCACATGTGATTGACACTTCGACACAGAGGGTCAAACTTAGAGATGTTCCTATTGTATGCTAGTTCCCAGATGTCTTTCCGAAGGAGCTACCTGGAACACCACCTGATCGGGAGTTTGATTTTACGAATGACTTAGTCCCGAGGACAACAACGATATCTTTACCACTGTATCGCAGGGCACCAGCTAAATTGAAAGAGCTGAAGGTTCAGTTGCAAGAGTTATTATATAAGGGCTTCATCAAACTAAGTCATTCACCGTGCAGAGCACCAGTATTGTTTGTCAAGAAAAAGGATGGGACCCTCCACTTATGTATTGATTATCGACAGTTAAATAGGGTTACCATCAAGAATAAATATCCACTCCCCAGGGTCGATGACTTGTTTGATCAGTTAATAGGAGCTACAGTATTCTCAAAGATAGATATGGAGTCTGAGTACCATCAGTTGAAGATTGATGAAAGTGATGTGCACAAGACTGCTTTCCGGATAAGATATGGACACTATGAATTTTTGGTGATGCCGTTTAAATTGACAAATGCACCTGCAGCATTTATGGATCCCATAAACAGGATGTTCCATCCTTATTTAGATCAGTTTGTCATAGTCTTCATTGATGACCTTCTGATTTATTCTAAGGATGGGGAGGAGCATGCTAGACATCTTCGGATTATGTTGCAAATACTTCGTGAAAGATAGTTGTGTGCAAAGTTTTCAAAGTGTGAATTTTGGCTGAAGGAGATAGGATTCCTTGGGCATGTGGTATCAAGAGAAGGTATTTTTGTAGACTCAAAAAAAAAGTGGAAGCTATACTTAAGTGGGGACAACCCAAGAATGTGATAGAAGTCTACAGTTTTTTTAGAGTTAGCCGGTTATTATGGGAGATTTGTTGAAGGTTTCTCAATACTTGCAGCCCCTATATCGAGGCTTGCCTAGAAGGGGATAAAATTTCAGGAGGATGACAAATACGAGGTGAGTTTTCGGGAGCTGAAGAGGTGATTGACTTTTACACTAATGCTTGCTCTACCTACCCAGGGGGTTGGTTATAAGGTGTACAGTGATGCCTGTCACCAGGGACCTGGCTGTGTGCTTATGCAGGCCCAACGAGTGATCGCATATGCTTTAAGGTAGCTGAAGATGCAAGAGATAAATTATCCTACATATGATTTGGAGCTCACAGTAGTGGTGTTCACACTCAAGATTTGGAGACACTATCTTTATGGGGAGACTTCCCATATATACACTGACTACAAGAGTCTGAAGTACCTAATGACACAAAAGGAGCTAAACCTCAGATAAAGGAGATGGTTGGAGTTGATTAAGGATTATGACTTAGTGATTTACAATCACCAAGAAAAAGCAAATATGGTAGCCGATGCACTGAGTTGTAAGTCCTGTTTAGTAGTAACTGTCAAGCAAAATCCTTATATGACTCACTTGACGAGTATACGGAGCCTTGGGGTTAGACTCTTAATGGCTGAGGATGACAGAACATTGCTAGCACAATTTGAAGTTCGACCAACATTATGTAATGAGATTAGGAGATCACAAGTTGATAATCCTAAGTTAAAGGTCACTCGGGAGAAATTGCCATCCGAAGAGGGGTTCCGATTGAGAGAAAATGGGTTGTTATTCTTCAGAGACCAAGTCTGTGTGCCAGATAACCAGGGTCTCAAGCAAGCTATCTTAGAAGAAGCTCACATTTTGGCTTATGATATGCATCCTGGTAGCTCCAAGATATATCAAACTCTTAGAGAGAGCTATTGGTGGCTAAGGATGAAGAGAGAGATAGCGGAATTTATGGCCAGATGCCTTCCTTATAAACATATAAAGGCAGAACATCAGAAGCCAGTAGGTATGTTATGGTCTTTGCCTATTCCAGAATGGAAATGGGAGCATGTGATAATGGATTTTGTATTTGGACTACCTTGTACATCGAAGGGTCACGATGCTATTTGGGTTATAGTGGGTAGATTGATGAAGTCTGCTTATTTTCTGCCTATCCATACAACCTACTTGTTACAGAGGTTAGCAAAGTTGTATATCGATGAGATTGTGAAGCTACACGGGGTGCCAGTTTTTATAATATCATATAGGGATTTGAGATTCACCTCTCGATTTTGGCCAAAATTTTAGGAATCTTTGGAGATTAAACTGAAGTTTAGTACTATCTTCCACTCCCAAACTGACGGTCAGTCGAAGAGTACCAAGCAGGCACTAGAGGACATGTTGAGAGTATGTGTGATGAAGTTCCAAGAGAGCTGAGACTGGCACTTGCCTTTGATAGAATTTGTTTATAACAATAGTTATCAGACAAGTATCAGTATGTCAGCATATGAAGCACTTTATGGGAGAAAGTGCAGGACACCTCTATGTTAGGATGAGGTAGGTACAACCAAAGCCGAAGGAGCCAAATTGATAGAAATTACCACTCATAAAGTAAAAGTCATCCGGGAGAAGATGAAAGTCATCTAGGATCATCAAAAGAGTTATGCGGATAAAAGGCGACAACCATTAGAGTTTATAGTTAGTGATATGGTTTTCCTTTGGATGTCACCATGGAAAGGTATTATCCGATTTCAGAGCCGAGGGAAGCTGAACTCGATATATCGGACCTTTTCGTATGCTAGAGCTCGTCGACACTGTGGTGTATTGGTTGGAATTGCCACCAGACTTGGATAAGATCCATAATGTGTTCCATGTCTCAATGCTTAAGAAGTATATATCGAACCCATCTCATGTTTTGGAGACACCTTTAGTGGAGCTGAGAGAAGACCTAAGTTTTGGGGTAAAACTAGTCTAGATTCTAGATCGGTAGATAAAAAAGTTGTGCAGCAAGGAAATTCCCACGGTCAAAGTTCTTTGGAAGAGCGACAGGGTCGAGGAGATAACATGGGAGCCTGAGGATGCTATAAGATGTCAGTACCCCTATTTATTTGTATCATTGATTTATGAGTTTTAAGGATGAAACTCTTTTAGGGGGAGGACTTGTAACACCAGACTCTCTGAACCCTTTTGCATTGGTCTTTACTTGGAGATACTACTGTATATTGATATATATGCATGGTTGTATATGAGTTCAAAATTTTATTTAAATCCTTTCGGTTTATATGACAGTGATATATAATGTTATAGGCCCTTACATGAACTTAGAGTTTATCAGTATGCGAAATCTTGAAGATTTATAACATATAATCTTCTAAGTGTGTAAAACCGAGTCCATTGGATGGATATGGTCATGGTGGCCGAGTTAAATGTGTTCTAATACCTAGAGGTGGTTAGACATGATTTATAGACTTATTGGACACTTAGAAAGCTTAATTGAAAAAATTGATGTACATAAGGGCATATTTGCAAATTGTTAAAAATTAAGGGACTTAAATGTAATTTTTCAATACTTGGGAACCAATAAGTAATTTTGTAAAGTTAAGGGGCTTAATTATAATTTTCAAAAGTTCAGGGACCAAAATGAAAATAAAAGTTTTGGTCATTCCCAAATTTTGGGCTTAATTGCAAATTCAGGAAAAGTTTGGAGTGTATAATGGTAATTTCATATAAGCTAAAGGCAAAAAGGTAATTTCACCATGTTTGATCAAAGAATAGTCAACATTCTAGACCCTTCTTCCTTGTGCGGCCATGCACCTCAACATTAAATATTAAAAACATTTTATTTTTAATTGAAAGAAAGGAAAAGAGGGGAGAAGAACACCACACGAACACCACTAAATTTTCACCATTTTTTTATTCTCAACCCAAACTAAGGTGTTCGAAGTTAATTTGGGGTCAAAAAACTCAAATCTATCATTAGATTTGGAAATTCTCAAAGGATTTTAAGATATCACCAAAACAAAGTTTAGGTCAATTTTGTCTCATCTCTCTCTACATTATGATTTTGAGTTTGGTGTTAAGATATGTTGTTCTCCATGCTTGGATATGCATGAATCATGGTTTAGATGTATGAAATGAGTCATGGAGAATTCTCCTTAAGCCAAAACCGAGATGCCCTCTCTTTGTGAAAGTTATGAAATTTTGAATATCTTTTGAAATTAATAGTTTAAATGAATTCTATGGTGTTAATTGTGTATGTATAATGTGAATAATAAGGGAAGTAACCAAGAGAGAAGCTTAATGGCTGAATCCTATAGCTTAAAGATTATGATATTGTGTTTTATACACTTATGCGGTGGTGTATAAATATAAGAAACATGTTTGAGTAGTAAATACATTGTATATTTGTATGTATAAAAGCTCAGGAGCTGTGGATCAAGGAGCTCATAACGAGGATTGTTGAAGTCAAGGAAGTGTACACCTTCTTTTGAGGTGAGTTGGGAAAAACATATCTCTTAAATGGGATTAGTACATCCCAAGACATGCATGATGACTTGTATGTAAATTTTGAACCTACGTAATGCACAGTAGAATTGAATCTCAAATAGATGCTAGTATACTTATGTATTTAATAAATGACATTGTTTTGATTAACTCTTTCCACTTAAAGTGAAATTGATTTTTTTATTATGTATTTTGAGGAATGATATTATTTTTAACAATTTTTTATCTTCTGAAACTACATTTTTGAACAACTTTGCACTTGGAGTGCAAAAGATGACTTTTACTACATGAAATAATGTATTGGAACTTACATACACATAACCGAGTCATGTATGCAACATGTATGTGTTCTCTTTTGGCTTAGAGTCATGGCAAGGTTCCATTTTATCGGTTAGATCGATAAATAAAGGTATGGTACCTTACTTGATTTTAGTACTTAATATTTGTATACAATTTTTTTCTAATTGGTGAGGTAACTATTGGTCATTCGTGTACCAGGCACAACAGATTAAGCGAACTCCAGCAACCTCAACGTTGGTACATAAACGTTGAGTCCTTGTATTGATACCTTTATACAGGACTTGCGGGTGATTGCACATCTAGAGATCTGTTCATCGATGAGGTCATCACCTAGGGTCATAACACTTTTGTCAACCATAGTCTGGACTCACCACAGATGAAAGTCGAGCCAAAACTGGGAATTAGTGGGTGTGCACACTAGTTTGGCTGACTTGTGGTGACACACATAACTATTTTGTCCTATTATAAGATTTGGCTTCCTGACAAGATTTGATTATACAAGTGATGCTTTTCTGCTCTTGTGTATTGGAACTGGAACCTATGTTCACTGGATGAGTGATTAATAGGCTAGGCCTTTGTGGTTCCTAACTAGCATGGGTTGAGTCATAGACTAGACCTATGTGTTTCTATGTCATAAATGTTCACTTCATAGGTGGTTATATGCATGCTAAATGCGTAAAACTGTCCTCAGATTATTTAGACCATCTTGGTGTGTACCAAGTTCTGTTTGCGATATATGTTTTTTTCTTGCTCACTGAGTACATAGTGTACTCACCCCCTCCGCTTTCCAACCATGCAGGTTAATTTGGTGAGCTTGAAGCTTTGAGTGGATCGTATGATTTTTTGACATTTTTGAGGCATTACCGCACGTGGGTAGCCTCTGTTTTGTACTTTTGTTGTATAGTGGCTCATGATTATGTTGATATGCTTTATCATTTTGTAAATTAACTCTTGACTGTCTTGTAGTTTGTAAATGACCTTATGTATGAACTTTTCGTATTATCGTTGAGATTGCTCTTGAGTGGACTTAAAAGTCCAGAAGTTGTGGTAGAGTTTTAATCTGAATATAGAAGTGCGTCTAAAACTGATTTACAAGTGTTTTAATTGAGTTTTGGGAGTTTTAAAATACAGCTACTATGCTGTCTAAACATTTTTAAGGATATTCAACTAGCCTTGCATAATCAGGTTAAGGGTACCGTGAGTATCTTTAGCCTGGCTATGCGGCATTTTTCATGTGCCCGATGCGGTTCCAGGTCGTGACATATTATGCATAAATGTATCATCATTTTAACTTATCGCATGAGTTTTTTCAATTATTAATAGGAATTAAAGTTTTGATCTTAAAGAAAACTTTCCTAATCCTTAAAACATTGTTTGAGGGATATTTTGAAAAGTATTTAAGTCAATTTTGTATTAGAAGAAAAAATTTAAGCATTTTAACATGTTAAATCATGATTTTAGGTGTATTTGTCATCATCATCACCATCATCACCTAGTCTGAAATCCTTCATTGAAGTGGAGTCTGGGGAGGTCTGATAGTACGCAGCCTTATCCCTATAAAGTAGAGAAGCTGTTTCCGGTAGACTCACATGTGAATGTGACAACGAAAAAGTGATGCAGGTTAAAACAGTAGATATGAAATTGATAAGCTAAAAGACTAGAAGAAAGAAAAAAAGAAAAATAATAATTATTAAATAAATAAATACATAAATAAAATAAGATAAAACCAAAAAAGATACCTGATATGGTGCTCAGATTGGTTAATACCTGAAACGTTGTAAAGTACGACTCTTCATGTCTCTAGTTGTGTTAGGTGTCTTTGCTCGATAGCCCTGTGAGTGTGACAATCCTACAGTACCAGATGGCCTCATATGACCTTTCCCCATACAACCGATCTGAGAAGCCAAGTAGTATGACCAAAAGACTTGTCCATGACTCGCAAAGACATAAAGGCTTGTCCATGACTCACAATGAGAATAGACAGATGGACACTAGGGTTAGATTTCCTAAACAGTAAAAACGTCATGCGAGCTTTACAGTAAACGGCTTCCAATAACTTACTCGGCTGTTTTGGTGCAACTTTAAAGGATATCTTTTACCCGTATCCTAGCACACTAGAATTTTCTATTTTTGGTTAATTCCTCATTAAGGGCCAACTCTGTCATATTTCTCTTGACCACCTCCCTCCAGTTTTTGTATGGCCTCCCTTTTCTTCTCTTGTAAATTTGCTCGATAACAGACACATTGGTCATCCAATGTGTTATTATAGTCGACTGACATGTCACTAAGACGCATATTAGTCAACCAGTATATTACATTGATGTATTGATATACAACATTAAATGGTTAGTATATCGATCAATTAATATATAGAAACCCCCAACCTATAAATATATGATTTTTCATAGGTTTAGATTCTTTTATGAGTGTGTTTACTCTTCATCTTTGGAAAAATTATAAGAAGAGTTTCTCTTTACTTATAAAAAACAAAATTGTTATAAAAGGATTCCTTTTGCCGTTGTTAAAAGAAGAGACTTAGTGGAAATTCAATAAATGTCTTAAAGAGTGAATGCAGGCAAAGGTTATATGTCAAACCATTATAAATTTGTTTCCTTTTCTTCTTCCTTATACTCTTCAAATTATTTTTATTATATTATGGATTTACATTAAGTTATTTTACAAAATTTATTGATTCAAATTTAATTACATTCATTAAATAAGAAATAGTTGTTTAAAGTTACCAAAACCTAATTCACCTTCCCTATTTTGGGTGTCATTAAACACCAACAACTTTATCAAGACTAAATTCAACGATGGATATAATAAGACAAAGTATATTTATTAGTATAGGATTTTGTCCAAAATGTATCGTCTAATTTGAAGAGACATATAAACTCCTACAATCATGGTTATGAATACCGGTACGTACCATACCAGACTAAGATCGATACGAAACAAGGGGTTAATGGTGCCAGGTTTAAATACTGGTATCGACCGGTATTCAAAATACCGATCAAACACTAGCCGGTATCGAAAATTTTAAAAAATAGTGGGACTTTTTTTCAAAATTTTCAAATTTTTTTAAAATCTCCCCTCCCTCCCACCTCTCTTTTCCCCCTTTTTTCAAATTTTTTTAATTAGTTATTTTATTTATTTCAACTTTTACTATTATTGTGATTTTTTAATTTTGTTTTTAAAATAATAATAAATATTTTTATTACTCATATAATTATAAATTAAATACAACTTAAAAATAAATTATTTTAAACATTTTATATAATATTTATTAATAAATTATTAATAAAAATATTTTATAAAATAAATAATATAAAAATTATT
>JAOQMS010000180.1:18039523-18052968 GCA_027563885.1 Erythroxylum longipes | reverse complement strand
AATTATATTGTAATTAATTAATTACAATATTTTAATTAATGAATAATTATATTTTAATTAATTAATTTATTACAATATTTTAATTAATGATGAATTATATTTTAATTAATTATATTGTGTTTAATTAATTATTAATTAATTATATTTTAATTAATTATAATGTAATTTATTAACTCATTCTTCTATAACAATGATACCCATTTCTCTAGATTATGAGAGGAATGAAGTATTACCCAAAAGTGAGTAATCAAAATAATAACCCTATAATCATATCCCTTTACTAAACTCAATCTTTTATTTCATATCCATTCTTTTTTTTCTATACCTATTAAACAAGTACACCCTTAGTGCCAATAGCAAAATCCGCTCTGAATTTAACCCATTGCAATGCCTAATTTATGGTCAAAAGAAACTGTACATTATGTGATTTTGGGCTTTGTGCGTATGGGTATCTTGTATTTTTACCGTATATTAAACTTCTCTCTCTCGTATTTATGAATCTATTTAATCTGAATATCCAATTCTAACACTATGAGAAACACAAGAAAGGGAAAGAGAATGGAGGGAGAACTGTAAAATAGATCAGCTGTTACTTTTGGAAGTGAAGATAACTAGAGAAGGAAAGAAATGGAGGATGCAAGAAGAGAAAAGGATAAGTAAAAGCGCATAAAGCTTAGAAGATCTTAGTGGGATACTTTGCCTGCGAGAGGACAGGCATAGTCGTGTCCACACCAACTATTACCAGGGACATGGAACCAAGAAAAAGCAAAGAAAGGATTTAATTTAATTTCTTTTGAAGGTCAAACCAAGCATCAGGTGTGAAGAAACCTTAGGAGAATACCCTAAAAGTTCTTCGTCTGACCTCTTGTCCTATTTTTCTTTTTTCTTTTCTTTTCTAATATTCCTTATATACAGATTGTAATGGTGGAGAAGAAAACCTTTTTAAGAAAACTACCACATTTCTTGGTAGAGTTTTTCTTTTGTGAGGGGGGTGCATCACGTAAATAGATATATGTATGTTCATGTTTGATTACAGGATTTGGAGTCTTCTTTATATCTGGAACATGTTTAAGATGTTGTAATGAATAATGATTGTAGGATCTGTTGTAAAATTTGTCCAAGTACCAGAAACTGGCGGTGGATGGGCTTAGGACGTTTTTGTTTTTTCGTTGCTGTTTTCTGTTGAAACTACGTTCTTTCCTTAATTTTCTTAATACACTGTTTTGCCAAATCAAGAAAAAGGGTAGTCTTCCGGTGGGGCCTTGTCTTCTTTGGTTGCTCTGCATAGGTGGGTTAACATGATAACGTCGGCAAATAAATAAATAAATTGCCAAAGACGTCTTGAAATTCAATTTAAAGATATTTTACTTGCTTTATACAAATCAGAATAAAGCAGGAGAGGTTTTTTTAAGCTCTCATTTTCCAATACGAAAAAAAGAAACTGTCTAAAATTGACTTAGGATAAACCTTTTATTGATTTAGATATGAACTCAATAAAGCAACTATAGAAACCTTGAAAGCCTTGACAAAAAGTGTAGTGGTTTTCCTAATGCTCATTAAAGTATAAGAAATAGGAAGGTTAGTAGTTATTTTTATATATAATTAAAAATACTATTTCTATAAAATAATGCTTTATTTAATAATAATGATTATTAAAATCAATTAAATAATAATTATGTAATTTATTTATTTAAGGATGATACTTTCACTTCTTTCATGTTGGCTTTTTGGCAAAGAAATGACATTCACAACGCAGCAATGCCCAGAAAGTATTGAGGGTTGGAAGGAACAAATCCTCATTTCCTCTATTGACTATTGGGAGAATATGCACCGCATGAATTTCCCATTAATGCTTGAGCAATGTGACATAGTGAAATCTGTTATATTCTACAGCAACATTGTGCAAACATGCAACAATTTATCGAGGTCTAGGACGAACTTCGTCCCGAACGGCATCTTAAATATAGGTTAGACCAAATTATGTTTGGCGTCTTTACTCTTTACTCCTTGCCAATCATAGAATGACCAGACTCCAGAGAGATAGGGAGTGAAATGGTCCGTTCCTTTTATCCAAGACCAAGTATGTTCCATCAATATCTGACCACAACTTTGTTGAAGGATCAAATTTTTTTTATTATTTATAATATTGTTATTATATTTTATTAAAATTTATTCACACATTTATATAAAATTTACGTAAATACGTGAATAAAATTTAATAAAATAAAATTAAGATATTAAGATAAAGTAAGTTGAACTGAAGATTCAGGAGCTCCTTGAAAATACTTAAATTTGCAGTTAGTTTTGGATAAAACGAACAGAAGAATTAATCTCGAGTGCCAGCACGTAAGGTAAGTGAAAGTCACAATCATAAAGACGAGACATCGAATCAAACATCCAACTTTCTCACAATTATCACGTCAACAAAATGAATATGTGAGACCAACTACTCGTCTTGAATTGCCTATGCAAATAATACAAGACTCGTGACCGACCATATTTCATGCACATCAACGTGATAAGACAGTCGTGGCCACCGATTTAGACAAACCCAACAGTGGTTTTTCTCCTAACAATGTTAATACAGCTACTATACCTTTATGCCAAGTCCTATAGTCCAACATTTCCTACTTTTCAGTCCTATCCAGCAAATACGGTACTGTAACTTTTAGCATGTTACCAATATTGGTGTTTTCAGTTGATACTAGCCGATACCAATATTCATAATACTAGTATTGTACTAGATGGATTTATAAAATTAAAATTTTTTAGAACTAAATCGTAAAAAATAAAAATTTATATCGTACTAGCCCTAAGTTCCTAACACAACAAGCATCAGTCGTTTCACAGTTTCACTCCTCAGCCTCTCACTTTTAAGGTCTCAACTGTAGTCACCCACTTCGTCTCACCGTCACCACCGCCACTCGTCACCGTCACCAATCACGGTGAAGTCCGAAGTCCCACCATAGGCACTCGGCACTCGGCACTAGGCACTCCGCCTCACTTAGTCGTTCGATTTTTGAAGGTGTCACCAATTCGCGCTCAAGACTTCGTAATTGCCACCGCCTCTCTCACTCTCATGCTTGAGCTACAATCACCCACTTCGTCCCACCCTTACTGTGGCCACTTGCCACTTGCCACTGTCGGTAGTCGCGGTTGAAGTCCCACCGTCACCACAGTTGCTAATCGCCACTCAACCTCGCTTAGTTATTCGGTCTGTCACAGCATCACCAGCTTGTGCTCCAACCCTCGTCTCTGCCACAACCATTACCAACTCTAGGCTTCATCATAAGTTGCAGCGTTGCCACTCTTGCCGTCCATCCCCTTATTCCACACCTCCACCTAGGTTGTAAAATGTTGCTTGCTGGGGTCTTTTAGTTGTTTTTGGTAAAGAAGAAAATAATAGTGATTAGCATAATAAGGTTATATCATGTTTATAACTTTGTTTATGACTTAATGAGGTAATTATATCTAATGCTTGTTTTTGTAATTATGTTAATTATTTGTTAAGAGTTTTTGTGGAATTAAATTATGATTTAATGAGGATAATTTGTTTTTATAATTATGTTAATTATTTGCTGAGAGTTTTTGTAGATTTAAATTATGATTTAATGAGGATAATTATCTATAATGTTTGTTTTTATGATTATATTCATTATTTGTTAGATTTTTATGTAATTGAATTATGGATAACATAAAACTTTATTAATTATATGATGAATAAATAAATCATTAGGGTTAATTATCAAAAAATTCTAAAATTTACTCATTTTTACAATTATAACTTAAACTTTAAAAATAGTAACTAAATATCAATTTTTTCAAATCTAACCCGAAGTTAGCATTTCCATAACGTTGATCACGTGGGAAGCCTCATAAGACATAAATCTAAACATTACATCTGTATTATTTTGTACGTGTTAGAGGTAAATAAATTAATTAAGTAAAATTAAGCAAATTAAAGAAAACAGTTTAAACCCTAAATTAATTTGAGATTTCATATTCTCTTACCATTTTTCCCGCGTACCATTCCCTATCGCATATATTGTTTTCCATGTTGACAACTCGTCTTTCATATCGCACACCTTGTCTTCCCTGTCACACACCTTTTCTTTGCTCCTCCTCGCATTAGAGTGTTCCCGGACTAGCTATATACATTTTGCTCCTTTTTAAATTAGCTACAAACTGTCATACACCATTCTTCATTATCATCTATGTTTGCATCAAGTAAACCAATAGTTGCAAGAATCGTTTCATATAAGGTAAACCAGTAGCAGCAGTAAAAATTTTACACCATTCTTCATTGTCTCTTTTGTTGAATACAATTTCTCAATTCTTCTTTGGGTTGTGCACTGAATGAAATGGAAGGTGTGAGAATGGTGGGTGATTGACAATGTTTATGTGTGTAATGTAGATAGGTTTGGACAAGATATATTTGTTGTCCACACCCATTCTTATTTTGCAACCTACTTTTAATCACTATTCTATCTTGTAATTTGTGAAATGGTGTATGAAACATTACTCTATCTTGTAATTTGTGAATTGGTGTCTGAAAAAATGAACTTGTTATATGTTATTCAGGTCTTGTTGAAAGCTCATACCATTCCAACCCTAACACAACCTTTTGCAATGATGGGGTGAGCTACAAAACTCAGTAGCTAATACATTTATAGCCATTGGTGATGAGCCATACATACACACAACCAAGCATATATATATACACATACACAATTTTAGTTCACAGAACACTTAATTTAAATTACAGTCACATAATCAACATCATATAATTTACAATCATCAAATAAAGCATTCAATTTTAAATCATGCCCAGCAAATCACAACAAAGTACACAACAATATAGCTCGAAAGAATCCCATAAAACAGAATGGCAAAACCAAAGTTTACACCATGAATGAAATGAGTCCATTTTTCAGAGCTCATATGCCACAAGCGAGCAGCCGGGAGAAGACTTTAGGTCAACATGCACGTGACGAACGAAATGGTATCTCTCTTACCCACACAAGCAAATTTCCAATGCTTGTATATTTCATATCATATTCATATTTTCATGCTTCTTAAATTTTATGTTTTTCATTAATACAATAATGCAGTATCTTTCAAAGTAAACATAATATTAAATTCACAGAACATTTTTCCCACATTCACAATGATTCAAGACAAGCAATTTAGCTTACATACAAGCAAATATTTTAGCTCATCATCACAATAACTATAAGCATATTACCTACCTATTTACTTATAACTCCAAGATCAAGTTTGTCTTTACTCTTATTCTTGCCTTCGACTTTCTTGGTCCCCTTCAAACAAACATATTTTCATTCAAACATCATACACGAATAGAACTTCCATAAAGCTCTTTTATCAAAAAATGAGCTTAGACTTAATCTACTCTTAGGTTATCTAACTAGAAGAACTAAGATCTAGTTAAAAGTTCATGAAAATCTAAGAACATGAATCTCTTGTTCCTCTTCTTTCTCTCTTCATTTTCAGCACACAAAAACCTAATTTCTCTGCTTTCTTCTACTATCAAAACAAGAAAATAGATAAAGGGTTACCTAAAACTCAATTGAACCTTGTTCTTCCACTTCTTATCTCCTTTATCTTTCTTTCCTTCTTCTTCTTTTCTGGTTCGGTTTATGCTTCTCTTCTTTTACTTCTTTCTACATTTTTCTTCTCTCTTTCTTTCTTATTTTACACGAATCTCTCTCTTTTTCCCTAACCTCTCAAATATGTCTCTCCCTTACACGACTCTCTTCCTCTTTCTCTAGTTTCTTCTAGGTTCTTCTTTTCTTTCTTTCTTAACCTCACGAACACGTCTCTTTTTTTCTTCACTCACACACCCTTCACTTGTTCTTCTTTTATTAATCTAAAACAAACTCTAATCTTCCAAACTTACCCTTCCACATTTAATTTAATTCCTACTAACTCCTTACTTTATTTTAACACTTCCATTTAATCCATCCAACTATATGTAATTCATAAATAAACTCCATAAATTTCTTATTCAAAATTTTTGATTTTTACTCAAGACTAAACGTCAATAAATTCTCATTTACTAATTCTAACTTCTAAAAAAAGTTCGGGGTCCAACAATAATTATGCAGCAATGTCAAACATGTTAAAAATACTCAATTAAATTATGTTTAAACAATGAACCAAATTATGTCAGAATTATCAACCAAATGATAATTGATACATATCCAAAACTAATATATAACTAGAAGTTAGTATACAAATTTTCAATCATCAATAACTTGGCAAAATTAATACATCACCAGAAGTTAGTATCCAAATTTTCAATCATCAATAACTTCGCATTTTTTAGGAGCAGATTTTTTGCATTCAGTTTGATTTTTGAGAATGTTAGAATATTATCTTGATCTTAATCCTAATTTTGTAGCATAGTAGAATATTAGAAACAATCTTTGTGAAAACATTTTAAGTTTTTTGAGAAGTTTAAGAACTAAGTTAAATAACTTTAAGCACATATAGACGGATTAATTAATAACAATCTAAAAGTATTATGTTCCAAACATAATTCACAAGACAAATACATATTAAGTACTCCCTGGTTTTCCTGTAATGAATCAAAAAAACATAAAAACAAAAATGCTAAAAAAGAACTTCGGTCTAAAAAATTGGAAAAAAAACAACAAAAGTATAAACAAGGCACTCCCCTTTCTATCAGCTCTATATCCATCATAATCACAATTTCTATAATGTGACAAAAAAGGTTGGTGTGATAGATTTTGTAATGCGAAAACGAGAGAAGATTGGTGTACGATAGAGGATCGTGTGCAACAAAGGAGCAAATCATAACTTCTGTAATGCAAAGAGGAACAAATAATAAATTTTGTAATATGAAGAGGAGCAAAAAATGGTGTGTTAAAGAGGAGACAGGTGCAACAATAAAGAAAAGTGTAACACAATCTACGAAGAGGAGAAGAGACAATGAAGAAACAACGTGTGACAGGGAAGAAAAGGTGTGCTTCAATAGACAATGGTGTGCAGGTAAGAACATGAAATCTCAAATTAATTTAAGGTTTTAACCCTTTTCTTTTAATTTTTTAATTTGCTTAATTTTACTCAATTTGTTTAATTAAGTCTGACATGTCAAATATATATAGCTATAGTCTTGCCATGCAGTAACGTTAATAGAGATACTAATGTCAGATTAAATTTGAAAAAAATTGAAAGTTTGAGTATTTAATTGCCACTTTTTAAAGTTTGGACTATAATTACAAAATTGAGTAAAGTTAAAATTTTTTTTAATTAACCCAAATCATTATATAGCACAATATTGAGGATTATCTTTGTAATTTTAAAAAATTTAGGAACTATTTTATAATTTTTAAAAATGATCTAAAACGCTATTTAATATTTGCCGGTACTAGTATAATATCGTTCCAAAACTAAATTTGGTACCGATACTAGTAAAGTATTCATAACATTGGTTTATCATGCCTAAAATTCTTTATGCAAATCCTTAAAAACACTTAATCAAGCCTCACTCGTGAGTTTTGTAATGTATTCTAAGTCAAAAGGCGTTTTCCCTTGTGGAACTGAATACAAAAGTAGCTACACCTTTTATGACTAAAGTAATACATAGTTGTATGGTGAGCAATGATTAATATACGTTTAAGTAAAGAAGGCCTAAAATATAATTATCATTCTCTGAGCTGATGCACCAACTTGTATTAACTTGTCGGTGGGTATATTGAAAATACTGCCTAACCGTCGTATTAATTATTAGAAAAATAAGAATGTTATACTAAAGTTGTATTAATTAAACATATTAAGCTGCATGAAACAATATATAGGACCGTTCGTTTTTATGTGATGAAGTAGGTCCATTAAATTATTAATTCCTTGCTTACGAGATCATTTTTCTGGTGCAATGTCCTTATTGAACTTTAATTATTGGCAGAGGGAAGGGAATGATCAGTTTGTCACCTCTCTATTAGCATTATAATCCCTTTGTTTGGATATGGAGTTATGTATCGGTCAGTTTTCCTATATTTTGTTCTTTTCTATTATGTTGTTATGCATCGTTTGGTCACCCATATTATACTGTCTTCTTCGTCTATGTATTTATTAATGTATAATGTCAAAATGTTCCCTATCTTTCCCTTTCTTTCTCTATCTTCCCAACTTGACGTTGAGGCGTAATCTCTAACTACTTAGTTTTTGATCTTGAATGCAACCGAAACCAAACCTTTTATAGGGGAATCTGCTTTATCTTTAATATCATTATCGTAGATATCTTTATCATATATATAACTTAGGCATATATAATATTAGACTTTTCAGTTCTTTCTGTTCACACATTGTCCTTCACATTTTAAGGATTAGAATGTCTTATAATGTCTCAATAATACAGAAAATAATGCACAAGTTGTTGTAACCTTTACAATACTGATACCCACTCGTGCCATTATCCTTACATGCTGATATATATACACAAATAGTAAACAACTAAAGGTCAAGTTTCAAGGAGTTCGAACATGCATAGGAGAAGAGATTAGGGAATGAGATATTATCGGGCAATTTATATTCCTATTATATCCAAACATTAATTAATTATACACTTATTATGACATCAATATATATTAATAATCGTTGTTGAGTAATATCAAAAGCACATTACATAAAATAAAAAAGAAACCAATTTAATATTTGCAAGGGAGAATATGTGATTAGTTGGGAAAGTAGAGTTAATTAGCTTGGCTAATACGACCTAATCCAATAATAATTGCAAGTATGGAGGCTATGCAATCATTAATTTGGAGGTTATGCTATGCTAAATTGACAATGGCAACAGCAAGAAAACGAGAAACATGTGGGGTTTTATAAATATAGTTACTTGAATTGATTGCGAACCTAGTTGTTGCTTGTAGGCAGTCAAGTTTGTGAGAAAACTTCGTTTGGCAGGATTCAGTTAGCACTTTGGGACATAGACCATGGAGATTTTGCCTAACGTTACTAATGGTATAGACGAATGAGACATTACATTCTTAGCAAAAAGTTGATGCATGTCAGGCAAAAGTAAATGCATAAACCATGAAGACTTTTGGGTCACATCTAAGTTCAATGGTTAGGGTAGGTCTATATCACTGTTCATAGCTTCGCTCTCCAAATTGCCAAATTAAACAAACAAATTATATACGTGTATTGTAAATGTGGCCATAAGAAAAATTAGAAAAGAAACGATTCCTTCCATTTGGGGAGACGTAGACAGTAGCTAGTAGTATTATTACATGTGATTGATGAAAATTTCCTTCTCTTGACTATTAACTAACCAGAACCGTTAAAACACAAAACCTTCAAAGTTTACCAAAATGACTAGCCTAGTGTTATGGTGCTTTCGAGTGCCTGCGATTGTGTTACTGATACCCACAGGAAATGAGACACTTTAGAGTAGATTTTAAGGTTTGATTTGTCGAACTTCACCTACCAAGTCTAAGTGTCTACTTGATAAAGAGTTTTTTTTTTAAAGTTAAAGAAATATTGTGTAACCTTAGCAAAAGCTATTACAAAAATCATTAAAAAGAATCATATTATCTGCAACAAAATTAAACTAGCTGTCTAGTACACAAATTAACAACACTTAACTATAATAGATAGCATTATAGCAACCAGTTTACTTTAAGTTCTTGGCTAACTAAACTTTGTTGGTAATTGGCGAAAATGACGGCTTGGATCCAATTCACAATTTGCTCTGCAAGTTGTTGATTACTTACCACCAAACCCTTACTGATTCTCCTATTTCACTGTAACATCTCATGTTCAGGGCTAGACCTCAAAATAGTGAATTAAGTGTACTGTGAGAAATTAGAACTGCATTTCATTCATCATATGACATAATTAAATATTTGAATTGTGTTGATATGCATTAAAATAATTGTACATGCATTCATTGGCATTTTCTAGGTATAATTGATTTATAAATGTGATTAAAAAGTGAATTATAGATTATTTGTGTTGAAAATTTTTTTAGAGCATATTATGATTATTTCAAAAATTTTGGTGAATTTTAGGAATTTTTAAAAATTTAGGGTATTTTTAAATTAGGAAAAATTTAAAATAATGAACAAATGGAAGCGTGACACGTGGACTAATTATATAGTAACAATTGGCTCACATGTAAAGGTGAAATGTGGCAGTGAATTAAGAAAACACGTTGCTTTGTTTTGAATATGGCAAATGACTATCGTTACTTTTCCACCGAAAGCTTGCAACACTGAAACTTTCCTTGTTCTTTGTTTAACCACTGAAGCCCTGCCTATCATTTTCGTTGCTGGAATTCGTTGAATAATCAAGTAAGTGAAGTTTTAGGTTGAGGTTGATGTTTTACGGTTTAGAAATGAATACATGCATGTGTTGTATATGAAGCAATTCGGTGATAGTGATGATAAGATGAGTTAAAAGAAGTGATTGTGTTGTTGGAAAACAAATGCAAAAAAAAACATGAAAATGCAAAAAAGGATGAATAGTCGTGTATAATGTCAGGTGTTGATGCTTGTGTTTAATTTTGCATTTGAGTTGGTTTTGAGTTAAGGGAAAAGATCTAAAATGAAACATTTAAGATGAAAAGAAGTTGTTGATGAGAAATAGGAAATGAGCAGAAAGTATACCAATAGATTAGTAAAGTAGTTATAAATTGCAGAAAATAATGATTGAATGTTCGAGGTGTTCATGCTCTGTTCTTCTATTTACTGTTGTTATACGTGAATGTATTTGGGAGTGTTTAGAAATTATTTCAAATGAGTTGAGAGCTATAATTTTACTAAATCAAGTAAGTTTTTCGTGAATAACATTTGCTAATGTTTTAATGTTTTGTACATGGGTTCATGCATGAGTGATATGGGAAGAAACAAATTCGGTAGTGAGAATGAATAAGTACAGAACCATGGAGAAAAATGCAGAAAATAAGGAAGATGCGTGAGGGATGTGATGGTTAAATCTTGAATTTTTGAGTTGTTTGAGTTATGATGAGCTGAAATGGAAGAAGAAGAGTTGGTTTAAGTGTCATATATGTCAAGTGAACAAAATTAAAGATAGAGAATCAGAAAAAAAGAGAAGATGATGATCTGCATTTTAGAGAGAGAGAGAGAGAGAGAGCACAAAAAAATGGTGTTGTCCATATATGAGTTTTGTTTTTAATGTTTGAATTTAATCTTGAATCTTGAGTTGTTTTATGTTATTGAGTTGAAAGGGGTGTAGTATAGATGATGTTTTTATGCTTAAGGATTCTGTGTTGGCTTTTGGGTGTTACTGTTCATTAAACAAATTTCACAGAAGGAAGAAGAAGAAGAAGAAGGTTACGTGCATAATTTTTATGTTTAAGTATGTACATGAACAACTTTGATTCTTTTGGTGATAATTTCTTCTTCTAAACTCCAAATGACATAGGACTTGGGTATAGAAATGCAGAATATATGATTTAGGAATGAAGACATCAGTGGGAAGAAAGGATAAAAACTTCTGGGAGTGTGTATTAACGCACGCCCGTGATTGTTGCATGAAGGGGAGGGTTTTAACACCCTGAACATCTCTGATTCTTTTGACCATAACTTTGTTATCTGATCTCCAAATGACTTGGAACTTGAACCAATAGACTCCTAAGACATTTTTGTTTCTCTCTATTAAAATTTAGATCCATCTGAATTCGTTCAGGAAATATTTGATTAACGGATTTAGGATGTAAGTGAAGAAATGTGTTGGAATGTTATGAACTGGAGAATTTTCACTGAACGTACTTCGGTATTTTGATTATATCTTGATCTGTAGATCTAAAAATGAGTTAATTCTTACTTCATATTAAACTTGAGACTTAAGTCTACAACTTTCTTAAAGAAGTAGAATTTTAATTCTATCTCTAAGACTTTCAAAATTGGCATGAAATTGAATCTTGGCTTAGGCTGTAGCACTACCAGGGACAGAAATCATGTCCTGTAGTTATTGAATAAACTGTATTGATGTAGGCCGAATCAGACAAATATGTCTTCAACAAATTTGTATTTTATTCTCTTAGATTTAAATTGGTATAAAGTTTGTAATTTTTGGATATTATAATTGAGAGATATGGGTTGTACTCCTTGACTGCATGATCATGCTCTAGCCAAAATTCCAAATGTACATAGTCTGTGGTATTTTGAGCATAAATCATAGATTAATAAACCAAATTGTATGATCTTGATATCATTAGAAACTCAAGACACAGAGGAACAATTTTCTAGAAGAAATTATTATATAAATACATCATTTTCATAATCTTATTGCTTATGCAAAGTTGACCCAAATGGGTTACTTTCAACAAAAGCTAGAATAGTGAATGAGTGTGTGAATAATGAATGAGTGTGTGAATTTTGGCATTATTGGAGTACATCAATTTGTTACAGAAAGATACTCGAGAATTTGCATACATGATACACCATACATTTATACCTTTGTTTACTCAATTACATAAGCAGTACAGTAATGTGAAATTGTGTTAATGTATATAGGAGAGTAAGTAGCACAATCACATCCTGATATTGCCAAAACATCAAGGCAATAGGCTTTAGGGAGCAATTGTGAGTAACCTAGATATTCCCACTTAATTATTTGTTTTCTTAATTTCTGATTTGCATTATCTATAAATGTTATTGATTGTTGAATTCCGTACATGAAGGTCCGATAATAAATGTGAATGTGAAAGTGAAATTGAAATCAAGTGACTGATTGTATATATATGAATGTGAAGCATTCCATTACATGAATGCATGAAAGATAAAGGCAGTTATGATCGGAGCTGCCAGTGTCAAGAGCTTAAAGCTCATAATGTGATTAGAGCCTCAGGCTCAGTTATGAAAGTACCTGGTATCCACTAAAGGATATAGGACATTATTCTGAGACAACTCGTGTTGGCCCCTGAATGTTTTTTGTTTTTTTTAGTTAAGCATGATTTAGATAATTATGAGGCTTGGATAAGTGAATTTTTAGGAGTTAATTTTTTTATTATTTTATTTTTATTTATGTCTATGTTAGTAGAATTTATTTCATATGTTAATTGAATTAAAGTGTTAAGGTAGTAAGATTTCATAAAGGGCATTTGTGGAAGACCACTTAAGGTTAAAAGAACCTAAGCTTATAAGGAAGGGTAAAATAGACTTTTTGGGCTCGTTAAAGGTAAAAAGGAGAAGATGAAAGGTGGGCTTGCATGTGAAGAAGCTAAAAAAACGAAAATTAGAAGATAGAAGAGGGAGAGAGTGTAGTTGGAGAGAAAAGAAAGGAGAGAAAGAAAGCTAAGCTAGGTTTTGATTTTTCTTAATCTTAAAGAGTGATTTTGAAGTTGTTCAAGAAGGAAAAAAGGAAGAGGAGGATTAGAGCTTCCATTAGAGCCAACAATCTCACTATTTGGTGAAGATTCAAGGTAAGTTTGA
>JAOQMS010000180.1:18011897-18027302 GCA_027563885.1 Erythroxylum longipes | reverse complement strand
TATTTATTTTGTGTGTTCTAATTCTTTGTTTTTTTGTAGCACTTTACGAAAAAGTTTAAAAGATCTATTCAACCCCCCTTCTAGATCGTTTTCAATAAAATGGTGAAAACCAAAACTCTACTAAGAATGGAAGCTTCAGACTTACTGAGATTGGACAAATCACAATCATTTAAGCATTAATTGATAATAAGATCATAATAGTAAGTTAAATAAATGGAAATAAGTAGGAAAGAGAATTATAAATAATAGAGTAAAAAATTTGCAAGACTATATTACCTATGTAACATCCCGTTACTCATGTTGAGATTAGAATAGTAAATATGAAAGATTATTAAAAAATTAGAAAGTGCATTTCATGCTCATGCTTTATATGATATGCACCTACACGTGAATATTGATCTTTTTGCAAATGAAAATAATTCTACATGCATTCATTGACAATTTCTGAGTATAATTGATTTATATATGTGAAAGGGATTTTTATTGAGAATTGTGGCTTTTATGTGTTGAAAACTAGTTTGCAGAGTGTATTTAGTAATTTAGAATTTTTGGTGCATTTTAGGAAAATTTCTGAAATTTTGGGAAATTTTTGGACTAGGAAAAATGCCAAGTGGCAAGACAATCGATAAATAGAAATAGAATTAAGAGTCAAATGATATTGGAAATTTTTATAAATGACTTTGGGATTTAATGACTTATGTCAATGAAATCTGGGAGATAATTGGAGTAGAAATTGGATTTGATTGGACTAGTTAAATGAAAGAATCTAGTTTAAAGTTATAAGAATTGGACGTGTGGCAAGTGCCAAGTGTCACTTACCAAGCTATGTCTTAAGATCACTATTCTTTTAATTTTAAAGACCCTCCTTGTTTTGTCTCTAACGATGCTTTTAATTTAAAAGACCATTAGGTTTCTTATTCTTGTTTTCTTCTTCTTCTACATGACTTCTCCATTTTCTTCAAGCTTCTACACCTTCTTCATGAATTTTGTTAACAACCTTTACCAACTTTGAACCTAGCCCTCTTATCTTTCATTTGCTACTCTCATCTTGCTCTCTTCTTCATTTCTCACTAAAGACCCAACCTCCAAACCTCCATGATGATGTATGTGAGTGACATGGGAAGTTAGGGCTTCTTGTTGTGTTTGAAGACATTAAAGAGAAATCAAGTAAGTAGCTTGTTAATCTTTATGGTTTTGCTAAATGAAGCATTTATGATGATAGTTTAGTGTTTAATGATCATGATAGAGGAGTTGAGATATGTGTAACGTTGATGTTGCAATAAATAGATGTATATTCTGTTTTAATGTATTAATGGTATTTATGAGTTGTTTTAAGGAAGGATTGAGAGACTAAATGGTGATGAAGAGGGTGCTAGAAAATGGTAGTGATAACATTTCCACTGATTAAGCTTCTGTATTTTAGCCACAACTTGTTTTGTAGTTATCCAAATGAGATGATTCTTTATCTAGATTAAAATTGAGACATATGGCTACATTTTTCCTAAAGACACCAAATTTGAATTATGTCGTTAAAAGTCTCCAAATTGTTATGAAATTGAGAACTAGGTGCAGTAAATTGGTGGATGAATGTATATGTTTGTGTCCTGTTTCGTGAATATGAAAACCATAAGTAATGGGTTGTATATAGGTGTTATGAATTATAAATTAAAGGCTTAATGAAAGTGAAAGTTAGGCTAGCCAAGATATTGAGTTATGTCTTGAATTTAAATGAATTAAGATGATAATTAAAAGTGAAATAAAGAATGAGAATTGGAGTTGAATATGTGTAGGAATTTGGAGTTGAAAGTGTATAAGAATATGTTCTGTTTTGATGTTTTTGATCAATCTTGGAATTTAATTTTTGTGTGAATAATATTGAGCTGAAATGGAGTTATGAATGAAGAGGAAATGATGGTGTATTAAGCTAGGAAAGATAGACTAAGCAAAAGAGGTGAACTAGGATGAAAATGATGATGAAGTGTGTTGGAAATTGTTGATGGAGTGTTTTACTGGACAGACATTAGTATTTTGGCCATAATGTGATCTATAAATATCCAAATTAGATGTATTTTAATTTAGAGTGAACTAGAAGAATATGACTACAATTTTCATGAAGAAATTGAATTTGAATTCTGTCCTTACAGGTCCTGAAATTTAGCTTGAAGTGAGTTCTAAAATAGGCTGCAACACTACCCTTGACTGAAATTGTGTCCTAATTTTATCGAATAAATTGTATTTATAGAGGCCGAACTAGACAAATGTGTCTTCACAAAAGTTGTAATTTATTCTCTTAGATTTCAATTGGCATTAAGGTTGTAATTATTGGAGTTGAGAGATATGAGTTGTACAATTTGACAGCATGATCATGTCCTAGTCAAAGTGTCAAATGTACTCAGTCTGTGGTATTTGAGCATAACTCATAGAATAATGAACCAAGTTGAATGATCTTGGTGTCATTAGTAACTTAAAACAATGGGAAACATTTTTCTAGAAGAAATTATTGCCAAATTAATTCATTTTCATTGCATAATGATCATGTAAAGTTGACCCAAAAGTCTGTTTTTAGAGAAATTTGGAATGATGAAATGAGTTATGAATTTCGATTTTAATAGTTTTATTGAGGTATAAACCATAAGTATAAATGATACTTATGTGAGTTTGGATATATGAATGTTTACATGATGAGAATAATAAAGCGATACCCGATATTGTCATAAACATGCATTGTGCATACTTCATATACATATATGTGCATTAATAAACACTTATAATTGTGCCAAATTGTGATATATGTATATTGTGTGATATAGAGGAGCAACTGGAACGTCAACATCCAGACGTTGCTGAAACTTCCAAGCATTAGCTTCGAGAGCGAACTGTGAGTAACCTAGATGGTCTCACTCAATTAATTATTTGTGTTAGTTTATATTTCAATTATCTTATGAATGTGAAATTGAATGTGTTGATTCCGGACAATTGATTGTCTGAGGAGTTCTATATTTGTGACTATATTGGAAGTGCTACTTGAATGTAAATATAACTGACTATTCGTTCTCAACTTCAATGTTAAACGCTGGACTAAAAGTCCAATGACAAATATGAATAAGAAAGAGTGTGAATGTGACTGAATGAGTGTAATCATTGAATATGCATGATGCATTTCATTACATGAATGCATGAAAGATAAAGGCAGTTGTGACTGGAGTCACCAGTAAAAGAGCTTAAAGCTCATAAGGTGAGAAGAGCCTTTGGCTCAGTTGTGCATGTACCCAGTATCCACTAAAGGATATGGGATATTAATTGATACAGCTCGGTATCTAGAAAGAGATATGAGCTAAAAAAAAGGGCACTTGGTCACAACAAAGTAACAAATGAAACTGAGTCACGTGCATTGCATTTATATTTGATATGTGTATTTTACATGAATGAAATGACCATTATGATTGTTCTGAAAGTAAAAGGTGATATTTTATGAATATGCAAAGATCTGAAAAATATGTTACGTGTATTGATGTGATGCATAAATTGAGTGAACCATCAATGATGGTTACCTCATTGAGTTCGCAAAACTCACCAAAAATTGCAACATTGACTTTTTAGGACCAAGAGACGACTTTAGCTACTAAGAGAGGCTACAAGCAGTGTAGACTTGTACTTTCAGGAAAAAGAAGAAATGACTCCAAAGTCGGTCAATTGCGATTGGAAAGATTAGATAGAATTTTTGTGTAATTTCCTCTTTCATGTAGCATATTTTGTATTAGGCTATGATGATGTACATGTATGGATATTTTAAAGATACATTGTATAATGTTTGGTTTTGTGAACGAAATGAGGAAAATTTTTGTTTTAAAATATTATGACTTTCTTTATGATGTTTTATAAGAGAATAAAGATAGATGATGCCATGTTAAATGAGTATTGTGATTGAACATAGCGCGCCATTATCATAGGTTATGTACTTGAATGTTCATAGGATGTTCCATTATGTACTCTATAGTAGTAGGGTGTTACAACTCATTGGCAGCAGCTGGAGCAAAATACATTTACAAAAAAGGAAACTAAATATAAACTCTAAAAAGGGACAAATGAACTAAGCCAAACTTGACTGGCTACACAAAATCTACAAAACTATATGACTCAAATGCAATAATAGAAGCAACACAAACTAAGGAAGAGGAAACAATATAACAAAACCTATAAGTAGTTAAAGTAGCCAAAGTGAAAAGCATTGAACGCTTAAAAAGTGATAAAGAAGATAAATAAATAAATCATTATGTTCCATATGAAATAATTTACATTAATGTATAAACGTGCTTAATTTTCTTTTTTTTACTTAAATGGTGTCATCATGTGTGAATTAAAATGCATGTCATCTCTTTTAAGTTGTCTCACACATGCATACTTTATTGAGTTCACTCTTTCCCAATGCATAAACTAAGTAATGTAATGATTCCTATCTCCTTATTGACCCACTCACCACTATTATTTAGTACCTTAGTATCTACTGTTGATAGGCCCCTATCTTACAATGACTAGGTGACTTGTTCGACACTCCACGATGGCCCTCTAGTCTATATCTGATCTAGCTGGAAAGTTCCCGTGAAGCTAAGCCTATTGCCCTTGTTATGGAAAAGCTTTAACTCAACAATAAGAAATGTAAACTGTGGAGTTTTGTTTTTCAGTTTGTTAAAAATTTCGGCAGTACAATGATTGGGTTTTGACATCTTAAAAATTTCAAAGTCCCTATAACAGTTCAAAATACTTCTATTATCACATTAATTTCTAAAATAAAAATCATCCACTTCAAATCCACTCTCTCGCAACCTTAAATAATTACATTAATAAACTTTGAAAAGCTAAAACAAAATCATGCATTTCATTTGAAAACCTTTATAAACATCCATTGTTTACATAAATGTACATTCCAAAACATGTTCAAGGATATGCAATAGTTCTCAAAAATATGTACAAGGCAAAAATGCCTACATAGCAGCACGTGACTAAGTTAACTACTCACCAGGTGGAGTCCCGAATACTGAAGCCCTTAAGCATGCACCTAGGAGGTTTTATTTAAAAACAGATAATAGAGTGTGAGCTAAATAAGCTCAATGAGTGTGAATAAAATTCTTTGCAAACCATTTGTAATTATCAACACCTCTCTAAAAGAAATTCATTTCATCAAGTATAAGACAATACCAATATAAAACATGTAAGCCTTTTGAAACCAAATTTCTAAATTTTACTTTTAAAGCAATGGCATCATTTATTATCATTAACTTCTTATACAATATAGCTCACCACAAAGTTCTTTGCACTATGGTACCCTTAGGCATAAGGTCACAGAGCTAGTTCTGCGTTGCATATCTATGACTAGTTAACAATTAGTTACGGAGTTGGTTTTACATCGCTTACCCATAATAGGTTAACCACTGTAGACCAATAGTTATGGAGCTAGTTCTATATTGCTTACCTATAACAATTTTGGCTATCACTTTATATACTTTATACGTGTAGAGGGTAAGTCATTGGACTGTACTAACCACCCACTTTTAGTAACAGACCCCCCAAGACACTGCCACGCACGTTTGAAATACTTGAATGGTATAACATCATGTGATGAGCCTAACGATGTACCATAGGCTAAAAACAAAATAATTTTTCTTATTACTTTAAATTGTGGCATAAAGCTTAAACCATTTTATAAAATAATTTATACAGTTTCAAAATCAAAAACAAATGGGTGATGTCTGGAGCTTGTCACGATCGTGACACTGCCTTTAGCCCATGTACGTTCAAAATTTTCAACTTCTTTCAATCTCATAATCAAACAATTGAACGCATAATTTTAAATCACATGCCATTAAATGAAACCATTAACATGCAAAGAAATTATTCAAATGAAACCATTAACATACATTCACTATTTTGTACATTTATCGCTGAGCACACTCACGCATTCTGTGCCTTTCCTTTGCCTACACAAAGCGCATTTTGCTTAGGAATTTATTTCCAATTCAGAAACAAGGCATTAACACTATATATTTTGTTTAATCAATCGTGACTCTTGAGTCACGTGCTTGACCCCTACCTAGAATTCATACCTTTCTTTATTCCATAGTTTTCACATAGCAAACGTTCATAGTAGGTTTTCGGGGCTCTAGAAATTTGTTCCCCTATGTCTCTAGTTTCCATAGCATCAAAAATCATGCCATTTCAACTTCTAAATCATGAAACACGTATCAAATATCACAAACTACTTCAACACAAAGGAAGTATCTGGTTACCATTTTCAATATCAATTTTCAATATCATTAAGTTAGAATTAGGTTATGATCTCTATCTATATATTTTTAGTACTATGTCTTAGGTTTGATTTGAAGTTAGAATCACTTAATTAGGAGGTCTGTAGTCTGAGTTATGGTTAAAACACTAGGATTGTTAAAGTAAACCGAGAATCCTAAGATAGAATTTCACTAAACATAGCTCGGAAAACTTACCACGTTCTTTCAATCTTTTGGAAAATTGCAAGCTTTCTTGAAATCATGCTCCAAACCATGAAAAATTAGCTGCACCCTTCTTCCTCTCAAACTTGGCTGAAACCTACCTTTGGCTTTCTCCTTTTCTCCTTTTGTTTTTCACTCACGAGTAACTCACTTTTACTTTCACGGTTATGACCAAAAAAATGAAGCAATTTTCTTAACTTTACTTCTTTAACACACGATACATGTCATCTCCAATCATGAGTCATGAACCCACTATTCATCATGTAAAAAGACCAATTTGCCCCTAATTATTATGCAAAAAGACCAAATTGTCCCTTAATGAATTCAATTCATTGATTAGCTGAATTACATTCAGAAAATATTCCACAATAGGCTTGTAACCAAATTGACCATGAAATACTCTAATTAGGGTTGATACGTATTGGCTAGATGCTTTTTTTAAAAAATTCAAATGGGGTTAAAATCATAAATATCTATTATTTTCCAAAAAGGGATTTTACATCCTAATCCATCCAATCGAAAATATTTTAGATCCGTTTCAGTACCATTATACTATAATACTTATTCTGAATATTTTCAATTCTTTTCAGGGGGCCCTAAAAATCACTATTCATATAAAAAAATATTATTCACCAAACACCAAAATTTACCTTCATTGAAAGGAAAGGTTTGGCGTTTTACAATTACCCCTCCTTATACAAATTTCATCCTCGAAATTTAACTAGGCATACATGTTTAACATCAGCTGAGGATACAATGTACGCATCTGTTGTTCAGGCTCCCATGTAGCTTCTTCCACTGCATGATTCCTCCATAGTACTTTAACCAAAGGACTGATCTTATTATGTAGGACCCATTCTCTGTGGTTAAGGATCTGTATTGGTTCCTCTTTGATAGTCAAATCTTCCTTTAAGTTCACCGTTTTTCTGTGATTACATGCAAAGGGTCCACTAGATACTTGCAAAGCATAGATACATGGAAGACATTGTGAATCCTCATAAGCTCATTTTGTAGCTTCAATCAATATGCCACTAACCCAACTCTTTCTGTGATCTCATACGGTCCCATGTAATGTGGACTTAGCTTATTGTGTTTCTCCTAAACCTAGGTACAACTTTCCAAGGGTAAATTTTGAGAAATACTCTATCTCTAATTTCAAACATAAGATCCCTACGACGATTATCTGCTAGCTTTTCTGCCTATCATGGGCTATCTTTAATTTGTATCTAATAACTTGAATTTTATCTGTTGTCACTTGTACAATTTATGGACCTATCAGTTTCCTTTCACCTAACTCATCCCAACATACTGGAGTTCTACATTTTCTTCTATAAAGTTCCTTATAAGGGGCCATCTAATGCTAGCCTGATAAATGCTATTGTACGCAAACTCTATTAGTGGTAAGTGTGTATCCTAACTTCCCCTAAACTCCATAACATAGGACCTAAACATATCCTCAAATGTCTGGATAGTCCTCTCTGATTGTCTATCTTTTTGGGGGTGAAAAACAGTGCTAAACTTCAAGCGTGTACCTAAAGCTTTCTGTAAATTGGGACAAAATCTTGATCTAAACCTAGGGATACGGTTTCAGATAATAGAAATTGGCATACTATGAAGTCTCACTATCTCATCCACATAAAGCTGGGCTAACTTGTTTAAGGGATAATCATTATTGATTGGAAGGAAATGTACAAACTTTATTAACCTGTCCATTATCACCCATATAGCATTATGCCCCTTCTGACTCTATGGAAGTCCTATCATGAAATCTATAGTAATCTTCTCCCACTTCCATTCTGGGATAGGGAGGGGTTGCATTAATCCAGTAGGCTTTTAATGTTCTGCTTTTAACTGTTGACATATTAGACTCCTAGAAATGAACTCAGTTATTTCCTTCTTCATTCCCCTCCACTAATCTTGTTCTTTGAGAGTGTGGTACATTTTTTGTGCTATGCAGATACATAGCATAAGCTGAGGAGAGAGCTTCCTTTAAGATCTCTTTCTTTAAGTCTTTAATATCTGGTACATATAATCATTTCCCCCTTATCACTATACCATCTTCCTTGATTGTAAGATCTGTTCTCTGCCCAATCTCAACTTCAGTCTTCAATTTTATCAACTATGGATCTTGTTTTTGTCCCTCTCTAACTTGATCCACCAAAATGGGACGAACATTAAAGGTAGCAATTAATGCCTCTTAGTCAGCCACATCCAATTTCACCCCTAGAGACCTCATTTCCATTAGAAGTGGAAGATATATTGTCTTTAGTTGAGCTATCGAATTAGTAGGTCTCCTACTTAAGACATTAGCCACTACATTGGATTTTCTAGGGCTATCGTACAATCATAGTCTTTTATTAACTCCAACCATCTCCTCAGCCTCATGTTTAATTCCTTCTGAGTGAACAAATATTTCAAACTCTTGTGATCCATGAAAATCCTACAGGGAACACCATACAATTAATGCCTCCAAATTCTCAATGCAAAAACTACTATTGCTAAGTCTAGATCGTGTGTGGGTAGTTCTACTCATATTTCTTAAACTGCCTAGAAGCATAGGCTACAACCTTATCATTCTGCATGAGAACATATCCTAAACCGTGTCTCGAGGCATCATTATATACTATAAATCCATCAGTCTCCTTCGGTCATGTGAGTACAAGAGTTGTCGTTAGTCTTTCTTTCAATTCCTCAAAACTTTGTTGACAAGCATCTAACCACTCAAACTTCTCTTCTTTTCTCGTCAACTTGGCAAATAGGCATGCTATTCTGGAAAATCTTGCATCGAATTTCCTATAACAGCCTGCCAATCTAAGAAAGCTCCTGACTTCCATCACGGTGTTGGTAGGTCTCCAATTAGTAACAGCTTCAATCTTTTAGAGATCCACACTAAGTCCCTCAGCTGAGATGACATGACCCAAGAAAGTAACCTTGTCAAGCCAAAACTGGAACTTATTGAACTTAGTGTATAATTAGTGCTTTTTTTGGGTTTGTAGTACAATCTAAAGGTATTCTGCATGTTTCTCATGACTTCCTGAGTACACCAATATGTCATCAATAAACATGTTCACAAACTTATCTAGGTACTCTCAAAACACCCTATTCATTAAATCCATAAAAACAGCTGGAGCATTCGCTAATCCAAAAGGCATAACTAATAATTCATAATGTTCGTACCTAGTCTTGAAGGAAATTTTCGGAATATCTTGGTTGCGGACTCTCAACTGATGATAACATAATCTTAGATCAATCTTGAAATACACCTTAGATCCTTGTAACTGATCGAATAAATCATCAATCCTCAAGAGTAGATATTGGTTGCGAACTATAACTCTATTTAGCTATCTGTAGTCGATACAGAGCCTTAAATTCCCATCCTTCTTTTTAACAAATAGGATTGGAGGCCCCCCATGGAGAAGTACTGGGTCTCACAAAACCCTTATCTAACAACTCCTCCATTTGCACTTTCAATTCCTTTAACTCCGCTGGAGTCATTCTGTATGGAGCAATTGAAATCGGTTGAATTTTTGGAATTAGATCTATTTTAAATTCTATTACCCTATCTGGGGGTAATCTGAGAAGATCCTCTGGAAACACATCAGGGAACTCTCTGACCACCAGAATATCTCCTAATTGAACCTCATCATTACTCTTTGCAATCATGTAAACTAGATATCCTTGACATCCTTTACAGAACGTCTTATTAGCTCCCATGGTGGCCATTAAATTGGTGGGAAGAACTTTTTGTATCTTACGAAATGTTACCTCCGATTTCCCCAATCGACTTAGCCTAACCTCATTTTTTAAAAAACCCACTACTGCACGATATGTGGACAACCAATCCATTCTGAAAATAACATCAAAATCTTATATATCCATTATATAATCAGGCTTGCCAAAAACTCCTTACCCTCGATCAATATTTTACTATCAACAAATATTCTTTTAGAAAAGAGTGAGTCTCTAGCTGGGATGGAAACTATTATCCCAGCTTTAAAAACTAAGGCTCAACATTTAATTTTGCATAAAAACCCATAGACATGAAAGAATGTACAGCACCGGGATCTATTAAAGTGTAATCATCTTGCTCAAAAGATGGAAATCATACCGGTGACTACATCTGGTATGGCATCGGCTTCCTGTTGAGTGATTGCAAAAACTTTGACCTGTGTGTGGGGTCTACCTGCCTGTCTTATAGGGGTTGCTCTCTTACTCGCCGAATCTCTGTTGGCTATAGTAAAACTCGACTCTCTGGGCTGAGAACTCCCACCACCCTGTCTATAACCCCCTCTAACTTGTGGAGGTGTTGAAGATCTAGCTACTAACCCCTCTCTATGGCAACTAACTACGGGCAATCTTTGATAAAGTGACCCTCCTGACCATAGTGGAAGCAACCCATCATATTCATCCGACACTAACCCAAATGCTTTTTACCGCAAGTAACACACTCTGGCATTAGGGTCCTAGTGTCATGGGATCCCCTGCGCCTAGTGAGTGACCCAAAGGATCCCTAGCTGGATGATCCTCCTCTGCTAACCCTCCTACCACCAGACCATCTAAATTTATTTTTCTTTGTTGGACCCTGGGGTGAACTAGTTGATGCACTGCGCTTCTGTTCTGATCTTACACTTTGAGTCATTGTTGTTGCATTTCTCTCTACTTTTATCGTAGATTCAACTAATTCCCTATAGTGTGTCTATGATTCCAAAAAAAGATGGATATATAATTTCGGACTCAAGCCTACAATAAACCTCTTACATTTTTGTTCCTTACTTTTAGCAATAAACGGAACATTTTTGATAAGTTCCGAAAATTTCTTCTCATAGTCCGTCACTGACATCAAACCCTGCTTTAGATGGAAGAATTCCTCTACTATTGCATCCTTATAACTTTGTGGGTAGAATTTGTCTGTAAACTCTCTCTGAAATCCTACCCTTGGTACCCATCCAGATGTCATCTCTTAATGGCCTCCCACCAATCCTTCACCTTGTCCTCGAGAAGAAAGGAGGAAAATAGAACTCTCTACTCATCTGTGCATCCCACAACTCTGTATATCTTTGTAACTCAGTCTAACCCATCCAGATGTCATCTCTTAATGGCCTCCCACCAATCCTTCACCTTGTCCTCGAGAAGAAAGGAGGAAAATAGAACTCTCTACTCATCTGTGCATCCCACAACTCTGTATATCTTTGTAACTCAGTCTAACCATATGAATGCACTCTCGAGATCTCTGCTTCCATCAAAAGTATTTATGCCCAATTTACAAAGGCACTCAATTGAATATCCACAGGCTTCTACATTCTTGCATGGTTGCCACATCACTGCAACGAGTATCTAAACTATTTGTTCCGTACTAAAATGCACCTCGAGTAGTTCTGTCAACCCTGACGATTTAGAATGTCGCTGGTTCATAAAGGCACTTACTGAATTTGGCATGTGTTCACCCTCTCGTGCTAAAGGTGTCTCAAGTGTGGGAGTCATTGGAATGGCTCTCCTGGGACGTCTATGGCCTCATCTGTGCATCGTGCTATGTATTCGATGAAAATGCAAATGTGTAAAACTTTCAATTGATGAAACCATATGCATGTAAGTCACAACATTCTATTGGTCACCTAACTTTTAAAACGATATAAAAAATTAAACCAAAAAGGTGGTAACTCATTTAAAAAAACCAAGCTTTGATAAACACGCTAACAGACCCCTATCCTGCAATGACTAGGTGACCTATTCGGTACTCCACGATAGCCCTCCAGTCGATATCTAAATTAGCAGGAAAGTTCCTGTGAAACTAAGCTTATTGCCCTTGTTATGGAAAAACTTCAACTCAAAAATAAGAAATGTAAACATTGGAGTTTTTTTCAGTTTATTAAAAATTTTGGTAGCACAATAGTTGTATTTTGACATCCCAACTACTGAAGCCCCTGAACATGCACTTGGGAGGTTTTATTTAAAAATAAAGTGTGAGCTAAACAAGCTCAGTGAGTGTAAATAAAATTCTTTACAAATCATTTGTAATCATTGACATCTCCCTAAAAGAAATTCATTCCATCAAGTATAAGACCATACCAATATAAAACATGTAAGCCTTTTGAAAACAAATTTCTTAATTTTATTTTAAAGCAAAAAGTGGTGACATTATTTATCGTCATGAACTTCTTATACGATATAGCACACCATAAAGTTCTTTACACTATGGTACTCTTAGGTATAAGATCACGGAGTTGGTTTTGTATCGCTTGCCCGTGACGGGTTAACCATTAGTTACAGAGTTGGTTCTGTATTGCTTACCTGTTATAGGTTAACCACTATATATTGGTAGTTATGGAGTTGGTTATGTAGCGCTTACCCATAAAAAATTTAGCTAGCACTTTATATACTTCGTACTTGTAGTGCATGACTCACTAGATTGGACTATTGATAGACATAATACCACCTACTATTAGTAATTGATGCCCCCGGACACTACCATGCATGTTCGGAATACACTGACCAGTATAATATCATGTAATGAGCCTAATGGTGTACCATAGGCTAAAAACGAAAGAATTTTTCTTAGTATTTTAACTTGTGGCATAAAGCTTAAACCATTTTGTAAAGTAATTTATACAGTTTTGAAATCAAAAACAAATGGGAGATGTCTAGAGCCTGTCACAATCATGACTTTGCCTTTAGCCCATGTATGTTCAAAATTTTCAACTTCTTTCAATCTCATAATCAAACAATTGAATGCATAATTAAATCACATGACATCAATTCTTTTGCAAAGAAGTTATTCAAATGATACAATTAACATACACTTACTGTTTTGTACATTTATCGCTAAGCACACTCACGCATTATGTGCCTTTCTTTTGCCTATACAAGGCAAATTTTGCTTAGGCATTTATTTCCAATTTATAAACAAGGCATTAACACTATATATTATTTTTAATCAATTGTGACTCTTGTGTCACGTTCCTAACCTATGCCTAGAATTCATACCTCACTTTGTTCCATAGTTTTCATATAGAAACCATTCACATTAGGTTTTGAGGTCTTCTAAACATTTGTTCCCTTATGTCTCTAGTTTCTATATCATAGAAAACATGCCATTTCAACGTCTAAATCGTGTAGCACATACCAAATATCACAAGCTGCTTCAACACAGGGGCAGTATCAGGTTACCATTTTCAATCTCAAATTTCAATATCATTCAGCTAGAATTAGGTCATGATCTCTCACATATATTTTTATTACTATGTTTTAGGTTTGATTTAAAGTTAGAATCACCTAATTTGGAGGACTGTAGGTTGAGTTATGGCCAAAACATTGGGACTATTCAAGTAAACTGAGAATCCTAAGACAGAATTTTACTAAACATAGTTAGGAAAACTTACCACTTTCTTTAAATCTTTTGTAAAATTGCAAGCTTTCTTCAAATCATGCTCCAAACCATGAAAATCTGCTGCATGCTTCTTCCTCTCAAGCTTGGTCGAACCCCACCTTTGGCTCTCTCCATTTCTCCTTTTGTTTTTCGCTCACAGGTAACTCAGTATCACTCCCACGATTATGACAAAAAGAATGAAGAAATTTTCTTAACTTTACTGCTTGCTTCTTATTTTGTCATAGATGAAGAGAAACCTTTGAAAAATCTTGTCTAAGGTCAGAGAAATTCTCATAATGCGTACATCAAGCAATTGTAATAGTTGCATAACTATATAAAACTTAAGACCTCTATTTTTTATTCACATCATTTAATTAGGGCTCAATTTATGTTATACAATCTTAAGCACTCTCTAGCCCCTTTCAATACTTTAATCAAGTTTCTAATATGTCAAATGTTCTTTCCATAACTTAATTTTATTCTTTTTATACCCTAAATTAACTTAATGTTTGTTCAATATACTAGCTGACTACTTTCTGCTAGTCTATTTATGTTCAACTAGCCTGTCACATAGCCTAACGTATTGTACCTATTTTGTAATCTTTTGGTCTTAAGTTAGGCTAGCTAAACCAAACCCATAGGCTAGCTGAATCCTTATAAAAAAATAAACTTTTAAAAAATTTAAATCCTTATAAAAATAAACTTTTAAAAAATTTAAGTCACTAACTTTCAATACTTTAAAATTTTCAAAAGCATTTAAACACCCTATTTGATAAAAACTTAATTCAATAATTTATTTTAATATCAATATGATTTCATAAAATTTTAAACAAATTTTCCTTTGATTATGAAATTTATGCATTATGCCCTATGGAAATTCCTATTTGATATTAATGCCTTTCTCAAGACTATTAATAACTAATCCTCGGTTGATTGACTAAAGCCAACTCTTTCTAGTCAAAACACTTAAAATTGCTTTACTCAATTTGTAAATTTCACTATTAAGTTTGACCCTAATATAAAAGATTTATATCAACCTATCTCTAGGTTTACATGCAACTCCTTTTAATTATGGTAGATCTATTTATAAGGATTTCTCAATCTCATCATATAAAATCAAACATTATGCAATTTAATTGATTGATTCATTAAAATTCAATTATGCGTTTCTGTTCTTGAATTATGCTTTCCATCCCTACTTAGGGTATATCATACCGAAGAACTAAACAAACTTATTTCCTAAACATAGAAAAAGAAGAACAAAATTTTAAAAGAAACATCAAAAAGAAAAGAATCTATGATATATACCCCCTTTTCTCTAACGAAATCCTCTTGAAACTTTGATGAAAGGTTGCTCTCTATTAAATCTCTTGAGTAATCATTATGTTTTCCTAATCCTTTGTTCATAATTGCATCCCAACTCTAAATCTGGTCTCTAAATCTGACTCTAATTGCCTCCCTTTCACATCACTCTTTGTGTGTGACCCTGTAGGCTCATTTGATGTTGGCAATGGGCTTGATCACACTTCAAGGCCCATA
>JAOQMS010000180.1:17996168-18011797 GCA_027563885.1 Erythroxylum longipes | reverse complement strand
TTATTTACAAAACTCTATACAGGTTCTAACAACATTACAAAATGATAACAACTAGTTTCCTTCGGGAGTCAGCTGACAGATCTCTGAGCCATCCTTTAGTTCTCAAACACTCTATGTTCTAACTACACCTTAAGTCTCCTGTCTCATACCTGAAAAGCCATAAAGCAAATTTTGATGAGTTTTGCAACTCAATGAGTGAACCATCATTGATGGATTCATCGGATCACACAATTATAATACATCTCAGAGTTATTCATTCAAACAACAGAAATAAGCATAACAGGAGATTAGCTAGTTCAGTTGCATATCACTCAATCAGTGCACACGTACTTGCATGGGACATACATGGGGCATATATTCATTCATTCACTCAAGCGCATATTCATCCACTCAATCAGATAAGCATCTATTCTGAAATTAACATAACAGATGATCATTCAGTTCAACTTGCATAATGTTCAAACATTGCGCACATAATTGCATGGTACATGCATGAGACTCATATTCGTTCTTATTGTTGTGACTGAGTACCTTTCACACAGATGCACAGAATTTGGCCCATAGGGCTCAATCAGAATAGAATCACAGAGCGTAGCTCTACGTGCATAACAGATTTATCACAGAGTAAAGCTCTACGTGGAAGCGCTTCAAACTAGCATCTCAAGTCATAATGCCTTTATTCGAGCATGCATTTTATGAAATGCATCAAATCCTAAACAAATCACACACAAATTCTCGTACAAATGTTCAGACAATGGTTTCATAGTCATCGGACCTCAGTTCGGCATTCAACTATCATTGAGAAAACAGAATCATTCAGAATCATAACAAATCAGATACTTCCAATAGGTAATCGCAGAACAAACTCCTCGGACCTCAGGTCCGGAATTCAGAACCAGCACAAACATATAGTTCAATGATATTGGAAGTTAACAAATTGAATACATACAATCAATCAATCCTAGGAATCCATCTAGGTTGACTCACAGTGTGCTCCCAGAAGTTATTGCCTAGATAATCCGGCAATGTTCGTCTGTTGTCCAATTCGTTCCTCTAAAATAGACAAAACACATTCATAATTACCATATTTTGTATAAATGTATCAAAAACTATCAAAGTTTAGGAAATATGCACAATGCATGTTCAATGGCAATGCCGGGGTCTCTTCATAATTTCTCTCTCTCTTATCAAAACTTATCACAACTCTCTAACACCACGATTCAATCCTTATTGGCCTCTTGTAAACTTAGGGGAGTACAATAGATATACGTTAATTTACGGAAGGTGCATCTTTACAGACGATGCGCCCTTATAGTAGAAGATAGGTTATAGAAGATGATGAGTCACAGACGAAGATGCTTTATAGAAGGAGATGACGTCACCTAGAGGAAGCTGACATCATCACAGACGAAGTTTCCTTCTTAGCATAACTTTTTCTACATAGATCGAATTCAATTGTTCTCTACATGATTTGAAAGAGGAAATCAAGATATACAAACTTCATGAAGAGCTCAAAGGTCAATTTTATCTTCTAAAGGGCCAAAAATAGGACAGAAGATATACAATGAACAGTGACACAAACGATGTTTTATGATTGCTATAACTTTCTCTATAGACATCAGATTAAGCTGTTCTTTATATGGTTTGAAAGAGGATTCCAAGATATACAACTTACATGGAGACCTCTGAGTCCAATTCTATCTTCTGAGAGATCGAAAATAGGACAGAAGATATTTGATGAACAGTGACCCAGAATAAGTTTGGGAACAATAACACAGACGATGTTTTATGATCGCCATAACTTTCTCTATAGGGATAGGATCAAGATGTTATTTATATGGTTTGAAAAAGGATTTTAAGGTATTCAACTTTTATGAAGACCTCAAAGGTCGATTCTATCTTCTGAGGGGTCAACAATGGGACAGAAGGTAGGTATAGACAAACATAGAAGAAGCGAAACACAGAAGGAGTTTATAAACAGTAACATAGACGAAGTTGATTCGTCTGTGAACAGTAATATAGACAAAGAGTGTGAACAGTAACATAGACAAAGTTCATTCGTCTGTGAACAGTAATACAGACGAAGAGTGTGAACAGTAACATAGACGAAGTTCATTCGTCTATGAACAGTAATACAGACGAAGAGTGTGAACAGTATCATAGATGAAACAATACAGATGAAGTTTGTTCACAGAGGAATCAAAACACAGACGAAGCTGGTTCATAGAGGAATGCATCTTGACAACGATGCATCCCCACAGAAGAAGATGAATTACGACCGAGACTGACTCATAGAGGATGCGTTTGCCTCTATAAGATAACTTACAACAGAGAATGACTCGTAGAGGATGCAATTGCATCCTTACAGAGGAAGATGACGTCACCCAGAGGAAATTGACATCGTCACACAGGATATAAGACAGAAGACGGGGGAGCAGAACATATTATCCCTCGTGCCTATACGAGTTCTATACATCATATCCCTTGCTATTTCACTTCCAAACATGCAAGTATCATCTATACTACTCCCTCCTTAGCTCCCAAAACACCAAACAATTCCAAGGAGCCAAAACTCACATATATACCAAAATCACAGACTACGATTTATACTTACATGTTCTTTCTGCATTTTCTTTCTTCTGTTGTTACTTTTTAACTTAACCAACATTCAGAACCCTCATATCTATTCTCTCCACTGTGAACCCCCTTTCATGCAGACATGTATATCCAACATGCACATGCTTATTTACACAGTGGAAACAACATTATAACCACTTACTCGCTTAGCAAGTGCTTAGTGTAAGTGCTTTAACACTGAAATCGGAATCAGCACCACAAGGATTGTTAGGTCGCTATTCGGTGGTGAAGGTCAGGGGAAAGAGTTGCGATATGGGGTATTTTTTTTAGGAATGGAACCTATCATAGATTCTTCCTAACTCAAACAATATAATACGTGAGTCCATTCTATGCCCCTCACGTGTACTATTCATCTCCACTGACTCACCATTTGTCATAATGACAATCTGTAATGGAACCTTCCTAACTTAAACAATATTATCCCTATGCTCCTCCCGTGTACTAAATGCCAAATGAAAGCATATATATAATTGTATGGATGTGCCAAACAGTATATCATAACTTATGTCTAATGTTCATTTAGCTTAAGTCCTATAAATGTCTCACATAATTATGTGTTCTAACCGTATGCATGGTGATGGGATGTTACACTTACACATCCCTCTATACAGTCATTTCCAATACCAACACGAGTGTGTCCTTCACTAACATGGGGTATATCCTTCAAAAATAACTTCAAATCTTCAGTTTTATGCCTGATTTCCACTCCTTTTAACCCATAAAAGCAATTCAGATCCATTATTTTAATGCTAGAATCAACTCAAATAAAACATCTAAGGAAACCAATAATCATAATCTTGTATAGAGGCGTTTCTTGATTTTTAAACATAACTAAAAGCATATAATACGAATTAATTGTTCCATATAATTTACGATGGATTAAAATTGAATGCCTTACTAGTATTATAGTTTGATAAGGATATTGGGGTCTTAAGGTTAAATATAAGGTTCAATTCAAAGAAAAAAATGGTATAGCTCAAAGGATTTGACTACAAAATTAAAAATCGGTGGCTTTTCAAAGTTAAGGGTTGAAAATAAAGAAGACATTAATCATATTCATATCTCATGAATCCAAATGAATTTTAATCGATCTAAGAGCAAGCTTTAAGGATAATCCATTAGAGGATCATCACACATAAGAAAGAAAAAGAATGGCATATAATTTGTTGTCATTATGGCTTAAATTCTCACATATGTTCATAATGAAACCTACTTAATTCACAATTTGCCTTATTCCTTAGTTGTCAAACTTTATCTCAGTTTCTAAAATCAATTAGTTCAATCAATATATATGGTTACATATGCATCTAGGATGTCCAAATTTAAATTTAAGTATGTAATTCAATCTATTTTAGAATACTATGACTAATTTTATGGTTGAAAGATAAACACTCACACAAACATAACTAAATCATTCAAATCATTCATACAATAAATAAATCTACATAACCACAAATTCACTCCCCCAAATTTATCACAACCTTGTCCTCAAGGTTTTAACACAAATAACCACAGCTGAAAAAACAAGCCACAAGATGAACATAAAATAAAAATAAAAGAGAAAGGCTAAAGAAAGCTTCTCTAAGGCTGAAATGAAATGGGACATGGAGTGTGTGGATATAATGGCTAGAAGTTATGTTATTTCCAAATAGCAAGTTAGTTCTTCTTCATTCTATTCATCTTTTGATCCACTTGCTCATCTTATTTTTTATTTGAAATTAAAACAAAAGTATTAACTAACATAAAATCCAAACATGAATTAAATTAAAATGAAAGGAAGATAAACTTAAGGTGTCGCCTAAGAATGCTTCTTTAGCATCTTATTAGTTGGATAGAACTAAAATTATAGCTCACTCAGTATAAACTAGACTAGCTAGCTCAATTTTATTTACAGTTTCCGCTTGCAAGTTCTCATAATACCGTTTTAACCAATGGCTATTAACTTTGAACACTCTAAAAGTGTTTAAACTTTTGACTTTCCACTACCCTGTGAGAGAACAAATTAGTAACAACAAATGGACCAAGCCATGCAGATCACAATTTTCCTAAAAATAATTTAAGCTTCAAATCATAAAGGAGAAACTTCTACCTTACTAAAAATTGCTTCATTGAAATCATTTTATTAGAGAAGGCTTTAGTTTTCTCCTTATAAAGACTAACACTTTCATAAAAATCGTTACGAATTTCTTTTAGCTCTTGAATTTGCAATTTTCAAGTAGTACCAGCCTCAATTGGGTTTATGTTACATTGCTTAATAGCCCAATAGGCTTTATGTTCGAATTCTACAGGTAAATGGCATGGTTTACTAAAAATTAATATATACAGAGACGTACAAATTGGAGTCTTATAAGCTTTTCAATATGCTCATAATGCATCTTCCAAGCGTAAACTCCAATCCTTCCAATTCAGATTTACCACCTTCTCCAAAATTGGTTTAATTTTTCTATTGGAAACCTCATCTTTTCTACTTGTTTGTGGATGGTAAGCAGTTGAAATATGATGTGTTACTCTGTATTTCTTCATCAATACCTCAATAACTAGATTGTAGAAATGGGTTCCACTGTCACAAATAATAGCTCGAGGTACTCTAAACTAGACAAAAATGCTAGTCTTGACGAAATTCACTGCAACTCTGGAGCTATTAGTATGAGTAGCCTTAACTTTTATCCACTTTGATGCATAATCTAACAACAATAATAATGTAAGTCTTACCAAAGAAGAGGGAAAGGACACATAAAATCTATGCCCTATATATCTAAAATCTAACATACCAAAATGTTCATGAGTGGAATTTAATATCTTGGTTCCAAGCTAACTATTCTTTAGCAACAATCACAAGACTTACAAAACATATATGCATCAGAGAATAACTAACAAGAACTTTGCAGGCTGTCCTCTTCGAACCAAACTAGAATAGTTAGCAACAGAAAGTTGAGAAATGCAAGTCAAATGCTAAAATTTGTTATGCCTAATAAGACAATTTGAATTGCTTTGACCCCATACTTCATGTAATAAGTGGTGTCTGCACGAGAAGGCAAATAAGCAACTGACATTTCCTTATGATCCCAAAAAAATGAAAAATATAACACAATTAAAGCTTTTTAACCAACTTTAAAACACAAAGTATCATAAATATTACATTACTTCTCTGGGGTACATTGTGCTACAACTGGCCTATTCATCTTAATCAAATATTTTTATCAACCCATTGACAATAATACTTGCTTTAACGTTAACGCCCACATATTATATAGTATACGCACAAAACCTATTAGGGACCGAATATGCAGCCAAATACCAAGTCATAATTTCTCATTTCAAAGCATCTCTCACATCATTGACCTCTTTAAAGCTTAATTGATCATGAAAATTTGCGATATCAATGTCCCATTAACATATTGATCAACCATCAATATCCTTTATTTTTTCTTAACTACAAATCACATATACATGTACATGAACAATAAAATCCTCAAGCACACAAGTACTCAAATGTCCTCTCTGATCAGTATTTGGGACAAATGCATGAATGGAAGTTCCGGTAGTTACTCCTTCAAACGATGCAACATAAATAAGTCACTGATAGGAAAATGCATTAAGAATTTAGCTTCAGCACAACCTACAACAAAGGTGACGACACTTAATGGTCAAGTAAAAAAAACACTGATCTTCAGCGACACCTGAATATATTTTAGAGGTGTCAGTCTCTTTTCTTAGGGTGGCAATTCGGCTCTGAACTGGCCTCCCACAAATTTTAACTTATTTCTTTTGAAGAATGTATGCATCAGAAAGGTCAAAGATAACTTTTATCAATGACGCCATAAAAGAGAACATCGCGTTATAAAAACTAGAAGTAGTAATAGCTCACTAATAATATTCACATTAAAATATAAATTGTTAAAATAACTTAGTATTAGTTAATATTATTTTACAATTATATGATTAAAAAATTGCAATTATTAATTACTAAAATGTACTTGAATAACTAATAACTAGATGACTTCTTCACGCATTTGGGTAAATGAGCATAAAGTGGCCACCTCCAATGTCCTCGATTTAAATTGTACAGTGGGTTGGTTTTTTTGATATTATTTTTAACAAAAACAAATCATGTCTAAAAAGTTAAAAACTTTCCGTTTTGATTCTTTTCTAAAGAAACATTAAATTCCAAATTAACTTTTGGTTATAAGGAACGAATGCATGACATGTTTCAAATGATGTCACGTATTAGTTCCGTCAAAAGATTTTTAAAAATTAACATTATATATAGATATAAGGTTTTTATGACATCAAACAAACCAAAAATTCGCATGTTTTCATACTTCCGACATCGATAGCACGAGACTCCCAAGTACAGCAAAAACAAAATGGTAAGTAATAATTTGGTGGCCAAGAGTTCCGTACCTTTGCTAATATTGAACTTTACTAACAACTACAATAGGGATCAAACTCTCCTGGTTGTTGATCTCAGTGAGAAAGCATATAATGTCTATACTACAGTAGTTCCAAGAAAACCTTGGTGGTGTTTTTGTATCATGACCACAAATTCTCAGGAAACATGTGATGATATGAGCAACTTTGTATGCTTGATGCCAGTTCCGATCCTATTGAAATTCGATCACAGCTTTTGCTGGTGTCCGTGCTTTAAGTAACATTTCATTGTACTCATCCTCAGGATTTGAAAGAGAAACAATAGCCCCTCCTGCCCCTATTGAAGCTTCACCTTCATGTATTATAACCGTTCTAATAACAATATTCAGATCAAATGTTTGATTATATGAGAAATAGCCAATGGAACCTGAGTATATACCACGGGAACAACTTTCAACAGAATCGAGAAGTTCCATGGATCTCAACTTAGGTGCACCTGTCATCGAACCACCTGGAAATGCTGCCCTGACACATTCAACTGCACTTATATTTGATTGCTTCTTTCCCTGTATTGTACTCACCATTGTATGCACTGTTGCATAAGACTCTACATCCATAAGACGTGGAACATGAACAGAACCGGGTTCACAGACAGAACCAAGATCATTCCGCAAAAGGTCAACAATCATCAGATTTTCAGCTTGATCCTTTTCACTGAAGAGAGAGAGAGAGTTTGAGTTAGTTCATAGCAAGGACCAAAGAGGCAAACAAAATACATCCTCATAGTGAAATTTTTCATAAAGAACCTATCACCCTATCAACAGCATTAACCAAGCAAACTTAATGAGAAGGTAAAATGTAGTTCAACCTTTTGAAAATAGTGCTAGAAAAATATAAGATCCACATTACCTATATTGCAGCTGCAATTTTAGTTGTTCGTCTTCTTCCTGTGTTGTGCCACGAGCTATAGTCCCCTTGATGGGTTTAGCTTCCAGTACATTATTCCTGTCCAAACTTAAGAATCTCTCGGGGGAAGAACAACATACGCACAGATTTTCGTTTGAAAAATTAAGCCATGCAGCATATGGTGCTGGATTTTTGTTTCTGAGGTGAAGGTAAAGTCCCAGGGAATCGATTTCTCCTACAATTTTCCTTAACTGAGTAGTGAGGCATAATTCATAACTTTCTCCATCTTTGATGTACTCGAGGCACTTGTGAACATCTTTAATATACTGTTCCTTGGACTTCTCTGCATAAAAGCCCTCCTTGCCTGGAGTAAATGTCATAAATTGCGACACATGTTCATCCAATTTCTGTAAAGCAGAATATTCTAACCTGAGAAGCTTCTTTGCTGTCTCATCCAACCAAGGTGTAATAGCTGCACTTTCTTCATTTACGGTCATTATGTACACATCATCATAATAGTGATCAATTACAAGAAAATTGTCCACAAAGAAGAAGCAAGCATCTGGAGGCCTTGACTTGTGACGATTATATGACTTGCCACACTCAACTTTAAGTCCATAGCTGCATATGAGAGAATCAATTAGATAACGAAATTTTCGATTTAGTATTACTTTCAAGACAAAAAGGTAAAGCAAATTTAAGAGGGGAAGAAACCATTAAGAGACGAAAATCAGTTGACATATGAATATTTTGTCTACCTCATATTAAATGCATATCTGTTATATTGATATGTACAACAGAAGTCAGCACAAATGCAATGATTAACTTACTTACCCAAGGAAACCAATATATCCACCATAAAATTCAAAAGGCAGCTCTTCAAAATCTTCTTCATTATATCGGAATGAAGCAAGCTCCTAGTGATCATGGCAAGGGACAAAGGTTAGTTCTATTTGAATGGAACTGAGGTAAATATTTTAGGATTGAGATGCAAACTTTGCCCTACCAAACCAACCATTTTCAATAGAAAATAAAAGAAAAATAACAAACAAAAACATCAAAGTAGCTACAAATTATGAGAATTCGGATCAAAAAGACAAGCAGCCAAGCTTGCAAAGAGTACTAGAGTATGGGGGGTGGATAGCTAGAAATATCTGTAATTATTCATTCAGAGAAAGAAGAAACAACCATAGTCACTCTTGTAGAACACTATTTCCTTGATTAATATGGAAACTTTAGAATCTTTTTTGAATGGTAATAAGCTGATACACAAATACGGAAGATGCATAATTATTGTTGTAAATGGGAGAAAGCACAAATTTCATTTTAACACACAACATGCTCAGCTAAATATCGTGAAATGAAAAACCGTAACGGTGTTCAAAAGGGAAACGTCACACAAGTACCTGGTTCAAAAAATGGAAAAAACCATTTTCCAAGAACATGCTTCTTTTAGAACCTCGAGCATCTACAACTGACAGATGGCCTCTGCCTCTAGATGCCACATTACTGAAACATAAATAGAGGTACAACATTCATATAAATCATGCTCACCAAAGGAAAGCTTCTCTTAACTAAAATTCAAGTAACTGAACCATTCCACATTCATTCAAAAGAAAAAGGAAAGGAAAAATAAATCATCTTTTTCCGAAACAACTGTGCAGATTATTGTTAACCAACCTTTCCTCTGACAATCTAAATGTCATTTGCTCCCAAAGTGGTCCACCTTTACCACCCATAAAAGAAAAGCGGGCCCTTCCCTAAACAATCAAAAGCAGAAAAGGGGTTAATCATGTCAGTTTCCAAGCAAAGCAAATTGGAGAAAATATTTCCAAAGAAAAGCTAAGGAAATAAAAGATAAACCTTCTCTACTGAAGAACTGTCCAACCAAAATGTATTTTCAGCTGCTCCAGTCCCAAAAATTTCACAAAATATATTCCTGGCTCCACCGACTTTTGCAGCCAATCTATCCAATTTCCTCCATTTCAACTTTAAATTCGTAACACCTGTACTAGATTCTGAAGAAGACATGATAGTACACATTTTATGAGAGTTTCTCTGATCTAGACTGCCGAGTAACTTGCCAGGTCTAGTAGCAAGTCTAAGTGGTTTAGCATCATCAATACCAAATGGTCCACTTCCCGGAATTCCAACCAGTCGATTAGCACCAGGCACCTGCATGCATGCTAGAAGAAATTTATAGCTCATACGAAAATGGTAACTCTACTAGTGAAATGTAAATAAGCTAACAGGATAAGGGAAGATTGTACGAAGTTCATCAATTCAAATACAGAATACAAGGCAGTGGGAAAGCACACCTTCTGTCAATCAAGAGTTGCTTTTTAACAATTACCCTTGAAGAGAAGTCCAACTCTATATATTGTTCTAATTTGTGGGCAATTAACAGAGTATGTCATAGCTGAGGTGGAGAAGCATATATTGGTTTACATCTGGAGGGCCACAGTGAAGAATAAATGTAATCCAGGTAACTGAAAAGAATTTCTTAAAAGAGATAATTTACCAGGATATTGAGCAATTGTCTCATGAATAAATGTCGAGCCAAACTTCTGCCAGTAGTCCTCCGTCAAATCTTTAAAGTTTTTAAATATTTGCCTCCCATAACAGGTCGCAATGCTTTCTGGATGAAACTGAATAAGAAAAAAAAATCAATAATACATTGCATACAAAGTAAAAATGCAATAACTACAGCACAAGATAGCATGCTACACCTGTAAACCATAGTGAGGTCTGGTGGTATGCATGACACCCATAAGAACGTTATTCCTTTGCGTCAGTTCCGAAAAGTTAGAAGGCCAAGATGAAATTCCATTATACGTGTCTGTCAAACTACGACTGAAAGAAAGGCTAGAACCAGTCTGACTCTCATAAGCATGAGAGATAAGCCCAGATTTCAGGTTCTCAATGTAAGAATGAGTGCCAGAATAGGAAGTCCATGCAATTGGTATAAGCTCCTTAGGGAGTGATCCTGCCTCAAGGATAAGAGAATGATAGCGTACTACCTGCAACGTAGCTGGCGTAAATCAGTGTAAAAATCTAAAACTGCAAACAAGACAGAACCCTAATTGCTTAACAAATCTAGCAAGCTAGCACATCGAAAATCTTGAATCCAATAACATCATCGGGAAAGAAAAACAGGGGAGAAACAAAAGAAAACTTTAGGTTAATTTCTTTCCAAGTTAAGACGAGAAAACTGACCTTAAATTCAGAATTTATGCCACAAGGGATATTTTGGAACAATCTAGACCCATTGTGCTCAATAACACTGTAAGGCATACACATACCATAAACTTAACAAAGGAGGAATCAAATGTATACATATAATAAAGGAAATAGAAAGAACTCAGTTTTTGAAATGAACAACCACAGTAATGCATCATTTACATGCTTGGACCTAGACAAGGCAATGCTCTTCCAAAGACTGCATTGGCATAAAATATTTTCATTGTCCGCTTAAACAAAAGAATACACTCAAGAAATTAAATCTGAAGTACCTCAAGCGTCCATGTACTGCTTCAGCTGCATGGACAACTCGGGCTCCATGAACATATCCCAAAGCCTGCCATAGAAAGTAACTAAGCTCAATAGCTAAAAGAAGAAGAATGCAGTAATAGCCAGTCCATTAACAAGGAAGTGAAAAAAATGAACTGCTCCAATTGAAGGAGATTCAAAGGACAAATCTAAATTTAGCTCGAGTAAAAGCAAGTCATCTGACAGAAGAATGAATTCATATGGCAATTGGTCAATCAAAAGCAAAACAAAAGCATGGACATACCTGGTGTCCAAGGCAAACACCCAAAATAGGAATATCCCAGCACTTGAGTAGCAATTGAAGACATATTCCTGTAAGTTTCAAATAGATCTGAAATGTAGTCACGCAAACTTCATCCATTAAAAATTATATGCCAACAGGAAGTTGGAAAAAAACAAAACACCTCCATTTATATAAACATTTGTGTAATAGTAAATTACAGAGTTATAAGCTCAAAGTCAACCATTTCGACTATGTAGATAGTACAAGAGCATATTTCTGCTTCCAGAATCATAATTTAACCATTGCAGGCAGAAAGTACAAAAGGTATAGGAACCTGATTAGCTGAGGAACTTGATTAGGTTTCTTACCTATATCTGCTGGACATGCCGGAGAACCAGGCCCTGGTGATATAACAACATTGTCGAATGCTTTTTCTTCATACAAGTAATGACGCACATCCTCCCATGTCCATTCATCATTTCGCACAACCACAGGCGGAACTGGCAGTGCCGAAACCAGAAAAACATTTTAAAACAACTTTTCTACCTCTTTTTGTGTGCTTGATTTCAACCAAAACATTCAGGATGTCACAAATTCATTTAGGATGAAATACTGAAGTATAAGAAAAATGATCCCTAAAATTGCATACAGAAAAAGTTACTGACCCCCATTAACGACGGCTAGTTCTTGATAGATGTTGTACGTGTAACTATCATAGTTGTCAATCAATAATGTCCTCACATATTCTCGTTTCCGTCTAGGATCATCCAGCTGTTTTCTCCATATTAAGGATCCTTCTAACTGTCCAGGCATTAACTGACTAGAAACCACCAGCTTTTTACAAGTAGCATAAGATTCATGAACATTCTGATTGTTGCTGGTGTAACCAACTCTCAGAGAGCGATTAAAGAAAGGTAATTTCAGATTAGTACAGAGAAGACCTCCAAGAAAAGGATTTGATAGATCCAATAATGATGAGTGCAAAGTATAATTCATTTCAAACTTGGGTGTGGATTAACAAATTAGTCTCAGAATCTCCTTATCTGCAGTCCCTTCAGATAAAAAAATGCTGCAATATTAGAGTTGAACTGAAACTTGGAAACACACTATTTTCTGGTACATGATTCGGAAGTCTTGACAATGTAGACCTGTAAGATCGTTCAATAAAAATTTGCAAGTAAAATTTCCATTGCAGAATTATGCCACGTTGCTACTCTACTAGTTAGAAACACTGTTTTCCAATATCAATTTCAGATTGTTGCATATCTACACCAAAGAAAATGAAAACACACAACGAGAATTCGTTAAACAAGGTCCAAAAGAAAAAGCAAAAAACGATGGAACAAATATGTTATTCTTTCGTAACTGAATCATGTTATCATCCTGTAACACAACATAGGCATCAGATAAACTAATGTTATTTCTCTACTACATCACGACTGCGTTACAACCAACAGATCTGATCAATCTATTAGTAAAAAGATACGCAATAATCAAGATTAAACGGCATCTTGAATACAAACATACAAGAAACGTATCCAAACCGTAATCATGTCCAACAAAAAAAAAAAAGAAACAAAAGCAAAATTTAAATAACAGGAGCATGCAATCAGTAAAGCAACTAAGGCGCACAAATCTTGCAAACAAAGTATACACGAAGAACATTATGTAGATGTGTGTGAGGGTATAAATCTGGAATATATACGCATGGAGGGAGAAGTAAATCAAACCTTAGAAAGATCGAGATGGAAAAGTGAATAAAACCTCAGAAAGATAAGGGACAGAGACGGACAGGGAGCGAGAGACAGAAGGACTGCATATATGTATATACATAAATCATAATGTAAGTGAAGGCGGAGAGGGGAAGAGAAATAGTGGAGGCGCCTACCGCGTACTATGGATGCAATCTGGGCCGTACATTTTTTTATGACGCCTCATTGTAGTAGTCAAAGGAATGAATACTGAATCGTGTTCGGTATCGAATTGAATTTTGGAACGGAACTATACCAGTACTGATCGGTACCAGATATTATTTTGAATAATTTTTTAAATTTATGAAATAGTCATTAAAATTTTTAAAATTTGTAAAATAGTTCATATTGGTATATTGTATTGTTGTACTATATACTTTATTAGTTTACTGTTTACATCAACCATGCTTTCAAAAATCTTAATAATAAATAATAATTACAATTAATATAAAATAACAATAATTTTTAAATAGTTTACATATAAATAATAACCACAATTAATATAAACAAAGACAATCATCATCATACAATTGTAAAATTAAGAATAATACAAAGTATTTAAAATATTATAATAATACAATTTCATCATTTTAATAAATAATTGTACATCAAAAGATTCAAAACATTCAATAAAAAAAGCAACAAATATTACAAAAAGAGTTGATGACGAAGAAACAATCAAGTTGAAGTTAAACCTGAAACAAAAACATTACAGTTACATTACATATATAGAATTTAACATAAACATCAAATACAAGTAAAATTAAAAGAAGAGGAAAAATAAAAACCTAGAATTCAATCGTCAATGGTAGGATACGCGTTAGAACTGCACTGACCCCAGTGATCATTTGGTACAAAATTCTCATCATTGAGAGGAGCTTTATCATTATTATCATTCAAATTTAATGAACCAAATGAAATGTCAACGCTTTCCCATCCAAGATTATCTTCCAAATCAAAATCATTGACATCAACCAAATTGAGTTCTTCAGAAACTCAATCCGCCAAAACATCAATATTATCAATTGTAATTGGATCAATTGAACTACTTGTGCTATTAAGACTCCTAGTAAACAATTAAATTTAATTATTAGAAAATTATAAGAAATTATATCGAAATTAATAATAATAATAATAATAATGAAAATAACACACCTTTCTCGAAGCTTTAAATTGTAACGAACAAAAACTAAGTCATTCAACCTCTTATGCTCCAATCTATTCCTTTTCTTTGAGTGGATAAATTCAAATGTGCTCTAGTTTCGTTCACACCCAGTTGCACTCACACATTGAATTAAAATCCGAATCCCAAACCTTTTCAATTCTGGAACATTATTTTCGAATTGATCCCACCAAGAAACTGCAAGTTATAAGATAACAAAAGTAATGTTATAAACAAAATAGAGTGATAATTAATTTTCAACAAATAAGAAATAGGAAATAAGTAATACCTGGATAAAGTTTTCCTCTTTGTCGAACAGCAATCGGCATTCTAAAATCTCCATAAGACAACTTGTAAAGCTCTATTTGTGAGCTTAAAAAATCTTGCATCGCATCATGAGGAACAACTATTGTAATTGTGAAAAGCATTCTTCTATGAACTTCAGCTTGCTTTGTAAGATCCAGTCTAAAATAAACACTAGGATTCAAAAATGCCCCAGCTGCAAACAATGGAGAAGAAAATTGTCTTTCCCTTATCTCATTAATGATTGAGAGATATGATGTGTATAAAGAAGGCCTATTTTTCAAATTGGCCTTGATTGTTTCCGTCGCTCTCTCCATAGCTTCAAAAATATAACCCATTGTTAGCTTTTCTTCACTATCAGTCAACCGAAGTACTCTGACCAAAGGCTCACAAACTCGGATAACAAATTGACATTGCCACCAAAATTCTCTATCTTCCAGTATAATATTACAAACTTCCACTCCAGCATTAGACCTAGCACGCTGAGATGCAACCCACTTATCACTTGTAAACATTTGTCTTAACTCTTTCTTCATCGAAACAAAATACTGAAGTGATAAGAAATTTGTTGCAAATCTTGTCACAGCTAGGCGACACAAATTCCTATCATTGGTAAATTCCTTTCTGATCAAATTCAAAACTCATGCACGATTATAAATGAATTTTGTCACCTTTTTAGCCTTCTGCATAGTCTCATCAATAACAGGAAAATACCTAGGATCCCCTA
>JAOQMS010000180.1:17942645-17974800 GCA_027563885.1 Erythroxylum longipes | reverse complement strand
GCTCCCTTATCGTAGGATATGTGTCGGAATGACCTACGGGCGTCCCGGTGCGTACCCTAGGGTAATGGGGTGTTACAGGCCATCAATAATAAGATATCAAGTTTAGATACATTTTTATAGTACTATGATGTATAGCATATGGCGCACTATAAGCTTCCTTCAAAATCTCCTCTCGTAATTCATCTGCATCTGGCACATAAACTAGCCTCCCAATCACCAATGCTCCATTTGCTCTTACTAGAAAGTTAGTCCCTTACTCTGTTGCACTCTCTCTTTTATCCGCATCAGACAAGAATCCCAAGCTTGTCTCTCTATGATCCTATCTCCTAAGTTTGGTTAAACCTATAATGTTGCCAATAAACCACTCATATAATCAATCTCCAATTTCATGCCCAGTTCCCTAAACTCCACTAATGACTTCATATTATTTACTCTCAAACTAGCCACTACGCCTAAGCTTTTCCTACTTAAAGCATCTTCCACTACATTAACCTTTCCTGGATGGTAATTAATAGTACAATCATAATCCTTCAAGTATCAGTACATACCTCAAAACATCCACCATTCAATGGTAGCACCAAAGTTAGGCTAGAAGTCAATCTCCACTTAAGCTCATCAAAACTCTCTTGACACTAATTGGTCCACTCAAATTGAACTCCTTTCTTCAGCAGTTTGTTAACGAACTAGTTATTATCAAAAATCCTTCTACAAATTTTCAATAATACCCAGCAAGTCCTAGAAACTCCTTATCTCTGATATATTTCTAGGCAACTCCCACTCCATAATTGCCTTTACCTTAGCAAGATCAGGCATCACTCCCTCTCGAGACACCACATGTCTAAGAAAAACTACTCGCTCCATCCAAAACTCACACTTACTTAACTTCATATACAATTGTCTCTCCTTCAAAATTTGTAAAACAATCCTCAAATGTTGCTCAAACTCCTCTTTATTCCTCTAATACACCAATATACCATTAATGAATACTATCATAAATTGATCCAAATACTCTTGAAAGGTCCTATTCATCAATGTCATGAATTCGATTGGTGTATTAGTCAACTCGAAAGGCATCATTGGGAACTCATAGTGGCCATACTGAGTACAAAAAGCTATCTTAGGAATACTTGACTTAGCTATCTTCAATTGCTAGTATCCCGATCTAATTTCAATCTTGGAAAAATATGAAAATGGCCTTCAGATAATCTAAAAGATCATCTATCCTAGGTAATGGGTACCTATTCTTCACTGTCACCCTATTTAGTTGCTGATAGTCCATGTAAAGACTCATACTACCATCCTTTTTTTTGCAAACAACATTGGAGTTCCCTAGGGTGATATGATCAGTCTAAGGAATCCCTTTTCCAATAACTCCTCTAATTGCCTTTTTAACTTATGTAACTTAACAGTAGCCATCCTATAAGGTGCATTGGAAATTGGTGCAACTTTAGGCATAGTATTAATGGTGAAATCTATCTCTTGTTAAGGCAGAAAACTTGGTAAATCATCTAAGAATACTTGCAAAAATTCCCTCACCACAGGAATATCCTCTAACCCAGGATTCGCCTCCTTTATATCTATAATATGAGCTAGATATGCCTTACATCCATCCAATATCAACCGTTTAGTAGTCACAACTGAGATCACATATACTGGGACCACTCTGCGATCCCCCCACCAATATCACTTTCCAGTTACTTGAAGACTCTATCATCACCTCCTTTACATAACAATCTATTATAGCCTGATGTTATGCCAACCAATCCATCTCAAGAATTATATCAAATTCTCTTAAATCCATCACTATTAAGTCAGCTAATAACTCTATTCCACCAATATTCACTAGAATTCCCCTCCTTACACTATTTACTACCACACAGTCTCCTACTCGTAACGAAACTCTTAGTTCATATCCCAATGGACTAAACTCCCTCAGAACTCTAGAAGCAAACTTTAAAGAAAAGTAAGAATGCATAAATCCTAGGTCTACTAACATATAATCTATAACATTAAACAATGAAATAATACTAAAAATGACATTATTGGCTACGAGTGCCTCCTCCCTCGTCATATGGTAAATCCTCACTTAAGTTTGACCATGCGGTGAAGATGTCCTACTAGTACTCGTACTTAATGCTGGTCTACGTCTAACTCCTCTACCACTACCTTTGCCACCAATTCTACCTGAACCTCTACCTCTATTAAAAAACTCCTTTGTAAGTTCCCCTACTCTTTATAAATATAACATGTCTGACTGATCCTAATAAGTCACCAACATGGTCCTCTGTGAAATCTCCCGTAAGTAACACAAATTTATAATCCTTCAACTCCTTTATTAAAGAATCCTTAAACCTTTGACTAGCCCCTTTGTTGAATCTCACTAATGTTGCACTAGTAGTGCTATGTTGTCCCCTGCTAGTCCTTAATCTCCACTAGACCAATAGAAACTACCGCTTTGGTTCGATGTCGTATGAACTCTCCTAGATCCCCCTATACCAATAGACTATGAATGACTAACTCTCCTCTTAACAGACCAACTACCATCTCTATAATGGCTCTCTGATCACCACTTTAGCTTTACTATCTTTCTACCTTGTTCTATCACATCCTCTACTTTGAGTGCAGCCTCCAGTAACTTCTTGAAATTGGAAGTAGTAGCTCCCAAACCTAAGAAAATATTTGTCCTTAGACCCTGCTCAAACCGATAACATCTATCTTATGAATTTGCCATAGCCTCTAATGCTTACTTAGATAATCCTACAAAGTAAGTCTCATAATATTTCACCGACATCTCCTCTGTCTGAACCAAACTCATCAACTTCATCTTCTTTCAATCCTGATATATCCACGAATTGTATTTATCTCTAAACTCTTACTTAGACTCTTACCAATTTATCTCTCGTGTCTCGTAAGATCTCTTCACTGACTTCCATTAAGTCAATACATTGCCCTAGAATAAGGAAAGAAGGTACTATAACCTTCTTTTCAAGGTACACTTCAGATAATCTAAAACTAACTCAGTTTGCTCCCATCATGCCTCAGCCTCCTTAGGATCAGTAGTACCTTGAAATTTTACTACACCCATCTTACAGATCAGCTTATAACTACGATCCTTCCTATAATCACCTTAGAATGAAGTCTCAACAATAGCCTACTGCATCATCTATGGTGGCACTGGTGTCTCTCCTCTTACTCAATATGTTCTGACAACCCCCTGCTTAGGCACATCCGAAGCACGGATCAAGTTACCTAATTCCCCAGTTGACTCTTGGCTAGCAGTATCCTCTCCTAAAATGATCCTAGATAAGATAAGAATATATCATTAGTTTTTTTCACTTAATACGTCTTTAGAAACGTAAACCCACTCTAATACCACCTAATATGACGCTCCCAAAAATTCTTAAACCACAATTATCCAAATACTTCCCAAAACATATCATTAATTACTAAGATCATCATTAGTTCCAAAGAGAGATGTTCGACAGATACAAAAGAATTCTATATAACACAATTACCCGAATTGTCACATAAGGTATATATACATACATTCACCTAACTTTATTTGAGTGATCTGCTGGTCTCACCTAATCTCCACTCTGTCAATCATGTGCACTAGGGTTATCAACAATCACTTGATCCTAAAAAATATTGATAAGGTGTGAGCTGCCTACTCAGTACGAGTAATTGACCCTACCCTTAAAACCAAATAACTCAATATATAAATATAAAGCTTAGTCAAGTGATTAAAACATTCATATAATATGAAGATACACAACATTACTCAATCTAATCTGAACAATTGACAAACATCTCAAAATTTTACCAAACAATGATTAACACAAATTTTAATTTATAACTGTCATTTATGCTTTATCTCATATTTAACTTAATTATCTAGACCCTGATTAACCTAGTAGGCTTACATTCAATGATCTTCTGGCTCATCATAATCTCCCACTAAGTTGAAATGTAAATAAATGTATAAATATTGGTATAGGGTACCTCAGTTTCTCAATCTCTCTTAGTATCCTAGTACTACTCCAGTACCTGTCCATGGATGTAAAATATCCCTAAGATTAAGGATATTCCATTATCACTCCTGTATCTAACCATTAGAAAAGGACATCCCCAGGACTCAAGATGCCCCGGTATCTGCTCCACGGATAGATACCTAGCAATTGCTCGCTCATCTCTAAATAACCTATCAATATATGACCATCGAATATAGCCTATCCTAGACAAGCCTTCAGCTCTCAACTTTCACCAATTATTCACAATATATTATCATTCAGTCTCTATTTAATAACACATTTTCATCAAATTAACAAGCATTATACATCAATATATGTAACAAAATATAAAAATGAAGCACCTTATACTTCATTAATTATTGGTGAAATAAAATAACCGTAATGCATGTATGTAACTTTAATCATTAATTTAATTACTAATTAATTTAAAATATCATTCACTAAAAATAATGTATTAATAACAAAATGGTACACAATTCTAAAAGTACAGTCTATGGTTATTCTTATCTCAATTTTGGACTCAACTAATTGATAGTTCAAATTACTCCGTAATCGGACCTTCAGACTTAGAATTTACAAATTTCAATTAAATTAATTTAAGAAAATTTCTAACCGAATTACGCTTAAGAATCCAACATTATTCCCTTTTCCACTTTATTCTTAATTATAAAAATAATATCCTTACTAACCTAACCATCATAATTACTAAAATACCCTCATCTAATTCAAGTTCTATTTTACCCTCATATATTTCAATTAATACCAAAAATACCCTTCTTGGAAGTAAATTCCATATTTACTCTTAACTATTTGCATTTCCTATTTTGTCCCCCAATGCAACTTAAATTTCCCAAAAATGCCATCTTCTTCACCATCTCTTAGTCTCCTATCTCCTTTTCTTTTATCATTTCTAGCCACTTTTTCTCCATTTTTATCCCTTTCCATGACTTTAGTTATTGTCCTAAACAACCACAACTTCTAATGCAACTGTAAACTAGTGTAGGATGACTAAAAATCACACTAAAAGGCAAAATAGCTGCTAGAATTTTACTTATGTGTTAAGAGATTTTAAGGTTGTTAATCTCCACAATTTCATCCCAATTTGCTACAAAACAAACACAATAAAGGCACATACGAGAGAAGTGTCACATGTAAGAGAAAGAATGGTGCTCTAAACACTTACCAGTTAGAAAATGGAGAAGAAGAGCTAATTTCGTTGGTTTGCTTTAATTCCAGCTAATGGTTTCTATTTATACTAATAGTTTTGTAGGTTGGGCTGTTGGGTTTTGGTTAATGATGTATTGGGATATTTTTATTTGCTTTGTGGGCTTTACATATAATTCCCTTTAAGTCCTTGCTTGCACCAAAGGTTAGTTTAATGTCATAGCTTAAAAATCTGATTGAAGATTATAATGAACAATACAAAAGGGAATTTCTAAAGAGAGAGGAAAATAGTTTCATTAGAGAGAGATTCTAAAATTGGATTTTATAATTTTGAATAATTCTTACACGAACTTTTTTACACCATACTCGTCCTTCCTTTCGCATGACAATTGTCCGTGGTAGTTATTTCATTTCATGAGTATATTCCAGACACTTCATTTTCTAGACTCCTAATTTTAATTGGTATTAAAACCGACGTCATTGAGCTCATTTACTTCTCATACCAACTTTTTGTACTATTAATGTTTCCCCTGATAACATTGCCCACTCTTTAAAACCTTATCGACAAGGTTGACATAAGGAAAGCTTTTTAGCAAATCAAACAATGTCTCACATTGGCATTCTCTTCTGGATCACCTTACCAAAACCTGAGTCACCATAATTTGGTAGTTATAGCATGAACTTTAATTATGGATTTAAAATCAATCATGAATTTGTATTAATAAAGAAAATGCAGAGACATACATGTTTCGTTATTTATTGCATGACAAGCTATTGAACTATTTGAACATGCTCCTTAACTTTTGAACAAGCTCATGAAACTTTTAATCAAACCTTATAAAATTTGTATATTTTTATATTATTAACATTTTTTCTACACCTTTCTTAATATGTGGGCTTCTTAATGGGTCAGAGAATTGAACGTCCATGAACTTATTTAAATAGGCAGTAAGAGACCTTAGCAACTATTTATAATAACCTTATTGGATCTCTCATCACAAGCCTAATATATAACTGGCCCATACTAATTAGGGCTCATTTTTCTCACTGTACTTCAACCCGTTGAACCATATCTTTTATTGAGCTTCTTTATTATCCTTAATCTAGATCAATTTTGATTTTTTTTAACTATAAGTTTATAAAAACTCGTAATTAATAATTTTCCAATTAAGAAAATTACTAACATTTTCCCCCTTTGACAAAAATTAATTATAGTATTGTAACAACAATAAAATCAGTAAAAGTTGTTAAGAAAAATCAATATATAAGTTGGGCAATTTAAAAAAATTTAATCCAAAGATAATGAAATGTAAGTGTCATATGCAACATAGTATTGATATGCAACATAGATACAATACAATCACGCATATCTAATACCTCACTAACATGAATAAGAAAATAGAGTGTGGCAAACTATAATGATAGCCATATGATCTGAACTGTATCATCTTTCAGTTTGTTGGTCTCAATTTTTCTAAACTTTATGCTAAACCGTATTAGAAAAATTTTTGAATACAAAATCGCATTAGAGAAAATCCTTATGGGATTAAAAACTTATACCCCTATGTCTTATCAAATCCATAGATGTATATATGTATGTGTTTATGTCCTAACAATATAGACTCAAGGTTAATCTGTATATATATGCCCAATGACCTTTTATAATGCTTAAGATCAACACAATTCTTAAGAATTTTTCCCATATTATGACAATGTACAATAAGCTATATGATTGAAAATAAAATGATGATCATTAATATGTACAACTATATATTGCCATACTACATGAAATTTGTACAAATGTATTAAAATGCAAATACAATAATCCCTAACTAATAGTGTTTAAGGACTTTAATAAACCCGTTTTATAAATGTCACTTAAACAAACTAGGCGAAGTCCTTTAGTCAGAGGATTAACAAGCATGCATTCAGTCGTCAATGCTTTACCTCGGTGTAACCTTTCTGTATTAATTCCTTTATGGTCAAATATTTGACCTCCAAATGCTTAGACCCTATGATATTCTTATTGTTGTTACTAAACAAGACAATATAACCAAATGGGTCTAGCCACTGAATCAGCTACAGACAACTCAGAAATCAAGTTCCTGAGCCAAAACACTTGTAAAGCAGCCCTATAGTGTGCCAAAAACTCTGCATGCATAGTCGAGGAAGTTATGGTGTCCCCTTGACACTCTTCCACGATAATGCATCGTCTGCTAACATAAAAATGTACCCTAATATAGAGTTTTGATCATCTAGATATATAGAAAATTTTGAATCTATATAACAATATGATCTAAACTGTTGACTTTTTCGAATGTCAACATATAATCCTTAGATCCCTTAAGATATCTTAACACTTATTTGATTTTATTCTAGTGGTCTATTATTGCATTAGCTAGATACCTACCTAGTATTCCAACAATAAATGCAATGTTCGGCCTAGTGTATACCTGGGCATACATTAGGCTACCAACTGCACTAGAATAAGGCACATTCTTCATAATGTCTCTCCTTATATCATTCTTTAGACATTTTACCAAAGATAATCCCTCACTATGAGAGATTGGTTTGTAATATGTTTACAATAAGCCTTATTAAACTTTTGCAGTACTTGCTTAATGTATTCTCTCTGTGAGAGATCTAATGAGTATTGAGACTTATCCCAGTGAGTCTAAATATCTAGGACAAAAAATGCCTCACTAAGGTCCTTCATGTCAAACTGCTTGGCTAAAAGTTGCTTAACCTTATACAACAAGTCATTTGATACAAGTAAGATATCATCCACATATATAAGTAGAAAAATAACTTTGCTCCCTTTAATCTTATAATACAAACATCTTTCAACTTTATTTTCCATAAAACCAAATGAGCTAACAACCTTATCAAACTTTAGGTATCATTTTCTAGTGGTTTGTTTCAAACCATATATGGATTTCCTTAGGTTATAAACCAAATAGCTTTATTTTGATCCTAAAATCCTTTAAGTCGTTCCATATAGACCTTTTCACAAAGGCATCCATTCAAGAAAGTGATTTTTGACATTCATTTGAAATAGCTCCATATCATAATGAGCCATTATTGTTATAATCACTCTAAATGCATCCTTACACAATACAGGAGAAAAGGTAACATTGAAGTTAATCCCTTATTTTTGAGTGAAACCTTGAGCAAGCAAAAGGGCTTTGAACCATTACACTTTACCCTAAGAGTCCTTTTTAGGTCTTGTAAATCCATGTATAAATGATAGGCTTACAATTATGAGATAAATCCACAAGCTCTCATACTTTATTATTCTTCATGGATTGCTTCTCATCCCTCATCGCATCCCACCACAAATTCGCATATGGTCCAAAAACAACTTCTATAAAAGTAACTAGATCTACTACGTGCACAATTGTATAGTCTTGTTCACCTAAATAGACTATGTAATCAGATGAGATAGCAGGTCTTCTCACTCTAGTGAATCTTCTTAATTTAACTGGTTTAGTATACTCTTGTACCTCAGGAACATCAGTTTGTACATGTATGGGTTCTTGGTCTTATATTGGTATGTTACTGAGACCTTGATCCACTAGTTCTGATTGTATAAGTGATGGATACAAAATAACTTTAGTATCCATCCTTCTATCATTTGAAAGGTGAGAAGGACCACCCTCATCATAGACATTATTCTCTAGAAACTTTACTTTTGTGATTCTACTACTCTAGATCCTCTATCTCTAAAATAAAATCTGTATCCCTTAAAGTGGTTGGCCGTCTAAAAAATAACAATAAGTGGAACAAGAATGCAACTTATCTTCATAAGGATTATATATACATACCTCAGTAGGGCCGCGCATACATGAAGATAAATGAGACTAGGCTTCTATCCATTCCAGATTTCAAAAGTTGTCTTTGAAACTGGCTTTCTTGGAACTTTATTAAGTATATATAAGGCAATTTTTATTGGCTTCACCCCAAAGCTAATATGGTAAATTAGCCCTGCTTTGCATTGACCTATTCATTTCCTTTAAGGTGTGATTCTACCTCTTAGCTGCACCATTTCGCTCAGGACTACCTGGCATAATGAACTAAGCCACTATTTCAAACTCTATATGTTTGGCAAAAGGACCTTTTTCTCATCATGAAACCCTATATTTTCCATAATATTCTCCTCCACAATCAGATCTGACAATCTTAATAGACCCTCCTAATTGATTCTCAATTTCAACCTTAAAGATCTTGAATTTTTAAAGAACTTTAGACTTTTCTTTAAGTAAGAACACATACCCATAATGGGACTCGTCATCAATAAATGTCATAAAATATCTTGAATACACAAGGTAAATTTATAGGGTCCACATATATTCATATGTATGAGTTCTAATAAGCTAGAAGCATGATTTGACACCTTTTTCTTTATTTTAGTCAACTTAACCCTACAACAATAGTCAACACATGTTTCTAGATTATTTTAATCTAGAGTAGGGAGAATGCTTTCCTTAACCAATCTCTCAACTCTATTTATGGTAATGTGACCCAACCTTTTATGCCACAACATATATGACTTACCTTTTATCAGTTCTCTTTTTAGTGACCTGTTTGATAATATATGGAGAAGCATCCATCTCATTGGGGTTAAGACACGTTCTATATAAGCCATATGACAAGAAGGAATTACTAATATGTTTTTCATTAAAAGATAACCTTACAATAGAAGTTTCAATGATAAAAATACAACCTTCTTTATAAAAAAAAATACAGAGATCAAGTTTTGTCTAAAAGATGGTAATACAAAAGTGAACCATATATCAAGGTTCAAACAAACATCCTCTACAGATATTACATCAACTTCTTCATTATTGCCTACTATTAGTTTTCCCTTCTCACTATTCAGCTTTCTCTTATGTATGAATGTGACACCTTAATAACCCCTAACAGGATATATAGATTCACACAAAACAGACCTAGACAATCTAACAAATTCCCAGGGATAGGACAAACATACATTATAATTCATATAGTTACTGGTGTTAACAGACATACAAGTCACAAATTACACATATCATATCCATATGTTGAAAATCTCATCATAATTCATGATTATTATAGGCCATTTACATATTGAAATCTTCATAAGTCTTACAAGCATCTACTACAAAATTCCTTCTTAATATTTATAATTAAAACATAATGTTTAGATACAAAAGTCTTCCAAAATGTTACACGTCCTTCCTTAGCGATTGTTATTGTCCTAACCTTAACCCTGTTTATCATGACCTACATAGAGGAAAAATCACCGTACTAAGCATATAACTTAGTGGGGAATAATGATGCAAGATGGTGACTAATCACAACAGTTGCTTAACATCCATATACATATAATTCATAACATTTAAGTGATGGAAAAAATTATAAAATAAAGTTCATGAAATATCTTTATATAGATAACAATATTCAAAATGAAATTCAGAGATTATTCAGAATATAATTTTGTATCAGAACAGAACAAATATCAAAACATATGTAGAATTGCCTGTTAATTTCTTCAAACGTGGTAACGGGAATAGAAAAGAAGATACCTATAATTGGTATCTACAGAAGAGGCAATAGCCTCTAAAATAGAATATATGTAAGTCTCTAAAATAGAAGAGACATAAGTATCTAAAATAGAAGAAATCGTAGTGTTTTAGAATAGAAGCAACTACAAACCCTTCTAGGCATGCCTATTTACTCGTAACTAAGACTTGGCAGGTTAAAACTAGTCATCAAAGCATTATAATTACATTTCATAATCACATTATAGAGTAACAAATTCATAATATACAATCTCGTTTGCATTATAATTTGACAATGTTTATCATGCCCAACCTTATTTAATATACTTTAACATCATATTCCTGTTAAATAATACATGAATTAAATCATTAAGGTATATTCAAATTACATGCATAATGAGTCTCATATTTTCCTTATAAATGGGTTTGCTAAGTTTCATTGACATCCAAAGTTCAGATGAAGTTAGGTAGCATTCGGGTAAGGAAAATTAATGTTTGGGTTAAAATGGGGTGATGCACGGTTGTAACCCTTTCAAGTGTAGCCATGCACTTTGTCTTAAAATGGCATTGTTTGGGCATAATGTATTATACACGGCTGCACCCTCACACTCGCAGCGGTGCATTGCCAATTTCCAATGTTTCTTGGAACATATTTCTAGGTCAATTTTGCATGGCCTTTTTGACCTAGAAATTAGGATTTTTAGAAAAAATTCCTTCTAGGAAAATGTTTCTATGTGTCTTAATTTTCTAATGAAATAAATTTCATTCAATTTAGTTTAGTATTATGAGATTTATACCCAAAATACTACAGGTTGTTCTAAACACAAGGATAGCAGTCATAACTCAACTTCAATCCAAAATTAAAAAATACTAGACGCATAATCAAATTTTGGTTCCTTCATGAAAGTTTTATTCCTATGTCTCTATTTTGATCTCCAAATGAAATTATCCAATCTGGAGGTCTACAGGCCAATATATGGACAAATTACAGAAGCATGTTCAGTGGAACCTATCCATTCAGCTAGGTACATATCCCAATTCAACTAACTTCAATCTTATCATACAAGAGCAAAGAAAAAACACATCAAATTTAACAAAAAAAACATACCATTTGCCTATGTAATAGTTATTTTACCAATTCCCCTCACATTACACTCATAAATTCAAGCAAACATATCAAAAATTCACATACCTCTTGAAGGAGTGATCAATACCCTTTTTCTTCACTCCACTTTCTTCCCTTTTCCTTTGTCTTTGATCTTCTCCTCCTATACATATAACACAACCATTCAACGCTCATCTTTAACAATTAAATATACATAACAAAATCCTAGATGAAGAGGAGGTGAGGAAAGAGTTAATTTTCATATCAATACCTGAAATTAACTTACCTTAGACTTCAAATTCACCAATTTCTTGTATTTCTTTCAAAATTCCCTTTAGAGATCAAATTTAGTATGAATTTCTTTTGAATAGCGGAGCTCAAAATTATGAATTTTGAGTGTTATGGTCGGCCTCATCTCATCCTCTTCATATTAATATTAAAATCGTAAGGTGTGTAGAGTGACAAGTGGCTAATTCCCATTGGTTCCTACTTTTCAATTTTCATTAACTACAATTTAGCCACACCATTTTCTTATTCCATGTAAGAATTCATTTAGCATTTTATCCCATGATTAATTTATATTTATGCATGCATAACACAATTAACGTAAATTACCAAATTACCCCTAACAATTTCATTAATACCGATTATGTCCTGTACTAAGCACTCACTTTCATCTTCATTAACACCCATTACATATACTTTCGTGGACATGATACATCCTTACTAGGGTATAGTTTGGGGCCTTATAATGAATTCCTGCATTGTGAAAGTAACATGATTAGAGGCTTCACTATCTAGCCACCAAGAACTTGATGTGGCTATAACAAGATTAGACTCATGGATCTTACAAGCAAAGGAGTTACCTGATAGCTCTTTCCTTTCTTTGACAATTTTATAGTTTTGGTAGTCTAGCTTCTTATATACCTTCTTCTTACAGAAGAAACACCTTAAGACCTCTAGCAACACTAGGTTAACCAATAGCTACTTGAAGAAATTCATATTTCTTACCTTTAAATTTATGGGTATTAAAGTTTGAATATGTAAATTTCAATTCTTTTAATCATTTGTAGCAACTAAAAATTTTAATTTGCGACATCAGAAATTATTAATTTTAGGAAAAACATCCAACTAGATTAAATGGAACTACAGATGTTGTATTATCTTGCTTTAATGATCTTTATTTTCTTAAAGCTATTGTTTAATTAACTGAGGGATCATATTTAAGGTTGTTAAACAATAATGGTTAATTGAATTATGAGTTTTTGACTAGCTAATCCTAAAGAAAGAAAAATATTTAATATTACTCTAATATAAGATTGTTGAAATAATTATTCTATACTGATGATCAATCGCAGTTTCAAAGATGGAAGCAACCATAAAATAAAATTAGTTTTATTGACAACTTACAGTTTATCATTTCCTTTATTTTCTTTGTCATGAAATTCAACCCCCATTTTATTAAATATTTTCTTTAGTAACAATTGCCAAATTTTCCTCATGGGATCAAATCCTACTTTCCTATATTACATTTATTTTATTGCAGAATTTAGGAATTAACTTGGAGTGCAGGCAATAGTGGTATCATAATCCCCTGTTAAAAAGATGTTAACTATTTCCTTGCAGATTTTAGGAAATTCTGGCTTTTTTTGGCTTCCATTAGTTAGAACTTCATCATTTATTAGCTTCCTATCTTTACCTAGTTTTATTATTTTCAAAGTTTTAGGTATAATTAACCTCAATGAAAATTCTTGAATAACCAATCCTTTTTAATTTTGTTTTACTTTCATTTAGATAAAAAGGTTTGCTATAAAACTTGTTAAATAGCTTAGCCCCACAATTGACTAGTATTTGGGAGGGATGTCATGGAAATTGATCTATGTTGGCAAATAACTTAACCTTGTCTTAGTCAAGTTTATACCGAGTCTCTAATTTTGGAACATCAGTGTTTAATACTACAGGCCTACTTTAAGTACTTTAATAACACTTTCTTCGTTGCAAAATTTGAATATGAAGATATCATTTTCACTTATCAATATACCTTCCAATCCAAATTTATTCAGGTATTACTAGCCCATGTTAGACCTACAACAAAGGATGTTTTTTATCTATGAAGAAACCTATCAATTTGGAGTTCCTTATAGATACACCTACTTTTAGAATTCTCATAGGAGGGATTGTTCCATTGTCAAATGGTGGAAATATGTTTTTTTTTAAGACGAAGCATCCCTTACCATTAAACATAATGTATTTTTTTTCAAGATAATAAAAATTCCTCACTTTGAAGAAGGATAAGGGGGCAATATTTGGAGGCTTGGTAAAGAAAGAGGAGGTAAATTTTAGATGAATTGGGGTAAAGATATGGTAAGAAAGAAGAGGGGATGGACATAGGAGTTGTTTAATCTAGAGGAGAACTACTCGTTAGTTAAAAAAATAGTAGAGAAATCAATGAAAAGGTGAGAGGGGATTTGGTAATTAAAAGTGGTGACAACGGAAGTTGAAGTAAAAAGGATACCAAAAGTAGAGTTGAGAAGGAGGCTCTATACTGTTACCTAGTTTGATTTCCAAAAGAGTAAGTAAGCCAATCTTACAATTAGGCAGGAAAGGGAAGTAACTAAGAAAAGAAAGTTTTTTAGGGATGAGCAAGAAAGAGAAGAAGTAATTTTAGAGAGAAATAGGAGTCTTAAAAATTTTTAGAGATGAACAGGAAAGAGAAAGATGGATTCTAAAGAGAACTAGAATTCGTTCTTTCTCCACAATACTTCTTCTTGAACCTTAAAACCTTAAAACTACATTTATAGAATGATTAATTATTATCTCGAGTGTGATTAGGTCGATACGTTTCAAAAAAGTATTAGATGTATAAAAAGATTATGAAGTCATTGTCTTAAAAGGTTACAAGTTAAACACTTAACACAATTTGTGTTAGCAATGCTAATCATATTAATTATTTTAGTACATGACAATAACAAAAAATTTTAATATAAAATGTTGTTATAATGATTAAATCAAAAAAATTACTTCAACATGTAATTACATAATGATGAGACATACTAAAAAGATGAAATTGAAATAAGATTATGAAAACGATGTGATGAATTGAAGTGGAGATGAAATGATTATATAATTTTATATTGAAGTTTATAATGAAAGTTGTTTAATTATTTTTATGATTGTATAAATTAATTATTATTTTATAAAATATATTTTGGAAATACAAAATTAAGTTTAGAGTCAGAAAGATTGATTAAATAATTAAGGGTAAGAAATTTTATAATGTAGCTAAATTTCTTCTATAATGTTATTATCTCAATTTAATATTCTAGTTGGTCTAATGTTATTTTAAATAAAATCATAAATTTTTAATTTTATTCAAACTTAAATTTTAGATTCAAATATCAATATATGAATAACGAATTTGTTTAATATTTTATTAGAATTTTTGTAATAAATTAAGAATTATTATTAAAAAATTGCATTCGCAATAAATGGAATATATTAAACTCAATTATATCAACTTTCTCTAAAAATATGATGGTTTAATATAAAATAATACAGTTTTTCATTCCACATAAAATATTATAAAATTAAAGTTTGTTTGTTCAAAATATTATTCTTACTAATTTGATGTAGATTCTATATGATAATTTATAATGAGCTATTATAAATAATGCATAAATAAAAAGACATATATTAAATAAAATAGTATATTTATGTTAATAAAATAATATTACATATCATGTAACCAATTATCTGAATATAATAAAATATTAAATAAAATTTGTATAAAAAATGTTGGAGTACAGCATTAATGATGATTAAATATTGGTTATTATTATTATTATTGTTATTATTATTATTATTAATGGATAGTTATTATTAAATATAAATAATTTTAAGTTACTATCGTTACTTCACATTTGTCCTTTGCAACTAACTTTATCATCAAAGTGCTCTTATCGGGAGTGTACACTAGTGTAGTTCTCAAGTCTAAACGACTTTATATCTTAGCTCATCTAGTCTTAAGAGAATCCCAGCATAAAAAAAATAATAGCAATCTAAATTATAGAAGCATCACCAATCATCATTATTTTCTAATTAAAAATTATTTTTAATTTTTAATATTTGTAATTAAATTTTAACACTCATACATCATAATGAAATGAACATGTATGCAACAAGTATCCAATACAAATACATATGAAATATGTGCATTGAGTTTATTAAACCCTTCTTATTTAATTTTTATCTTTTCATTATAAAAAGATAATGTGTTTGGGAAAGGAAACATAAAAACAAATCATTTCTTCTTGGAGATAAAAGGGTATTTTGTAATTTAAAATAATTTTTTTACAAAAACTATGTGTAGCAAATAAACTATAAATCATATCATACATTTGTTATTTTTAAATAGTCAAGTATGTATTAATTTAAAAAACTAAAATTTCGATAAACTTAATTTGCCAGAACATAATCTGTAAATAATAGAAAAAAACGCGGAGAAAGTTGTGGACCCCACTAAAGCCCCGTACAATCATCTTCTTTTTTTAACTGCTTATCCTTCTGTTGTATCCAGTGGGAATGTTCTCTGTGTATTAGTCTCTGGGGTTAAAAGCTTTTGTTCTAAACGAAAGAAATAAAAGGGGAGAAAAAAAAATAAAGAAATTGAGAAAAAGGGACAAAAGAAAAAATGTGTGCCCAAAATCCCACAATTGATTTCAGGAGATCTTCAATGTGGTCCCCAGTTTAGCCTGACCAAGATGTCCTTTTGACCTGCTTTGACCGTATTTCATATTCCCTATTGACCAATCAGAAAGAAAGAGGGGGTGGTCGGATGGGGTCCACTAACTCTTCTTTCTTTGATGAGATTCCCTTGTAGCATATAATCATAATAATAATAATCCCTGCTCCTCCTGCAACGCACCTTTTACTTTCACCAGAATCCACAGCTTCTTTTTCTCTCTTCAATCCCCGCCCAGACGTGTGTATGTGTGTGTGACCTTCTGTCTTTGAGACCAAGTAACAGATAAACGTAAAATTTTCTTTTAAAATTTAAATTCTGGTGAATAAACTAGAGAGTAGAGAGACTGTTATGATAGGCCTATAGTTTTTATTGCGGTTACCCTAAGCGTCTAACTACCACCTACATGGAAGACATTAAGAAAGATGATTCTCCGCGTTCTAGGGTCTAGGAACAGCTTCTTCTTGATAAGATAAAACACTTGATATCTTTAATTCAATTATTAATAAGCTTTTTTGCTTTATATGTTCTAAAAGTAAGCACCTAAAGTGAAGTGGGGTTTCTGTGTTCCTCTTCTCAAACACTACATCTGAAGCAGGGCCAACAGGAGTAGTGTTCTGCTATTCTGATAGCTAGTCAAACTGGTTAACTAGAGCTGCCCTTCTTGTTCAACTGAACCCCATTTTCAAATTCAGAAAGCAGAACGTGAAACACTTTTTTGGTCTCTCCAATTCAGCACCGCAGGGCTGGTTTCTTGTGAACTATCTGAACTCGGAAATAGCTATCTTACAAGCCTGTAGCTCAGAGATATAATTCTTTAGCCCTGCGTTAAAATAAAATAAGTTACTTTCAGTTCTACTGTAGTCTTTGAAAATTATTAACCAGAAACGCTGGCATTGTCGTAGTAATAGTACTAATCAACTATGTATTTTCTCAAAGCGGGTGTAAGTTTGAGCCACATAAATTTGCTACAAGAAATGGCGATATATGAACGCCCCTTCAAATGAACTGGTTCCCACTGAAACCAATCAATAGTTTTTGTCACTTTGAACTAATTCATGCAACTTATAGCATTATATATAGACAGCGACCAAGCTACTGACACAAGACTTGTTTCTCATGATCACATATTGGATTGTGAGCTACTGAGCTTTGGTTGTGCCTGAGCTTCGGTTCTTTTTTCCCCTTTTTCCCGGCAAAGCTCTCGTGGACACTGAATTTTGTGACCACAGGTCTTATGAACTGTCCATTAGACAAGCATGCTACAAGATGGATAGGCAACGTGTAACTCCTAGGTTGTCAGATAAAGCTTCTGATATTACCACAATTTGGGCTGAAGATTTATAGATTAGTTTCTCAGACAACCACCGTTAGTACGTGTAATTAACTTGACATTGAACTAAAATGAATCTTAGTGAAGTAATAGACTGAGAGACCATCAATGCTGGGAATTATACCCAAAAGCAACTATGATTATATTCTCTGCAAAATGTTGTGGAGAAACGTCACATCATCGTAACCTTAACCAAAGATCATGGCAAGCGGTAAGAAATCACTAAGTACCTTGGTTAATACGCGACAAACCCTCAACTCTTTTTGAATTACGATGCCGCCCTTGTGAACTTCAGGCTTTCTTTAGGCTATTAAGAAGCGCAAGTTAGAACCTGCAACTGTATTTATACCATGGGCTAATACACATGGGAATATGCTTGGCTCCTCATACGCCATCCACGGAGGCCGTCGATACTCCGATGGGCTCTGCAAATGGCATACAGGGAGCCAGGCACATAAGATATGTACGCATGATATCATATGACATTCTTACACATGAGCATTTTTACTTATGGATATGGTCATGTTCATATGTAAGGCACACGTAAGCAAATGAATAAATGAGAGTTAGATAGATCTTATGGAAGCAAGCTGCCTGTATACAATAGATGATTCTCTACTACTGCTACTACTAGTCATCTCTTCTCCCTGGATGATCATTATCTGAGAAAGTTCAGATAAAGTGCAAGTCATTTGACGGGGAAGAGTAAGCATCAGACGTAGGGTAAAGAGACGGAGAGAGAGAGATAAAAACGGAATGAAGGAGACGAAGAAAAGGAGAAACTTGGTATTTATGGAAGAGAAAGAGAGAGATCTATGGCAAACGGAAACCAGGTCATAATCAAATGGGAATTTCAAACCCCACAAAACCCTTACGGTTTGGCAAAACTCATGGAGGTTTGGCAAAATTTTCGATGGGTGTTTTTGAGAGGAAAAGTAGGAAAAAGATGTGGGGTTGTGGATGGTTGCACCCAAGCTTGCAACTAAATATAGACGCTCCCCATGAGAGATAGAGATAGAGAGAGAGGTTCGAGTATGGGGTTGTGTTACGAACCACCCAATTTCCTAAGGCTAACCCTGTGGTGTTTTGAAATCTCTTTTTCTGGGTCGTAAAGCAAAGGTTGCTTTTCATCTCTGGAGCTCTATTTGTCTGGGAGTGCTTGGAAACACATGGATTCTCTCTACTTCCCTACTTTCTTTCCCTTTATTTAAATAAAGTGAAAAAGGAAAGGAGGAAAAAAAAAGGAAAGAAATACTCCATCATTTATATCATGTATCTTTTTTTCTTTATCTTCTTCATCATCACTTCCTTCTTTAATCTTTCTTTCGTCTTCATACCGTGTCTTTACGTGTATCTACAAATAGATAACTTTACTACATAGTTTAGCAACTAAGATTCTTCCCACTCAACCCTTTCCTCTTTATGTCTAATGAACCATTAACTCGAAGCTTTTGCGACCTATCTATCCTGCAATTTCTCCATTTTTGTTTCCCTCTGATGGTTTATACAATTCAGACAAATTCTTGCTATTTATCGAGTGGCCGCCAAAATATATGGTAAAAACAGAATCAAGCTAAAGATAAAGAAGTTAATTAGTTGGCTATGGATTAGAACGGACCAGAACATAACAAAAATGATCATGCCTGTCAATGAAGTTGAACCTATAGCAAATAAGGTTAATTTTCTCTTCAACATGTACATTTGAGGAACCTGAAGCCCCATCTCTGTCTCGATCAGTTTTGTTTTCTCTGTTGGTTGGATTATCCATCTGGTTCTTACTTCACAGTAACTTTTAGTCTCCATTATGAATGATCGTAGCCAGCACAATGAATAGCCCCATTTGCACACGACCATGTAACCAAAAATTTTCATTGATGCCTGTAAACTTATTTGAATGTTCTATGAATAGTCAATGTCTTTGTAAGAATCTTATTTTTTTTTTCCTGCCAAGAAGGGCCACCAATGGCATTTTAGGGTTGACATCAAAAACAAAAGTTGTCAGGTTCGTCTTGGATGTCTCCCTGTCTTTCGTTTGCCTGAAAATGTATATTCTTTTGATGGATTGTGCAAGAAATTCAAAATTCAAGTTGTTTTAGATTCTCATATGGTTTTTTGCTTTAAATTTGTTAATAATGTCTTGTATTTGTTGCAGTAATGAGATCTTGCTAAATTACTAATTAATATATTACCCGCCAGTTGATTTTATGGATCCATGCCTAGATTACTCCTCTTAATTATTCTAAAAACTAACAAATGTGTGGAAGGAAGTATTAACAAAATGAGTAAGTTCCAAAAAAAGAAAATCTTCAAATTCGTTTGGGTCTATACAAAACGCTAAGTAATTAATAATATTGGTTGTTACTCTTTCTGCAACGTCGTTATCCTACGGGAAGCATACTACAATGGCCACTTTATATAAGAGCAACTCGTTTGGTCCACACGAACAACAATTACTAATTATATATATCTGGTCACAACAAATTATAGCATGTCATATGATACACCTAATTATAATTAATTTAGGAAAATCACTTTGATTAGAAAACGTTCAGTTAATTAGCTAGGTGAAACTATGTGCAATTATATTTGATCTCATTTAAAGAATTATATCTTTTCATTATAACATGACATAGTTGAATTCCATTAGTTGTGGCCAGTACTGGCACAGTTGAATCATGAGCTGGATAATTATATCTTTATATATTATTAGTTTGATACTTGATTCATTAGATGCTAGATCTATGTTAATTCTGTCATTGTACCTTAGATTATGTGCGCTTCCATACAGAACAAATTGATGAACTAAGCATAGCTTTTTTCTTTTTCTTTTTCTTTTTTTTTGCTTTCCATTCTTTTCATAGAGTCAAACTCTTCTTTTTATCAATAAATCAACAAGTTGACATTTCTTCGGTCTGGGGTTTGCGGATTCAAAGTTCTTTTAACAAACCCCAAAATTAATGAAGAAAGCCGAATGATGAAGAGGAAGATTGTGTTAATTTATAAGAGTTGGGGCCCAGTTAAAGTAAATCTTTGCTAAAGAAGCTTTTGATTTAGACTATTATATGATTACAAGCAAACGTACCAACGACAGAACGGAAGATGCTTAGAACGTGACATAAGTTAAAACACATGGTACCAAGTTGCCGACCGAATACTAAAGAATGAAATAGGAAGCTGATATGCACTTAGCACAAGTTTTGATCCCTAGCCATCGAACTCCAACACCCTCAAATGTAGGTCTATATTAGTACAAGAGACAAAGATATACGCACAAGTCAGATATGAAAGGCCACGAAAGGCATGTCTCCTCATGCAATTAATTTTTTTGACTTTTCTTTACGGTTCATATATATATATATATATAATTATAATTATGTATACTTATAGCTTGCTTTTCCTCGATTTCAGTTAATTAACAGCCCAGCTAGATAGTTTAGTACATAATATTTTACTTCCTAAATCCTTTTAAAGCTAGGACAGGTAGGTTGCCCCCCTGACCAAAGCTTGCATTAATTAGTGGAGTTTGGATCCGTATTGTATTGTTGCTAACTTTGGTAGACTTATATAGACTTCTCGCTTCTTCTAGCATGAGTTTTTTATTACTTATTGGAACTAAATTAAATAAGTACGTAAAGTTAATGGCTACTTTTCAGAAGCAAAGCTAATTGCCTAATTGGTTAATTAGAAAATTTTAGTTGAGACTTGAGCCACCGACGAAGAGCACTAAAAAGAGTTGTAACTCGTCTAAATCACGGTATGCTATGGCGGCTTCGGAAACAAAAAAGGCCAAAGTCGGTTACATCCTCAACTCACTTGTTGATAAAACTGAACAGCTTTGTGCCATAATAGAGCGTGAAATGCTGCAAAGTGCACAACATAGAATGTTTGTAATTAAGGAAAGTCTGGAAACTGCGAGAAATAGTGGTTGATTAAAGAAATTATTAGGTTGGTAGTCAATGGTAAATCTGTAAATTATGAGGGTCATATATTGCTAAGAAAGACTAACGACTTCCAACACTTTTAGGACCTAACAATCCCAAAGTTAAACCACACAAAAATAATCTTGCATTAGTAACTTAACTCAAGTTTACTTTTTTATTTTATTTTATTTAAAAGTTTATTTAATATTATTTTCCAATTATAATAATCCTGAAATGTTTTGTCGCACATGGGATTCCTTTAAGCACAACTGTATTAGAGCTTGTGATCTTCTTAATCATTTTTTACGATAAATATCAGGGCTGTACTCTACATTGAAGAGACACATAATTTTGAGTCGAAATTTCCAGGCAAATAGGATCTGTGCTTTATATTCATGATCCAGTAGTCAAATCTCATACTCTTTCTGCAAGAGATAAATACTGTTGTGCATTAATAATGCCATTTATAAATGTTTTGGCGATGTTTGTCAGTGGTCTTGAGTTTCTTTTCTTTTTTCTTTTTTTTTTGACCAATCCTTTATCGTCCCATGAAGACTATATTGGATATATTTCCATCTGTTGCAAGATATAAGTGAATGGTATTAAATAAATATGAGCCAGAACTGAGCTGCAAGTGCTGGATGTAATTTGCCTTCTTTATCCTGTTCTTAAATTCATATTTGTCTCATCCAAGTACGCACCTTATCGTAATTAGGATATTCAAGGATAAATATTATAAAATTTCGCTTTGGTCCATTAAAGATAGCCATAATTATTTTTCCATCGTACCGTTGGAAACAATAACACAATTTTCTAGAAGATCAACTAAATATGAATAACAAAATCACTCTTAACTTTAACCGGTAAATAAGAAATTTAACAATAAAACAAACATTAAGACTTACATGAAAAATTGTCCGGTGTAGACAGAAAATCTAAGACTAAACCAATGAATAACTCTACTAAACTCAAATAAAGATTTACACTTTTACGCTACAATGACAAATTGTTTTACAAAATTTTAGGATTGAAAATAAAATTGATGTAACAATCAATAAGCTCTCAAATTAATCCCAATAACAATAAAAAAGGATGAAAATATAACACTACTTGTCCTCTTTCTGTTTTTCCTATTTTTGGACATTATGGCTACATTCTTATGAAAAACTTACGTATTTTTCTCTTTTATATCCCGAAATAGGTTTTTCTATATCGCATACAGTCATATACACGGCCTTGTAAGCGATCATGTTTCTTTAACATTGCCTCACTCACAGCTGTACATAGCCATAGAGAGATACATGGTCGTCACATACAACTTCGTATGTCATGAATATGGGTGTTTACACGACTGTGTATGTCTTTAATCTTCATGTCCTTCTTCATAAGGTTCTAGACACTTACACAATTGATCCACAGGGTCATGTAAGTAAAGACACATATGTGTGTCACTCTACACGGGCTTGTATGCTTAAACGGTTTATATACGCAGTTGTGTAAGTTAAGGACATCGACGTATAGCACCCTACATGGCTATTTCTCTTCCCAAAAGAACTCCATCCATCTTGTTTTCACTTTTTCGTTATCTGCAAGAACCATAAAGGAGTCTATAATCATTGAAAATCTCAAAATAAGGCTAGGTACTCAACAATCTCCCCCTTTAGCCCAATTATGGGGAAGACACGTTATTCTCCAATATCTACTTGAGAGATATCTCAAGAAGCTTACTAGATAGCTCATGTTTGCTTCTGGGAATGTCTTTAGTCAATATATCTGTTATGATGGCTTCAACCTAAAGGAATTATATCGACAAAGCAAGCAAATAGAAAACAACACCCAAATAACACCTAACGGAAGCGAGAATTTAAATGCAAGCATAAAGTAAAAAGGACACAGGAACTTACGAGGAAAATCCCAACATGGGTAAAAACCTCGGGCAGCAAGCCAGAAAAATCTTTACTATAAAGGAGGAGTACAAAAGCTCTCTTACAAATAGGGTGGTTAAACACTTGTATTAGTGGCCTTCACCAAGTGGTAACTTATATCTAAAAGCTACTACTAGACTCCTTATATAGGAGTTAAAGACAAAAGGCTTATATTGTATAGCCAATATGGGATACGAACCATACATATAAGAGACCAAAGACTTAAGGTCTATTTCCACAAACCATGTGAGATGAAGGCTAACTTACAAAATTGAGGCAAATATAACAATATCAATAGCATTAATGTCTGTATGAATCTTCTTCAACACAAATTATTGCTCCCTAATCACAAACCTTAACCAATGATATTTCCAATAAATATGTTTTCCGCGAGAATGATACATAATATTCTTGCACAATTTAATAGTACTTTGACTTACACAAAATACTACATAGTATTTTTGCTTCACATTCAATTCTCGAAGCAACCTTTTTAGCCAGAGCATCTCCTTACAAGCTTCCGCTATAGCTACATACTCTGCTACAGTCATAGATAAAGTATACACTTTTGTAGCTTGAATTATCATGAGATGGCTCCCCTAATAAACTTGAATAGAAAACTTAAAGTGAATTTTCTTTCATCAAGATCTGCAACCATATCTATATCCGTAAAAGCTTCTAAAGTTGGCTCACTATCACCAAAACACGAACTCCACTTTGACGTGCCTCTTAAGTATCTCAGAATCTATTTCACCACTTCTTGGAGAATCTTCCCTAAATTTGACAAGAATCTACTTACCATTCTAACAATTTGTGTAATATTTTACCTTGTGCACATCATTACATACATCAAAGACTCTACTATAGATGAGTATGGAACAGAGGACATATCGTCTTTCTCCTTTTTTGTTGAGGGACATGCACACTTACGCAACTTAAGGTGAGGTGTCAATGGCTTGTTAACTGGCTTGGCATGCTCTATATTGAACCTTTCTCGTACCTTTCAATATATTTCTCTTGAGACAACCACAATCTCCTACTCTTCTATCCTAAGTTATCTTCATGCCTAAAATCTGCTCTGTAGGTCCCAAATCTTTCATACCAAAAGATTTAGACAAATCTTACTTTATGTTTTAGATTTTTCCAATATCTTGACCCATAATTAGCATATCATTAACATATAGAAGAAGAATAATGAAGTTCTCACTTGTGAACTTCTTGAAATAGACACAAGTGTCGACATAAGTTTATTTGTAATTATGATCCGTCATAAAAGAATCGAACTTTTGATACCACTGCCTTGGAGCTTGTTTTAACTTATATAAACTTTTCTTCAACTTATGGACTATGTTTTCCTTATCTTTAGCTTTGAAACCTTTTGGCTGCTCTATATATATCTCCTCTTCTATATCTTCATACAAGAAGGTTGTTTAAAAATCCAATTGTTTTGAGTTCAAGATCTAAACAGGTAGTTAGACCCAAAATTGTTTGAATTGAGGCCATCTTGAATACTGGTGAGAGGATTTCTTCAAAATCTATACCCTTCTTCTGAGTGAACCCTCCCACCATTAGCCTTGCCTTGTGCTTTACTAGCTTATCACCATCTTTCTTTACCTTGAACACCCACTTATTCTTCAGTGCCTTTTTGCCTTTTGGAAGCTTTACAAGATCACATATATCATTCTTCTTTAGATAATCCATCTTTTTGTTCATATCTGTGAGCCAGAGATCTTTGTCTTTACAACATGCAACCTCTTATACATTATCAAGCTCCCCCTTAGCTATAATCAATAGGTATTCTAAACTTGGATACTTTTTAGAAGGTCTTTTCTCCCTTGTCGACCTTTGAAGTTGTATGTCACTAGTTATTGAATCCAGTTGCTTCCCTTACTTATTATCCTCAACGACTTCATCTTCAACATTATCCGGATGTGGTTTGTGTAGCTCATCATTACCGAGCTGTATTTGATTAACATCAACATGTTTTTGGTCACAGACTTCATCTCCTTCACTTGTAGATTGCTCAAAAGTGGAAGAAATTGCTGAAGAATTGACAATGGTATATAATGAGCTATTGTATGATGACTTATCTCTTATTAGAAGATCAACACCTCTCTTATGCTCCTAGAATACCAAATCTATGCTCCTGACTACCTTTTACTTCTCTGGGTCATAAAGTCTGATGACAAATTGACGACCATCATATCCAACAAAAATGAAAGGTATCACCTTTGAGTCAAGCTTCTTTCTTTGATCCTTAGGTACGTGTCTAAATACCTTGCCATGGAAAACTCTCAAATGATGATATATGAAATCTTTACTATCCACACTATGTAGAGAATCTCAAAATCTAATGGAACTAAGGGAGATTGATTAGTTGGGTAGATAGTAGTTTGGACTACTTCACCCCAAAACCCTCTAGTGTAGAGAGAAAAATCACAAGCCAAACTGACAAGCAAATTTACTAAACTTAAAAAAGGATTTACAAAGTTTGATCTCTCACCCCATAAGAATAAGTTGTCTTACAAAGTTTCAGGATTAAAATCAAAATTGAAGTAACAATCAGCAAACTCTCAAACCAATCCCAAAAACAATAAAAGGGATGAAAATACAGCACTACTTGCCCTCTCTCTTTTTTTTTTATCACTTTTGGATGTTATGACAGCACTCTTATGAAAAATCTACATATTTTCCTCTTTTATATCATGAAATAGGTTTTTCTGTACTGTACACAGTAATAATATACACAACCATGTAAGGGACCATGTCTCTTTAGCATCAGCTTACTCGCAAATGTATATAATCACAGAGAGATACATTGTCGTGGCACACAACTATGTATGTCATGAACACAGACGTGTACACAAACCTGTATTTTTTTCTCTTCACGTCCTTCTTCACACAGTTTTAGAACTTAGACGGTTGATCCATAGGGCCTACAAGTGAAGACATGGTGTGTGTTACTCTACACAGGCGTGTGTGCTTATACAGTACATATACATGATCATGTAAATTAAGGGGGGCACGACTGTGTACCAAAAGAGCTTCATCCATCTTATCTTTACTTATTTGTCATCCATACAAACCATAAAGGCGTGTACTATCACTAGTAGGACTAGATACTCAACACATACTACCAAATGACAATATGACATGCTTAGTAGGGCAATACTTTTGATAAGAACCTGAGCCCCTTTTCTCTTTTATAGCATAAAACTTATATTACTAGAATATTTTTTAATAAAATAATTAAAAAATATCAACTGTCAAGTATTTAACCATTATCATAAAAAGTAAGCTGTTAAGGTGAGCCTTGAAGTCTTCCTTCTGTAAAGTGAGGAGCCGGACTAAGATTGTTGTTGTATAAAGATTAAACTGTTAGCTATTTAACTGATCTCAATATCAAAATTATATAGTACTTATATGGACCATAATCTCTATATTAAGCTATAAGTTTGCAACAGTGGGTTAGCTGGAACAATCAGCATTTCTTATATACTTTTGGCACATGAAAGCGTCAAAAAAAATTAAAGCTTACGGACAAGAGCAAATGGCAAGAAATGTCAATAGGGAAACTTGGAAAGAAATGAATCTAGAGGGGGCTAGGAAACCTATCTGATGATGCTAAGAATAAAATAGACAGTTTGGATATCGAAAGAAAGCATTAAAGGGTAAGAGTGTGAGAATTCATTATCATCGTCCAGGTCATACTTTCAGAAATCAGGCATATAGATGGTACCTCACCTCTGTGGACAAAGCGTGAGGCATGTCATAAATGCAAACAAAAATATATAGTAGTCAAGAAAGGAGCGTCGAAGCAGCAGGTTACGGGAGGTGAGGAAAGGAAGAGAGCGATTCATCTTCCATGTCTTAAGAAAGGCTGCAAAATTAATAGAGAACATTTTTTCTCCAACGTCGCTTGTATGTAGAAAATGGTAAAAGAACCAAAAAGAGGAGGGTTGGAAGGCGCTATTAAAATTGGAAAAAGTACGTAGAGTTGCATCATCTTTATCGTGTATAGTGTTGGAAGCAACAAGTGTGGGAATCCTGGTGTCACTAACTTATGGGTCTTCGCTCACATCCCTGTTTGTATCTAATTGTCTCTCACGGTTAGATATTCCAGCGATCATCATCATCCAACCCCGAACACACACTCTGATTATGTCCAATATAATAATCTTGGAAAATAAATACAAATCGAACTCAGTTGGTGTACTCAGTTTTTGACAGGCCAATGTTTGTTACCTTCTCCCTTCTATGCCCCTCGAATCGCAGACTGAAACAACACATTCGAGCGCGCGCGCGCACGCACCACCCACATATAATGATGATGAGGTTTGTCTCAGACCTCGCATGTGCTAGCTTCTGAACCACCCCTCTCTCCCTCACTCTCTCTCTCTCTCTTTCTCTCTCTTTCTTTTTATGTTCTCTTCTAATTTCTTTGACAAGAAACCCCAAAAAAAAAAGAAGTCGAAGTCGATAAGATTCTCTAATTAACAAGAATTGTTATAAATTTTAATATGAATAGAGCGTAGAGTCCATCAATAAGAATTAGACTTGGGTCAATTATTGTTAAAATGACTATAACTAATAATTTGGATAATTGACTCTTATCACGTATAAATCCTTTAACAATTTCATGTTTAATAAATATGTGATACTCTAACACTCCCCTCAATTGCAACTAGGACTGGACATCCAGTTGTCAGTTAAATAAACATAGCGGTAATCAGACCGGGCCGCTGGGATTGAACATCCAAATAGACAACCGAGAAATTAATAATTAAGACCAAACATGCTCTGATATCTTATTAGAATTTTTAATATGGGTAGAGTGTAGAGCCTATTAATAAGAATTGAGGTTGGGTCAACCATTTCCAAAATTAGTCGTTTTAGATAATTAGCCCTTACCACTTATAAACCCTTTGATAATTTCATATTTAGTCAATAGGAGATACTCTAACAAGAATCTCCCTTAATGTAAACAAGGCAACACGATGATAGTCAAGTGATAGTCAAATTCTGCATCCGTTTATTAGGGCTTAGGATGATAGTCAAGTGAGTTTATTGCATACCTCCAAGAGATAAGGAAATGTAATTTTTTAAAAAATATCTTTAGTTAGAGGCAAGACTACGTACTACAAGATCTCCTCAAATTCTGCGTGTTAGCAAGATTTTTACTAAGTGTTTTGTTGTTGTTGTTAAGGGCATTTCTTGAATTCAATTGTCTAAGTTATGAGATATCATATATGAATTTGAAGAAATATATTAATCAGCATTTTAAGTGATGGTAATATCAATGCCAATATAATCCATCGTATCAGATCTAGGTGGGTGAAATGGCGAAAGGCATCAAGGTTCTTATGTGATAAAAAGATTCATTTAAAGCTCAAAGGGAAATTTTATAGAATGGTGATTCGGCCAACCATGTTATATGGGGCAGAATGTTGGCTTGCCAAACTTAGACATATAAGACAGTTTTTGATAGCAGAGATGAGTATGCTTCGATGGATGTGTGACATCACCAGAAGAGATAAGGTCTAGAATTGTGTGGTGAGAAACAGACTACAGGTGGCTAGTATTGCCGATAAGTTGGGAGAGACCAGACTTAGATGGTTTGGGCATGAGAGCAGTAGGCACCCTGATGCTCCGATGCGACGCTATGAGAAAATAACCCTTAATGACTACAAGAGGAGAAATGGGAGGCTATACAAGAACTGGAGGGAAGTGATCAAGAAAGATATGACAGAGTTAGCCCTTAGGGAGGAAATTGCTGGAAATAGAAAATTCTGGTGTGATCAGATGAGGGTAAAGGATACCCTTTAAAGTTCACCAAAATAGTCGAGTAAGTTATCAAAAGCTATTTATTGTAACGCTCACATAACGTTTTTACCGTGTAGGAAGTCTAACCCCAGTGTCTAACCCGCGTAGGAACACATCTTTTCTAGTTGTGAATCATGGACAAGTTGTTCTGTCATACTACTTGGCTTTTTAGCATAGGTATATGGAGATAGGTCCCACGAGGCTGTCTGAAACTATAGGAGTGTCATACTCACACAGTTTCTGAGCAAGGACTCTTAACCTAACTAGAGATAAGAAAAGCCATACTTTGCAGCTTATCAGTTATTAGTAGTTCTGGGCACCATATCAGGTATATTCTTTAGTTCTATTTTATTTTATTTATTACGTATTTATTTTAATTTTATTCACCTATTCTTATAACAATTTTACTTATTTATTCTTTTAACTTGCATCACTTTTTCATTGTCACATTTACATGTGAGTCTACTAGAAACAGTCTCTCTATTATATAAGAGTAAGACTACGTATTATCAGACATTTCCAGACCTCATTTTAATGCGAAATTTCAGACTGAGTGTGATGATGATATTAATCAGCAGCAGTCTATTCACAAGCAGTTGACTTATGTATTATTTAGTGATTCTAATCTTGAAAAATAAGTGGTATTTATTAAGTTACTATCGACTACATGAGTATATAACTGGTGAAAATATGGAAGCAAATGAAAATGCTATGTGGTATATATTGTACGAAGCGAAAATTGTGAATCAATTACGTGATAGGGAACACAGATACTTACGTGTCGGAGACATGATCATTAAATTGTGAGAGCACCGCGCAAGTATTTGGTAACGGCTAGGGCTTTCACCATAACTATGATCTCTCTGGAAAAATATAGTTCTTAATGAAGGGAGCTGTAAAGAGACTATACATGTGTATATATAGGGAGTGCAGTGGGGACTTAGTTATAGATAACAACCTTAGGCCTGCCCATCATGGGCTTTAGGGTTAGGCTTACACCATTAATCACATTAACGATATAAAGTACTTAAGTCCCATAGGGATCACAATATTAGTGGACTACAGGCATCTCAATAGGGATTATATCATTAGCCTGTTTTTAATAAAACCAAAACAACAATTGATTGTAGCCCATAAAATATATTCTAACATTCTCCCACTTGGGAAAAATCAATTGTTTAATTTTATTTTTGAAAAATCTTTGAAAACGACTCTCAGGATAATAAACTAAATTTTGTGCAATGTAGCCACATTTTGAAAAATTATATGATCTGAGATGTAGCAGTTCAATAAGACTAAGTCTGATCAAAGTCAAATGACATTGAACTATGTCACCCGTTACATCCTTTATTAATATAACATCGATATATAATTACATATATCATCAACCTTGTTGACCAGTCATTGGTGTGTAGTGTAGCATGAAAATAACACACAAAGGTGATCCAATAATTAATGTAAGGTGCTACTTTCAACGTCAATCCTTTCAATTTCACTTAAAATGGGCTTAAAGCAATGGAAATTGTATAATTCGTTATGAACTATAATGCCATGATGTTAGGCCCCCGCCTCTTGTGAGACACGTGGCCGACGTCCTAAGTGACATCTGGACGTGCATCACAAGGGTGGAGTGCCCTCACTAGGACAAACCTTAACCTGAAACTTCATCTTGATCATTTCTTACCATCATGTCCCACGACTTGTACTTAGTCTAAGTCTTTAACTGATTCTTGATCTTTGAGTAGTGAATTCTGTGTTTAATTCCAAGTAAGTGACTGCTCAATTATACTGACTTAACTTCATCTTTATATCGTCCGTGGCTAGCCCATCGTCTATGTTTTCTTATGGTCTGAGTTCTATCGTCTGGGTTTTATTGTCTATAGTTGACTTTCATCGCCTGGGTTGACGCCTCTCCTATCGTCTATTTTTCTACCGTCTGCCTTTCTATCATCTGTCCTTCTACCATCTGCCTTTTGATCGTCTGCCTTATGACGTGTCATCACAGACGATTCCTTGCGTCTGTGTTATGACGTGTCATCTGTGTCCCTTGCGTATGTGTGTGACATCAGCACAGACGATTCCTTTAGTCCGTGTCCCTCCTTTGCGTCTGTGTTATGACGTCAGCACAGACGATACCCTTTCTCTATATTTTCCTTTGCATCTGCCTCACTGAATGCAGACTTAACTCCTTCCAGACACCCTCATTCATCCAAATCCAAAGTCAGAAACACACAAACATAAACCTCAACTGCTTCTCAAAGCCTCAAATTCATTGGATCAACTCATACAACGTGAAAACTTAACAGTGATCATAATCAAACGCAGAACATACATATATTTCATTCATCCTTGAACAAATGTTGGTTTTACAAAGCTTTAATAACCTTACAAGTCACAGTACATCGATAGACTTGAATCAGTAAAGCTTGAAAGGTGGCTAAAGCCTTAAGTTCTCCAAAATCTAACTTAAGGGTACAAAAGAATATGTGCAAACTGGATTGCTGCATTGACTCTTGACTATTCACTCTCTTGTTCTTCACCTGAATGGGACAGAATTGGGAGGGGGTGAGCTT
>JAOQMS010000180.1:17901533-17913024 GCA_027563885.1 Erythroxylum longipes | reverse complement strand
ATTATTATTATTATTATTATTATTATTATTATTATTATTATTATGATGATGATGATGATGATGATGATGATGATGATATGTGTTTGTTATAAATGGATAAAATATAGAAAGTAGTATAATACGTAACTAAAAATTTAAAAACATACAACCCTGACAGATAATCAATTTAAAATTTTAAATTGTAAAATATTAAAAAATTTTAATTTTAAATTTTGTAAATATTTTAATTAATCAACAGAAAGAAAAAAAAGTAAAGGTAACACTCGTCAGTGAGTGTCTTCAGAATCTTTGAGATAGAAGTTAGGTTTTCTAAGCTTCTTCTTTGTGTGATAATTGTTGACTGCCATTCTCTCATCTTCTCCTTCGACTGAGATTTGTTCTCCGGTGAACGAGTAGTTGATCTATTTGAGTGTGAATCTTTGATTTCTTCAGATCTAAAGTTGAGTCTTACAGATCTTGAGTTGGGTCGCTGCCGATTGGTAGTAGTTTGTTTTGTGATTTTTGCACCATTTAACGTCATTATGCCTCCAAGATCTAGAATATCTGATGAAACCATCCTAGCTAAGGTCGGAGGGCACAATGCTGCAGACACTGCGGCTTATTATGATGCCCCTTTTCCTATTTTTTTGAACGAAGAAGGTGTCAGGTATGGTTGTCTGAGGAATAAAATCATTCAAGTACCAACATATTTTAATTTTGATGTGCTAGAACAAACAGGGCTGAAAGATAAATTCTTGACATTCTGTGAGAGAGGTAAATGGGAACAATTTGTGCATATTAATTACCCCGTTTACCCTGAATTGACACTAGAATTTTCACTTCTTTTAGGTTTAAGTCAAGCAAACCTAAAAAATTTTGGTTTAGATTACGAGGCCAGGCTTATTGTTTAGATGAGAAGTTGTTACGACAACTATTTGGTTTTGCAAAGGCACAGGTAGAAGATGGCCATCAATCATGCCATCAATCATTCTCATTTACTATTTGTTGGAAATTTTTAACTGATTTACCTGAGTTTAATCCTGATAATGCATCAAATGCAAACATTCTTAGTCCGGAACGGTTGCTTTTACATAAATTCATGTGTTCTGCTGTGTTTGGGAAAAGCCAAAGTAATAAATGCTCAGCTAAGGAGCTTTTTTTATTATGGTGCATCGATAAAAGGCATAAGCCTAATATGATCTCCCATATTTCTCAAACTTTGATCCAATTAGTGGGAAGAAAGGGAAACAGTTTAGGAATGGGGTATTAACCACTGTTTTGGCTCAACATTTTCATATTGATCTTAGTGAACTCACCATTGTTCCTTATGAGTATTTTGATGCACCGTACTAAAAATGTTCGGAGATCATAGAACACCACAGCATGAAGCTCAGAGATACTCGGACACATATGGCAGTGAAGCACAAGTTTTCAAGTTGATCTTCAAGTTTTAGACTTGAACCTTTGGACTCATTTTCATGCAATGAGGAGGAACAACAACAGCAACCTGGTTGGGCTAGGGTTTACACACTTGCTCGAAACCAACAGAAATACACAGTAGCAGCTGAATCAAATGAATCAGCAAATACAGAAGATATCCCAAGGTCTACAATACGTGAGCGACAAAATGCACAAGTCTTGGGAGATGCAAGGAATGGATGTGCCATCTCCAACCCCATCGCCTTCGCCATATCCATAAGCTTTTTGAACTCCCTCTTTTACTGTTTTTGTATTTATTTCTTTGGATTGGTTACATTTTCGTATGTGTTGTAGGTTTTATATTAGGCTGCTAGTTGTAGGTTTATCGTTTTCCTTGCACCTCAATCTTTGAGATAGAAGTTGTTGCCTTCAAATTTTACTTTAGTAGTCGGAATTAGGACTGAGTGACGTGGTTGAAGATTCAATTAGGCCACTTGGAAATAAGGTGAACCATAAAGATTGGATTCAATATTTGGTTACACAAGCTTACTCCAAATTTGATATTTGAGTGATTAGGTTATATGTAAAAACATTATGGTTTTTCATTTGAGCCTAAGTAAGGACTTTAGCCTATATGACTCTATTCCATAATCATATCATTTCTTTGATTGTATGATACTCTCATAGGTAGTACCCTTAGAACTTGCCTTGAACTAATTTAAATCTACAAGATGCATGCTAATTAGAAGTGATTGAGGCCCTTGTTCTTTTAGCCCTTGACTTAAATGACTAACCTATGTCATTGTCCCTTGTAAATCCTTTTGAGCCTTTGACCTTTTTTTTCCTGAAAAACATCTCATTTTAAACCTCAAACCTCATTACTGTTCCCTATTACAAGGACTAATAGAGTGCTAAGTTTGCATTAGTTTGGAATTTTTTATTAAATGAGAAAGGCAAATGAAATCCTTTAAGTAGATTTCTTTGCACTTGTGCTATTAGAGCGTATAACATGTAGCTGCTAATATTAGTTATCATTTCTTTATTGTTTTGAAAAAAAAGAGAAAAAGAGAAAAAGATAAGATAAAAGATAAAAAAAACATAAAAAAGGAAAAGAATAAGATATAGTAGTACCAATAAGTGTACAGTAGTTAGTTATATCCATTTGCATATCTCAAAAATAATTATGTGTCCTTTTGTATATTTAGTATTCTATAAGTGCTTGTAATGAGCTGCCAAACTTCTATTGACAAACCTTAAACCCTAGCCCCATTACAACCTCGAGAAAAGTCCTTTTGATCTATTTGTGCATGTAATCATTGTGAAAAAGAATTGGGGCACTTGCAAGCCTATGGTGGTGTACTTTTCTATAGGGATTCTTGAGCGAAACACTAACCTTAAACATTTGAGAGAAATGAGTGAATTCTGTGAGGAAGATCCATTTTGAGTTTATGCTTCCCTATGATTGATAGTGTCATAATTTGAGTGTGTTTGTAGATGTTGATGAAAATTAGCTATGATGTATGTAGTAGTTAGACATTCAAGTGGCCGAGGTTTGAAAGATTGCATGTTCTTAATCCTTATGATGATGAATTGATAGAGTAGATTTTATATGTTGCTTTTGCTTCAGCTTGATTTCACCTTTAGCATCTTTTCTTGATGTTTGAAGTGTTTTCTTGTTTCTTTACATTATGTACTCGTTCAGGGTAGTTTTCGAGTTTATTTTTATAAGATGGATTGATACACCTTCTTCATGAATTGTGCAAGTATCAGATTTGTATATGTGGATGTGGTAGACGTGATTGAATGGCGCCACTGTATAGACTTAGAGAATTCAGATGCCAATGTATTGTGGAGACGAAGGACAGTGTATGAGGAGGTTACAGTTCAAATTTCAAGTCAGTTCGAGGTCCCGAGAGGAAGTTATGGACAACAACTGCATCGTGCAACTAAAAGAAGAAAACTTTTTTGTAAATCAGTGTTTCGGTTGTTGTTTTACCTCTATTTTGGTCCATACAAGAACAAAGTACAAAATACTGTCATGAATGGAATTATTTTCAGCTTTTCTATTGTTTTCCTATCATTCTATGTATTTTCTTGTTCACAACAAAAAAACAGAACCTCATTCATATTTTTACGTATCTTATTTTTCGCATTTCACTAATCTTCATTTAACTTTAATTATCACAATCCTTTATATACTTTCTGCACGTTTTTTTATGGATTTAACTCCTTCATCACTTTGCTTATATATCACAAATTGCTTCTTCGTACACCAAAAGTCATTTACACTATATATATATATATATATATTTAACAAGTTACACCCGCGACATACAAGCATATATATTTTGTATAATAATAATAATAATAATAACAACAACAACAACAACAATAAGAAAAAGAATAAGAATAATAAAATTAATAATAATAAGAAAAAATTAATAATAATAAAGAAATTAATAATAAGTAAATATACTTGAGTAGAAAATTAATAATAATAATAATTAATAAGAATAAGAATAAAGAAATTAATAGTAATAAGAAGGAATTTAATAAGAATAAAAAGAAAATTAATAATAATAATAAGGAATTTAATAATAATAAATTTAGAAGTAAAAATAATTAATAAAATGAGAAAACAAATACACAAACAAATAAAATAAAATAGCGTTAAATAAAATAAAGAAAAATTAAAAGAATTCATGGTGGGACTCTTTGAAATAAAAAAATAATAATAATAATGAAATAATATAAGGAGAAGTTGAGAATGGAGAGTAAAACAAATAATACACTTATGAATTAACTAATTACAAGAAGGGAGAGGAAATGCAATAGTCACAGGTGTGAGAGTAACGGGCGTGAGGGAAAAGGACAGAGGAGAAGGAGAAAGTCGCGATCGCGAAATTTTGTGAATAGCGCACTCGTCGCAATTGTGCTTCATTGCGATTGCGACGTTTAGTGAATAGTTCCGAAGTCCAAAAATTACAAACTTTATGTTATTAAAAAGGTAAGAGAAAGATCTACAACTTTTATAAAGATCATTTTACTCAATTCTGCCTAGATTAATACGGTTTAATAATTAAAGTTTCAGATCATATTTTTACCCCTTATTCTCTTATTTTCTCCCTACTGTCAATATCTATAGCTATTCACTATAATTACATTATTATTATTATTATTATTATTATTATTATTATTATTATTATTATTATTATTATTATTATTATTATTATTATTATATTAACGATTATTAGTATTAAATTCCTTATTGTTTTTAATAAAATAAAATTGGGGAAATTTTAATAAAGTAAAATATATAACTAAAATAAAATTAAGATAAAAATAAAAAGAATTCATGGTGGGAATTTAATATATACACAAACAAATAAAATAAATTGACATAAAATAAAATAGAGATAAAAATAAATTGCATTGGGAATCGAAAAAATATACACAAATGAGTAAACAAATTAAATCAGAGAAGAAGAAACAAAAAAGTCACAGGCGTGACTTTTGAGTTTGTTTCTCACGCCCATGAGAAGGGAGTTTCGCGATTGTGTTTGGTGAACAGTAGGAGGAAAATAGGCTTCTCGCGACTTACTAATATTTTTATTTTTTAATTTTATTATCTTAATTAATTATATATATTATTATTGTTATTAAATTTTTTTATTATTATTAAAATTATTTATTATCATGATTATTATTAAATTCCTTATTATTAGTAATTTTCTTCTTAATTTTTTCTTCTTACTATTTTTAATTATTTTTATTAATTCTCTATTTACTTTTAAAAAATGTTAATATTATTAATATTAGTATTAGTATTAATTAATCCTTTTAATTTTAATTAATTTTATTATTATTATCGAATAAATATTGTAAAGTGTTATTTGTAATTAATAGCCAATTATTATTACATTACTAATTAAGCCACAACCGTGTATATGTATATAATATATCATAATTAATCAATCATTTGATATTATTATTATTATTATTATTATTATTATTATTATTATACAAATAATGTAATGTGCTTGTTATAAATGGATAAAATATAGAAAGTAGGTAGTATAATATGTAAGCAAAACTTAAAACTATACAAACCTTAGTTACGGGTGTGACTTATGAAGTGATGCCTGTCACACATAATCAATTGAAAGTTTTAATATTAAATTGTAAATAATTATGTTGTCGTCGCAATCGTGTACTAGCACGATCACGATATTTTATAATGAACGTCGGTATGGCGATCGTGTAGTAGCACAATTGCGAGGAACACACCTTTCTAAAAAATTACATAGATATTATCTATGTAATTTGATTTGAGGGTTGGTTTTATTACATGGGACTTTTTGATTATGCTAAACATGCTTTGTTTTCTCTACTTACTATTATTCTTATAATTATTTAATTTTAAAATTTATTCATTATATTTAATATTATTATTAAATTCTTTATTATTATTAATTTTGTTCTTAATAATAATAAGGGTAAAACTATATATTTATACTCATCATCAAGATAAAAAGAATTAAACAAACAAATAAAAATTAAGGGAGTTTTATAATAAAGATAAAGAAATAATTAAATACATTAATGAATAAATAATTTACTAAATAATTATATAAATAAATAAAATTCATAGAAGGAGGAAAAACAATTACCCAACAATTTAAATAAAATAACAAAGAAAAAATGGACATGAAAATAAATTGAATTAGGCATTAAAAGAAGAATTAGCAATTGAATTAATGAATTAAAAATAAAATGTAGAAGACCAAAAGTCACGGTGTGAGAAAAATTTCTCACGCCTGTGACAGATGCTAGGAGTCGCGTTCGTGCACATGTTAAAAAACAAAAGTCGTGATCGTTTTTAACAGGAGAGTCGCGATCGTGGTGAACAGTGGTGAAATTTCATGGTTCTTCTTTGCTTAAAACGATTATTAAATTCTCACAAGCGTGAGAAGCAAAATTCACGCCTGAATTTTGCTTCTTCTGTTGCTTATTTTTATTTTTGTTATCCATGTGTTGTTTTTTTTTGTTTAACGCCCAATGTAAGTTATTTTCATGTCTAATTTATTTTATACTATATTTAATTATTTTTCTGTTTATTTATGAGACGATCACGACATAGGATGTCACTCAGTTAAGAGCTCTAATTCAGTGAGACGCAGTTACTCTTCTATATAATCTCTCCTCTATCCTCTCACCTCTTCTTCATAAATTAATGAATTATGATGAATAAGACATTAACCTCTCTTCTTCTTATCTTCAGAAGCCATTAACCTCTCTTCTTCTTCTGTATAATGAACAAATTACAAAAATATAATATTAATAAATTCTTTAGAAATAAATTTACGAAAATGATGATGATGGAAATGTTTGTCATTTCCAAAGCAATTATTATTAAGATTTCCCGCTATTGAACTTATTTTTTAATCCCATTTTCATAAACTTTAATTTCTTCAACCAAGTTAACTTACGATCGTCTCCCAAAAATCTGTCTTTCTACATCTAATTTGTTAGTCTCTAACTCCCTCTCTGTCTTAAATTTTTACCATTTGTCTATGTTAACCAATTATTGAGGAATGGGTGTCTTTCGCCTTTGTTTATTTATTAGCTGCCAGCTAAAGATAATTTGTTATTTATGTTTTCATTACAGTAATTGTTGAAGATATTTAGAATTCATTGTTATATAAGCTGTATGTTTCTGTTTAACATTTTTGTATTCATTGTTATCTAACTGTTATGTTTCTATTTATAAATTTTGGTTTTACATATACGTTAGTGATAATTAATGTGTAAAGGTTGAGTTGGTTGTTATTTACGTTTTAAGTAAGTGTTGAAGATGTTTCATATTTTTTCATATCTAACTTTTATAGGAGTGTTTATAGTTTCTGGTTTTACATACACGTTAGTGATAATTAATGTGTAACGGTGGGGTAGGTTAACATTAAGTTGTATTTAAGAACTTCGAAAACATATTATTTGTAAAATGAAAACAACTTACCATCAAATCTCTGATAGCTTTTTCTATTAAAAGAATGAAATAACATATGGATGGAAAAAAATAAAACATCCTCTAGGTTTTTTTAATAGTCGTTTTTGGTTGTATTAATAATTTTATCTGAAAATAATGCTCCTCGTTTGTTAATTTGAAAGGTGTGAAAATGGATGGTACATCGACTCCATGCCATCGTTTAGATTATGAAATTGATAATGACCAGCGTAACAATGATATTGTCTTTGGGAACGAGAGTAGTAATATGAATTCAAGAGATTTGATTGGAAGAGAGTTAGTACCGAAAATTGGCATGCAGTTCGATACAAAAGAAGAAGCTTATCAATTTTATTTAACTTATGCGAAGCATGTGGGCTTTGGAATTAGAAGAAGCAAAAGTCATAAAGATAAATGTGGTAAATTGATTTTTAGGCTTTTTTATTGTAGTGCTGAGGGTAAACCGATGCCGGATAAAAGAGATTTGTATGTAAGAGCTCCATGGTCAGAAACAAGATTTGGTTGTGAGGCAAGGATGAAAGTTAATAGTGTGCAAACTGAAAAATTTCAAGTCATTCAATTTATGGAGGAGCACAATCACTACCTTTCATCCTCAAACAAAACCCATTTGCATAGAAGTCACAGAAAGATATCTTTAGTTGCGGCAATGCAAGTTGAAATTGCTAATGATGTGGGAATTCGACAAAAAGCATCCTATGATCTTACGGTGAGACAAGCAGGTGTGAGAAATAATGTTGGCTTTATTCCAGAGGATTACAAGAATTATTTAAGATCTAAAAGAACAAGAGACATGAAAAAGGGAGATACAAGTGGGGTGTTAGAATATTTGTATAAGATGTAGGTGGAAGATCCAAGTTTCTTTTATGCCATTCAAGTGGACAAAGATGATTTGATCACTAACATATTTTGGTCTGACACAAAGATGAGGAATGACTACTTAGACTTTGGTGATGTTGTATGCTTCGATACTACTTACAAGGAGAATGGTGAGGGTCGTCCACTTGCTTTGTTTGTCAGTGTCAACCATCATAAGAAAACAGCAGTTTTTGGTGTTGTACTCCTTTATGATGAGACTGCTCTTACATTTGAGTGGTTGTTCGACATATTTGATAGAGCTATGTCTGAGAAAAAGCCTACTACTATTCTTACTGATTAGGATGCGGCTATCGCAAAGGCATTAGCTTCAAGATGGCCAAATACTCATCATCGAGTGTGTGTTTAGCACATTTATCAAAATGCTGCCATCCATTTGAGTGGTGTATTTTCTAAGTTTAAAGAATTTTCAAGGGATTTCAACTCATGCATATATGAGTATGAAAAAGAAGATTTTTGCATTGCATGGAATAAGATGTTAGAAAAATATGAACTTGAAGATAATGAATGGTTGAAACGTATGTATCATATTAAGGAAAAATGGGCTTTGGTTTATGGATGCAAAATATTTTGTGTAAACATGATGACTACTCAACGAAATGAGAGCATGAATAGTATTATAAAAAGGTACGTCAGTTATCAGCATAACTTTTTACAATTTTTTAATTACTTCTAGAAGCTTATTGATGATTATCGATTTGAGGAGTTAAAAGTTAATTTTAGAAATAATGTAAGGAGTCCAACATTGTCAGCACTGGTTAAAATTTTACATCCTGCAGCTACTGTCTACACACCAGACGTTTTTAGATGTTTTCAAGATCAATGGAATCATTCTCATGATTCTAGTTTTCATCTTTGCGATGGAGATCGTACGGTTGAGAAATATGAGATCAGTCCTGCTGGGAAGAGCTACTTTAAATTGGTCAGTTATGATTCATGTAATGATGAGATTCATTATAGTTGTGGTAAGTTTTGAGTTTGCTAGCATTTTATGCTCTCATATGTTGAAGGTTTATAACTTGAAAAATATTTGGACAATCCTAAGCAAGTATATTTTGAAAAGATACACAACGAAAGAAAAATCCTGGATGATTGATAGTAAGCAGTCAACTATTAATGAAACTAATATGGATCTTAAACTGCTGTCAACTATAAGGTATAAAGAATTGTGTACATTAAGCATGCGATTGGTTACAAGAGCACCAGAGAGGAAAGATACTTATAAAATTATGAAAGATTATCTTTTGAACATATTGAACATGGTTGATGAGAAATTAGAAGGTGAAGAAATAGTTGATCAAGAGAACCAAATAACACAACATCAAGAGTTGAGCCAACGCTCAGATACTAAAATGAATGTGTTGAATGAACCTAACATTAATTTTAATGAAATGAATCACATAAGAGGTGTGAAAATGAACACAAAGCCTATATCAAGTAAGAGATTGAGGGGTGGACTAGAGAAAAGTTCAAAGAAGAGAATGAATATGAAGAAATCCAAGACTTCAATAAATATGGCAGATTCGACAGTGATCCTCCTTTCCAATACTCAAGTTAAACTTTTAGTGATATTATTTTCAAAGGATGTATATAATTTTTATAATGATAATTTTTAGTAATTTTTACCTAAACTACTCTATTCAGGAATCTGAAGATAATTCCTAACAAACTGAGATTATCTCCAACATACAAGCTCCCATATTACATCAACATCAGGTTAGCATTGGATAATTAATAATGTCTGCATGTGTTATGCTATCTGTTTTCAACAAAATTTCCTTTTAGTGCTAATGAGAAATACCAAATTTAGAAAGTTTCTATTTGCAAGGATTTAACAAATATGGTTTGCAATCATGAAGACCGTATACAACAATCTCAGGTTCTATTTGTAATATTGTCTTCTGGGCATAATAATTTACTGAATTTAAATTTTTATTTATCAACCAATTGGTTATGACAATTACTAAATGTAGCCAATAGGTGTTCATATGGATAAGTCAACTATGCTATACACTCATCATCATTATGCAACAAATCCTCTGGTATTTTTTGTTAAACTATTTGTTTCTATTGTTTGTAATATTTTATGTTTGTAATGTGTTACTAATATTTGAATCATTTACCATGTTAGGTCATCGATGCTGAAACAAGTCAACAAAATATTAGTGTTGTTATCCCACTTTCAATGCACATGACTGATTTACTTATGATAATTTGAAGAAAGTTTTTGTCTTAATTTCAATTTTTTTAATAATTGCATTACATGTTTTTTATTGTATTAATTATTTAACATGCATATTGATTTAGAGGCACAACATACATTTGGTTTAGAAGTTAACAATTTAGGAGTTGGTATTTCCATTGACCAATGTGGTACTTGTCTTCACGCTAAAACGTTCTGTATTTGTAAAAGATGATTCTGATAATAATTTAGGTTAAAAGTGATTTGTGGTTGTTGATGTAAACAAACTTAACATTTACTGGAAGTTGGTGTGTTGGCCTAGGTCTCAGTTTCTTATTTCTTGGTAATAAGGTGCTAAAAATTAGGGCAATTTTAAAAATAAAATTAATTATATACATATATTTATATCAAAAATAAAAGGATTAAAATTCTTGGTGGGAGTAAAACCATTAAACAGAAAAATAAATAAATAAAATATAAAATAAATTAGACATGAAAATAACTTGCATTGGGCGTTAAACAAAAAAAAACAACACATGAATAACAAAAATGAAAAGAAGTAGCAGAAGAAGCAAAAGTCACGGGCGTGACTTTTAATTCTCACGCCCGTGAGAATCTGATAACCGTTTTAAACAAAAAGAGCCATGAAATTTTTCTACTGTTCACCATTTGTTGCGATCGTGCTTGAGTACGATTGCGACTCCCAGCATCTGTCACAGGCGTGAGAAAGTTTTCTCACGCCGGCGACTTTTGGTCTTATACATTTTGTTTATAATTCGTTAATTCAATTACTAATTCTTCTTTTAACGCCTAATTCAATTTATTTTCATGTCCTTTTTTATGTTATTTTATTTAAATTGTTGGATAATTGTTTTTACTCCTTCTATGAATTTTATTTATTTATTTAATTATTTAGTAAATTATTTATTCATTTATGTATTTAATTATTTATTTATCTTTATTCTAAAAGTCCCTTAATTTTTATTTGTTTGTTTAATTCTTTTTATCTTGAT
>JAOQMS010000180.1:17839700-17888930 GCA_027563885.1 Erythroxylum longipes | reverse complement strand
ATTTTTATTAACGAAAATAAAAATATAAAAAATTATGCTTTAATTGTTTGTATATATTTTTTATATAAATAAATTATTTTTAAATATAAATCATATAGAATAAAATAAAATAAAAATATAATAAAATATATTAAATAATTAATAATAATATTTTTATATAATTAATAATAATTATATATAATTAATAATAAAATAATAAACTTTCTGCAATAATCATTTTCATATAAGGGGTATAATAGTCATTTGTTATACATTACATTTCATTCCATTCCATCCATCATCCAAACAATATTTCATTACATTACATTATGAACCATTCTATCCTCTCAAATAACGTATCATTATATTATATTTTATTCTATTATAAACTGTTCCTTTCTGTTCTATTTCGTTCCCTTCTATTTCATTAATTAACATCCAGCCAAACAGTTACTTAAGAAATAAATGTTTCTTTCGTGCGGCTTTGAGCAGTTTGTAATTGTAAAGAGCCTTATGTCTGAGTCGGCAGGTGTTAAGCCCAACCCAAGATCACATCCAGCCATTGGTCTCTAACTCGTGTGCCCATCCTACCATTCCCACCTACATGGGAGTACAGCCCTTCCGGGAAAAACGAGAGAGCCGAAAAGCACACACGTCACTCCCATTGCTGGTCCTCCTCCGCTACACTCTCATGCGAAACTTGATTGGCGTTCTTTTTCGGAGCGCAAATGGCTACGGTGGCGGTTGCTTCCACGTCGTCTGTTTTGCCTTCGCGCACACTACCCAAGAGGCGACAGGTGAAGGCGATGGGGAATTTTAGCCACTTCGGAGATGTGGTTCTCAAAGATTTCGACTTCTTGAAGAAAACAATCGGTAGAGGAGTCGATTGGGCGAATCAAGCCTTTCGCATTCCGCAAGTTCTCAAAACTCTAGATGATACGCTCTGGTTGCGCCATCTTGAGGACCCTAATGCTCCTCCTCTTCAGCCTCAGCCGTGGCCTCAGCCGTACTATCCAGGTCAGATCATTAATTAATAGAAATTGCATGTGTATCTTCGAGTTGTTTGTTTACTCCTTCTTGCTTAGTAGCTGAGATTGTAAGGGAACGCGTCTGATGTGCTTGCAGAACTTTCTTCTGTGGATTTAGTAATGGCTGACCTCAAAGCCTTGCAAGCTTATGCCACTTATTTCTACTATCTTTCTAAGCTTTGGTCCAAGCCGCTTCCCGAAGCTTACGACCCCCAAGATGTTGCTGACTACTTCAATTGCAGGCCTCATGTAGTTGCGTTTCGGTTTATTGAGGTGCACTTGACAACGTGATTATTTCTATTTGCGAAACTGGCCTATATTAGTTACAAAAAGCCACATTCTACGAGCTTTTCCCTACCTTAACTCTGCACTTATATATATAAAGAGGATGCTTGTATATTTTTTGGGATCAAATTCCTTTACATTGCGAACTGCGCTTGTCTTTGCCCCAACCTTGAAAGTGATCTCTTGTACTATATAAATATTCTGGACTTTGACATAATGGCATTTCTACTAATTTGAGGATTAGTACTGACGCTGGAATGCTTATTTAACATTCTTCTGACGTCAGGTCCTGCGGTGTTCTGACGATGGATGTTGTACTGTCTCGAGCATCTCTACTTGTTTATAGCTCACTCATTTTTCTTCCTTCAAAAGCTGTTGTCTTCTTATTTTTTTCTCATCAAGTTTGAATTTTGTGTTCTGGAAGGTTTTTCTTGCCTTTACCTCGGCTGTAATTAAAATCCGAACTTCGAACATCAGAAAGACTTTTGGCTCTAGTTCAGATAAAGATGCAGATGAAAATATCATTCAGTACAATTTTGGGACTGTCTTAAAGGAAACGATGCTACATTTAGGTCCCACCTTTATTAAAGGTAAATCTTCTAATCCGATGGATCAAAAGTTGGAATTATTCTTTCGCAAATTGTCTTTAACTAACTCTGCCTCACAAATCCCCGCTCCATGGCCCACAGAATGTAAAAAAAGAAGAAGCTTTTTATATTGCTCTTACAGCATGTTATGGGCTTCTATTAGGTCAACAGATTAGTGATACATTTCTGTTTGATTTCTCATGCAGTTGGTCAGTCCCTTTCTACAAGGCCAGATATAATTGGTCCTGAAATTTCTAAGGTAAAATGCGAGCCCCAATTCGGTAGAAATTCACAGGCATACGTTGATCCTTAAATTGGATATTAGGTCTCAGATAAGATCTAAGGTGCAAATAGAATTTTAACCCATCATATCTAACCTTTTTTTTTTTTAATTCCATGCTTTCTGGCCAATGTGGATGCTTGAAACAGACCCCATTTGGTGATACTGATGATATAGAGTAGCATTGCTATGATGTACAGTAGAATTTTACAAAACTATCCTAATATCATCACAAAATTATGATCAAGTTAATCACTAGTCTGCTTAATAGTTATGAATTCGCATAATTTCCTGATTTAAGTATTCAAGATTTTTATTTTGTTTTTGACTCTTGTGCCAGTTACTTCCTTTCTGTTGATGGACAATCTTCAGTGCTCTGTACATTCAGATCTGTTGTTGGATTCCTTTACCTTCTCTTTTTTTTTTTCCAGAATATGTGATTTTATTCCATGATTGCAGGCCCTTTCTGAGCTGCACGATCAAATCCCTCCTTTTTCTAGAGCTATGGCTATGAAAATCATCGAAGAGGAATTGGGTTCACCAGTTGAGTCATTTTTTAGCTATATTTCTGAGGAGCCAGTTGCTGCAGCATCATTTGGTCAGGTTGCATACTTGATCTAATTGTTCTTTATTTTTGATTAAGCAACTCTAATCATACAAATGAATCAAACATTCAGACATATCCCAATAAGCTTCATCGATCATGATTGTGTGGCTTGCTTCTTATCAACTTATTTCACATGCATTGTAGGTGTACCGTGGAAATACACTAGATGGTCGTATTGTTGCTGTCAAAGTTCAGCGTCCTAATCTCCGTCACGTGGTAGTTCGAGACATTTATATACTTCGTCTTGGGGTTTGTATTACCAACATGCGTTTTGTTCTCCTCTTCTTCTGGTATCCAGTTGCTGAATAGCTTAGTTATCACTTCTCAGCTGGGACTGTTGCAAAAAGTTGCAAAGAGGAAAAGTGATCTTCGTCTCTATGCTGATGAGCTTGGCAAAGGTTTACTTGGAGAGCTCGATTACAACTTAGAGGCTGCCAATGCCTTCAAGTTTCTGGTATTTACTGCTTCTTGAAAGAGATATACTGCTATTAGTTCCATAACATTATTGAAAAAGCAATGTTTATGAACACATGAATTTCTCATTACATTGTGGACTCATTATATGTTCAATATACATTTAGCATGGAAGTTGCTTATTTATTGGATATCTGTCCTACCTGCATCCTGCATGCACTCTGCTGCTAGGAGCAGCAGATTAAACAATTCAAAATAATTTGGATATCAGGGTGTGGGAGACACTTGTTTATGTGGAGAGGTAGAAAATCTGTTTCTCTGTGAGGGGTTACAAAAGGAAAGAAAGCACTACTACAAGAGTTTAAGCTTTGAACAAGTTCAGATTCCTTAAAAAGTAGCTTAGTGCCAGCTTCTATTGGTGTTTTGACTCAAAAGCTTAGCCTTGGCAGTGAAATAACAAGTTTATATTTGGAGGGAGAGACTCTTCCTTTCTCTTGACTAAACCTACTTTATTTGCAGGAAGCTCATTCAGCATTTTCATTTATTCATGTACCGAAAGTACTTCCCCATTTGACTGGAAGGAGGGTTCTGACTATGGACTGGGTTGTTGGCGACAGTCCAACTGCTTTATACTCTATATCTACTAGTAACACAGGTGATAGCGGGTTTATATATTCAGAGATACAGAAAATTGAGGCAAGACGGCGTCTACTTGACCTGGTCTGTCATAAATCATGGTCTTCACCTATTTGTTATAGATTTTCTTGAGTCCCAGCTACTGTACATAATTTTATTTTGGATTGATTAGGGACTTTAAAGAGTTATTATTATGATGTCTAGTCTTCATGCAATTTACAGAAGATTTTGTTTTTGCACAATTGTTCCAGGTTAACAAAGGAGTGGAAGCATCACTAGTTCAACTGCTTGAAACAGGACTATTGCATGCTGATCCTCATCCTGGAAATCTGCGTTATACATCATCAGGAAAGATTGGGTAACTTCTTGGGATGCTATGTCTTTTATTTCAAAAAATGGTTTTTACTGAGCAAAGTTGATTAATTGGTTTCATTTTAGAGCATCTGCTCATTGTCATTGTCCTGATCCTTGAGCATACTCCTAAATGTAAATCTATATCAGAAGTACCTAGAACCCACTTACAGTCACAGCTCTTCAAACTGTGATGTAATTTTTTGTTGCAGGTTCCTGGATTTTGGATTAGTTTGCCAAATGGAAAGGAAGCATCAGTTTGCTATGTTGGCATCTATAGTGCACATTGTTAATGGCAATTGGATGTCCCTTGTTCACTCCCTTACTGAAATGGATGTTGTAAGGCCAGGAACCAATATCCGCCGTGTCACAATGGTATTGTCTGTACTTCCATACTCGATTTTTGTCTCAGTATATGATAGAAGTTACGGGGGAGAGAGTGATTTAGCAAAGGAGAGAGCCAATGGAAGAGGGAATAAACCATTAGTGGGGAAAGTGTATTCCAGAAGAAAGAACAAAGGGCCAGGTGGAAGTTAGTTATCAGCTGAGGTGGCTAGTTAGTTAGAATAACAGAATGTACCTAGGAGGGGTTTCTATAGGAGGGGGAGAGAGAAAGGAAGGGTAGGCAGAAAAAGTAAGAACAATTTGTGACAGGAGGACATTCATTCCTTCTGAGGAGCAAATCTGCTCTGGGTAGATAGAAATCTATATTTCTATACTGTAAGGAATACATACTTTACGATCATATATCAATAATACAGTAAATCTCTAGTTTTCTAAGACTAGAGTTCTATCAGTATATTTGCCATGTAGTGAAATTTTGGGGATGTAAATGAGATGCTGCATTTATATATGAATACAGTATTTGTAATCAAAATATCCTACTGTGATTTACTTCTCAGCTGTTAATTCCTTATGATATCGCTAACTTCTAGTCAATGCAGGAACTTGAAGATGCCATGGGAGAGGTAGACTTTAGCGATGGAGTTCCTGATGTGAAGTTCAGTAATGTAAGAAATCTTCTATTTTGAATGTTCTATAGACAAAAATTAAACTATTCTTCAGAAGGAACTTTGTGATATGGTAATCCTTTATCATTCTTGAGACAAAGTTTACCATGTTTAAGTGATTAATATTTGCATTTGATTATTTTGGTAAGCCATTGTGTATTCTTTAGAATCTCTAAAATAAACTTTTAAAAACTAATCATTTGAGTTTCATTTCTCCTTTTCGTTGAATGATGAATGACAGTCCTACTCTGCCAATACTTTCGTATCTAGTAATGCTCTTTTGAATGTTGAAATAGATGGTACTCTGCACTGAAGGATGGATTCTCATTAGTTCTCTAGTTTCTCATTTCAGCTTGTCCTGAAACAAAATTTTGTTAAATTCTGGAACACTTCTCAGTTTGTTAATCCTTTGTTCTTTTCTTTATTACTGTCCTTATGTTGCTTTATTGTCAATAGTGGCTAATCTTGTCACAAATTTTGAAGGTTCTGAGCAAAATATGGTCTGTGGCCCTCAAGTATCACTTCCGCATGCCTCCATACTATACACTTGTTCTCCGTTCTCTAGCATCCCTGGAAGGTAAGTTATTGAGTACCATGTTCCTAATTATCTTCTAAGGAAATATGCATGTTCTTAAAATGTAGACGTGGGAATGACACTCATGATACTGTTGAAATTTATACAGTTTATATTATTATGATTTTTATTTTCATAATTGAGATTTTACAAAACCAGATCAACTGTTACTGCTATTGGCCTTGCTGCTGCATATCGTTCCATTTCAAATTTTGATTCCAAAGTCCATGCTAATACAAGTGATCTAAGTACCAGATTCCTTTAGAAGTTCATCCATGTAACTGTGAAGGTAAAAAGAAATACATATGGGCAGAGTGCTTATATTTTTGACATGAGAATGAATAAGAGCTGATTGTAATTAAAGTAAAAGATGCACGGGTTCTGGTCTTGTTGAGAGAGACAGATTCCAATGTCTCATACTCATACTTGTAAAGGTCTTATGTTGTAATTTCTAGAAGCAGGAGCCTTCTTGTAGAGGCATAGTAAATTTAGCCAATTCTGTTTGCTGCCATTTTCTTTTTCAGGTTTGGCAATAGCTGCAGACCCTAACTTTAAGACCTTTGAAGCTGCATACCCATATGTTGTGAAGAAACTACTCACTGAGAATTCAGCTGAAACAAGGAAAATCCTATATTCGGTATAGAAAATGTGGATATTACATGTTGCAGTTAATATTAGAAATCTAAAATATTAAAATGAATCATTAGTTAGGGGTTCACTTTTGATGAATAGAGAGGATATCTTCAAGATTATGATTTGATTGCATGGCGTTGGTAGATGGTCAAACATTGACAGTGTCACAGTTCATTTTCCTTACACAATGTAATGTTCTGGGCATCGACTGATTTTATTTTCAAATTCAGGTTGTCCTTAACAGAAGGAAAGAATTGCAGTGGAGTAGGCTCTCTCTTTTCCTAAGAGTAGGTTCCACTAGGTAAATGAAGATCAGCCTTTACTTGATATAGCATTATCTAGGTCTTTGTCTCTGTTTTCTGATGGACTATTAGTTGGAAACATAATTGCTTTAACTTGTACGACATAGAAGATATTTTGATGCAAAAAATGGTCCTTTCAGATTCCAAGTTGGCCTTTTCCATTCTGTTACCCATTTCAAAGTATCACCTCATTTGTGGTCCTCTGATGTTCATGCAATCACCAATTTTCTGCAGGAAAGCCTTGAGCCCAGTGACAGTATCAAAAAGTGAAAGTTCTGTTGATTGTTTGCCAAATAAGTCCAGTGGTGTTCTCGACATTGCAAACTTGATCTTGCGGATTTTAACATCTAGAGATGGTATTGTGCTGAGGAAACTTCTGATGACTGCAGTGAGTGTCTTTTGAACTACAATCTTTTATTTTGATGTCCTGTTACTGTTACTTCACATTTCTTTTGCCGGATTCTAGGTTAATTTGGGAGTGAAGAGATAGTGTGCATTCCTCTTGTTGGGCTTTTTCTGAACTAGATTATGGACCTGTAGATTATGTTTCTTCTGACCTCAAATGGACTTATTTTGCATCTCATTGAACAGGATGGAGCTTCATTGGTCCGAGCAATGGTTTCCAAGGATGCAAGTATTTTCAGGAAGCAAATTTGCCAGGTCATTGCTGATATGCTATCACAGTGGATAATTCAAACTCTTGGACTAGGCGCTGCGAGGACCCATTGCAGTGTCCCAATAAAACACACCATTGAGCCTGGAAACGAAGAGCAGGGCCAATCTGTTGGACTCTCAACAAATTTATATGATTATCAATCTATTTTGAGAGATCGACGTCTGAAAGTGATATTTACCAGGCTACTAAGTTCTGCAAGGAAAGATCCCATGCTAATGCTCAAATTTTATTGGACTTCTTTTGTTATTTTTGTCAGAGCTACAGCATTGGCTTGTTATCGGGTTATTCTCTCTTTTTCGGAAGCCTATATTGTCCCCTTAATTCTGTCTCCCAAGAGAGTGGCAATTAGAGGCTGAATTACTTCACTCACGAGCTTCATCAGTGGAAGATGTAGCTGAATTAGAATTGTTCCCGTCAACTTGAAGATCTCAAAGTCGAGAGTTTATCGAGGTCTTTGGAATTTGGTTATACTTAATTTTGGTAGTGGAATACATGGCAAGCTGTGGACGGGACAATTTACTGATTCAGGGATTCATGGCAGAGTGTGGAAAGTTATATAACCTAACTGTTCTGTACATAGCTGCTGCTGTTGCCACTGGTGACGTGAAATCCATATTTGATTTGCTGAACATGTAAGCTTGTAAGGGCTGACGGATTATACAAGCATTTTGTTTTTGTATTATTCGGGAACTGTTGTATAGGAAGCTGATGTAGAGAATTGTAGACTAGTTAATAATTTAGTACACCTTTGTATTTACATGAACTGAAACAAAAAGAAAGCTGAAAATCCAGTTCATTGCTTTCTATGCGTTGAAAATGTATTGCGTCTTGAGTGAACTACAAAAATCACAGGCTGGTCTTCTCTTCATTATTTTTAAGTATTTATGTTTTTGGAGTAGGCTGATTCTTGAAGTTTGTTGGGAGCATATAAGGTGTTAATTGTTCAGAAATTGTGAGATGGATCTGTAAATGCTTGACAATTACCTAAGAAATTATACATTTTCCACTGATGACCAACGACCTACAGATGAAAGCGGGCATTGCAAGAGATGAAAATGGAGATCTCCATAACTCGGATTATCCTGAAATATTGCTGGCCAGTGTTCTACTTATAGGTGCAAAATCAGAGAGCACTTATATTTTTCTTACTTTGACAGAAAATACATACACAAATAAATAGTTTATACTTCAACCTAGAATAGGAAACACAATCAATAACTTCTATTTTACAACTTCCCATTTTATCACTTACTAAAAACATCCAATGCACCCTACATAAACATCTGCCTATATACATTCTTCCTAAGAGCTTATATACAAAACACTTCCCTCAAGCTAAAGCATATAAATCATATGCATCAAGCTTGTTACATATAAAGTCCATATGAGAACCTATGAGAGATTCGGTCAAGATATTTGCTAGTTGATTGGTTGAATTGACGTGACTAGTAGTGATGCCACTAGATAAAATTTTCTCTTGAGTGACAATAAATTTCTATGTTTGGTTTTTTCATAAAATACGCGGTCAGAAGCAATATGGAGAACAACTTGATTATCACAAAATAACTTCATCTGTGATACTTCTGCAAACTTTAACTCTTAAACTAATTGCTTCAGCCAAGCAATCTTCCTCCTTCGTTACTTTGATAGCTTATTCGGGTAATTCCATAGCATGCCTCACTCAGTCTTTCCCTTGAGTATGTGATTTTGGTGCTTATAATCGTATTTCTGTTAACCCACATTTATTCTCTCGCTTTACTAGTACTATATCTTTTCCTCCTATTACTTTAGCTAATAGGACTCAAACAGTTGTTAAAGCTATGAGTTCTGCTCAACCACTTCCATCCTTGCGTTTAGATTATGTTCTTTATATTCCTAATTGCTCCTTTAATCTTGTATCTGTCATTAAACTTACACGATCTTTAAATTATTCTATCACCATTAATGAAAATTTTGTTGTTATACAGGATCACAGCACGGGACGGATGATTGGCACAGAACATGAGTCACAGGGCCTTTATCATTTAAATCTACCTCCACCTATAACATGCACTATTTTGGAGTCTAATTCTAATTCATAATCATTTCGTTCATCCTAGTTTTTGAAGCTTCAGAAGATGGGGCCTAGTTTACCTATTTTATCTTCCTTAGATTATGAATCTTGTTAGCTTCGATAGCATTCTTGAAGTTCCTTTCCAAAGTGTGTTAATAAACAGCCCACATCCCTTTTCGAGCTAGTTCATTCAGACATTTGTATCCTTCTTGTGTCTCTTCTATTTTGGGATTTCAATATTTTGTTAAATTTATTGATAATTATTCTCGTTGCATTGGGTTATTTTTAATGAAAGCTCTAATACCATATAGGAATCAGAGAAGAACACTTTTATTCTTCTTACTTTGACAGAAAATACATACACAAATAAATAGTTGATACTTCAACCTAGAATAGGAAACACAATCAATAACTTCCTATTTTATCATTTACTAAAAACATATAATGCACCCTACATAAGAATCAACCTATATACGTTCTTCCTAATAACTTATATACAACTCAACAATAGATATGTAACAACTATCTATTTTGGAGTAGATCCATGAGTTAGATTTGTGTGTAAAAGTTAAATATAGATTTGTAATTGGAAAATATTAGATTTGTGTGTGAAAGTTAAATATAGATTTGTAATTCGAAAATATTCAATGCTCAATCAAAATTTTGTTGAATATGGAAAATGGCAAAGAGTTGATCGGTATGGTAATATCTTAGTTCCTTAAAATCTATCTTAAAGGAGTTTGTTAAGGCATTTCTTTATACATCCACCTGGAAGGAACTTTGGAAAGAATCGTAGCATTTAGGGATAGCAATGGGCTAGGCCCGACCTGATTCTACCCAAGGCAGCATGTTGAGATTAAACCCAACTTAAGAATGAATAATAAATTCTGGATAATCTAGAATAGAAGGATTTAGAGGGAAAGAGACATAATAGAAGGTTGAGAAGAGAAAGAGAGAAAGAGGAAATTCTCTATTGATTAATTATGATGTTTTCCTATTGGAGATTCTGTTACATAATAAAGGGAAAAAATGATTAGCTGTACTAGAGGACAAGGGAGCAAAATCTTTCTGCCAATATTTCTAGCTTACAACTTTTTTGTCAATAAGCTAATAATATAAAAAACTACAAAGAGCAACAGAAAATATCAAAATTAACTGTTGGCAAAAATTACTTTAATACCCTTCTACGTGTATACTTAACAAACCCCCCCTCTTGTCCCCAAGAATGGATGAACTGTGGAAACTGGTGCTTCATGTAGTTTAGGTCTTCCCATGTAGAGTTTGTGTTGGTTCGAACTTTTCTTAGAATTTATTTTAATAAATTAGCAAGCATGAATAGAAAATTTGAATTCTTGGATTAGAAATTTTTGGAGTTAGTATATGTGTTTGCATGTATTAAATGAAAATGCTAAAATAAAATAAGGAGTTAGTAGGAATTGGATTAAATATGGAAGGGTAAGCTTGGAAAGAAAAAAGTTTGTCTTAAACTAATAAGAAAAGAAGAGAAGAGAGTTGTGCATAGTAAGAAAGAAAAATAGAGAAAGTCATAGAAGAAACTAGAAGAAGAGAAGGAGAAACTGAAACATAGAAAGGAGAAGAAGGAAATAAAGAAAAAGGAGATAAGAAGTGGAAGAAGAATGTTTGGCTGAGTTTTAGGTAACCCTTTATCTATTTTCTTGTTTTAATAGAAGAAGAACGTAGAGAAACTAGGTTTTTATGTGCTAAAAATGAAGAGAGAAAGAAGAGGAACAAGAGATTTATGTTTTTAGATTTTCATGAACTTTAACTTGATCTTAGTTCTTCTAGTTAGTTAAACTAAGAGTAGATTAAGTCTAAGCTCATTTTTGGATAATAGAGCTTTACGGAAGTTCTATTCGTATATGTTGTTTGAATGAAAATATGTTTGTTTGAAGGGAACCAGGAACTTTGAAATCAAGAGCAAGAGGAAGAACAAACTTAAGTTTGAAGTTACAATTAAATAGGTAGGTAATACATTTATAGTCGTTATGTTGATGAGCTGAATTATTTGCTTGTATTTGTACTTAAATGTTTGTTTTTATTTATTGTGAATATAGGAAAAATAATCTGTGATTGAAATCATGTTTGCTTTGAAAGACTCTACTGCTTTTGGTATTAATGAAAAGAAGAAAAACACAAATTTCATGAAAATATGATTATGATATGAATTATGTAAGCATTAGAAATTTGCTTGTGTTGGCAAGAGAGATACCATTTTGTTCATCACGTGCACATTGACCTATAGCCTTCTCTCGGCTGCCCACTTGTGGCATATGAGTTTTGAAAAAATGGACTCATTTTGTTCATGGTGTAAGCTTTTATTTCACCATTTCGTTCCATGGGATTCTCTCAAGCCATTATATGTGTGCATTTTGCTTTAAATTGCCAAACACGACATATGATTGAGTGCTATGTTTTAACGATCGAAAAATTTACCTGATTCAATTTGTGTAAGAATTTGTCTATCTGTGAGCTTTAACCGTGGGTAATGTATATTTAAATGTGATATAAATTTATGTATATGTTTGGTTGTGTGTGTGTAGTTCGTCGCAAATGGCTATAACCGTATTAGTCACTGAGCTTCCCAGCTCACCCCCTTATCTTTCCACTCCTCAGGTGCAGAAATAGAAGATTGGCATTGAACCTTGCAAAATCTCCTGTTGACTCTAAGAATTTCTATTTCTTTTTTTGTAACTAAGTTAGTTCAAAAACTTTTGGTACTTTAGAAGCATATCAAGCATGAGCATTCATGTTGTCTTTTCAGATTATGCTTCTGTTTTGACTCTTAATAAATAATTGAAGTTATGTATAAACGTTACTTTGATTGAGAGATGAAACTCTGTCTTGTTGAGAAATGAATGAAAGAAGGAAGGGTTGAAGAACTTTTCTTTGAATAAATGCAAACATTTTCTTCTCTGTTAAGTGTTAATTGTGTTGGGAATAAATTGTTAGTTGTCTAATAGTTTTTGGATAAATTCTTCTTAAGTAAATTTTTAGGTTAGGAGTCTATTTTGTTAGGATTCTTATATGTATGAATTGTGTTTGTTGGATTCGGGTCACTTGGAAATTGCATAGAAGTATATATTAACAGATGGGAGAAATAAGAGAAAAAGGGGATGAAAGTGTGTTCTAAATCTTTAATAACTAAAATGTATTGATCTAGGCATAATTAGACAAAATTGTCTTCATGAATTACTGTTCATCAAAAGTCGAGTTTAAGCTATGCATTGTTTAATGCACGGCCGTGCATTCTTAAATGCACACCCATGCATTTTTGTTTTTATTTTATTTTATTTATTTGTTTGTTTATTTGTTTTTATTCCCACCAAGAATTTAAATTTTTTTTATCTTGATGTTAGTTATATATATATATATATACACACACAATTTTGTTTTTAAAAAAGTTCCCCAATTTTGGCGCCTCGTCGCTGCGAAATAGAAACCGAAACCCAGCGCCAACATCTTTGGTATCAGAGCCCAAGGTTTCTAAAGATTCCTAGGCTTAGAATATGTTATACTATGAAATATATGATGTGTGATAAAGTGTTTGTATTGCTAAATTATTTGTTTGCATTGTTGAGTTTATTGATTGCATTAAGTGATATGCATATCATGCATACATGTAGGAAATAAGCTTAAAATGAAAAGTAAGCTAAAAGATAATGTCTTATTGAAGGAGTAAAATGCCACTTTGTAGAAGAACACGAGAAGTTTTACAAGGATCTGCTGCACCTGATTCTCCACCAAAAGAGGAGGGTACCGATGAGTCGAGAGCCCCAACAATTGTTGAGGCGACTGTAGGGCAGGATAGCGAGCCTTTTCAACCACAAATACCCTAGTCATCTCTTCCTCAAGAACAAGTGCCTAATCTGTTTGATCCTAGAATGTTCCAAGCCTTTACTCAGGCTTTTGTTCAGGCCATGGGCCAGATGCCATCAACTTCTACCCCAGCACTGGCTAAGAAAGGGAGACAATTTGATAAGCTGAGGAAGTATGGCGTAGTGGACTTCTATGGAGCGAGTGATCTAGAGGAAGCTGAGACTTGGTTGTGGAAGATAGAAAGAATAATGGAACAGATGGATTCTGAAGATGAGGAAAAGATTGTGTATGCTACAGGCTTGCTTTAGGGAAATGCCCTGCATTGGTGAAAAAGTATACCAGGGAGCCAGTTAAAGCCACAAGTGTTAACATGGAACGATTTCCAAGCTGCCTATAAGAAGAAATATCTATTTAAGGTGTATACCTAGCAGAATCAAATGGAATTTTTAAGTCTCACCCAGAGGGAGATGACAGTGAGTGAGTATGAGCGCAGATTTACATAATTATCCAGATATGCAGCTAAGCTGATGATGAGCGAAGCAGCTAAGTGCTGAAGATTTGAAGCGAGATTGCATCTGGCCATAATAGAAAACATGGTTGTGCAAAATTTTTGCGACTTTCAACAGCTGGTAGAGGCTGCTTTGAGGGTTGAAAATGTGGAAAACATAAAGAGTGCAGTGAACAGAAAGAGGAAGAGAAGAGAACAACTTAGCAGGGAAGGTAGTGCACTTATACTAGGAAGGAGTGCTAAGGCTTTCCCTGCACCATCTGAGGTTAGGAGCAGTGGTCCAAGTAGGCCCAAACCAACGAGATCTATTTCTCTTCAAGGCTCGACTGTAGGAGGCAGCAGAAGAGGAGAGGGGAACAAGCCATCCTTTCCAAAATGTGACAATTATAGCAAATTCCATAAAGGGGAGTGTTATCGACTGACTGAAGCTTGCTTTAATTGTGGAGAAAAAGGACATATGCCTAGAGAGTGTCCGCAGTATGCTAGATAGGAGGGAACTCAGATGCAAGCTTCAAAGAGGGCTGAGACTATGGAAGTTAAGTCTCTAACTGAAGTGGGCAATTCTAGTGGAGCCAAGAAGGTGAATCCTCTAGGAAGAACGAAAAGGCAAGCACCAGCTAGAGTATTTGCAATGACGAGGGAGGAAGCAGAAGCAGCCCCAGAAGTTGTGACTGGTATGGTTAAATTGTTTAATGATGATATTATTGTTTTAATTGATCTGAGGTCTACCCACTCATTTATTTTGTCAAGTATAATTATCCATAAAAGAAATCTGAGTTCATTAGATAGTCCTTTGATGGTTAGTACCCCAATTGACCAATATGTTATTATTAGTCATGTTTATCGAAAGTGTGAAATATGTATTGGTGAGGTAAAATTAGTATGGATTTAATGCCATTGGAGATGAAGGGATTAGATGTGATTTTGGGCATTGACACCTTAGAAAAATATAATGCCAATTTGAACTGCAAATAGAAGATAGTAGAGTTTAAAGTGGATAGAGAGGAAAATATGGTGTTTGTGGGAGACAAGAAGGCAAGCCCACCTAAAATCATTTCAGCTCTAACAATAGAGAAAATGATGAAGAAAGGGTATGGAGCATTCTTGGCATATATGTTAGGCACGAAGGTATATGAAGATAAATTAGAAAACATTCCTGTAGTTAGGGAATTTCCAGATGTCTTTCCATAGGAACTACTAGGACTACCACCACCTAGAGAGATTGAGTTCACCATAGAGCTTCTTCCAGGCATCGCACCAATATCAATTGCACCCTATAGAATGACTCTGACAAAATTGAAGGAGCTTAAAGAGCAGTTAGAATAGTTGTTGGAGAAAGGTTTTATTAGGCCTAGATCTTCGCCTTGGGGAGCTCCAGTTCTTTTTGTGAGAAAGAAAGATAGATCGTTGAGGATGTGTGTGGATTACAGGAAGCTCAATCATGTCACTATCAAGAATAAATATCCTCTCCCATGCATAGATGATTTGTTTGATCAACTGCAAGGAGTAAAAGTCTTCTCCAAGATAGACTTGAGATCGGGTTATCATTAATTGAGAATAAAGGAGTCTAATGTGTTAAAGACTGATTTCAGAATACGATATGGGCATTTTAAGTTCTTAGTTATGCCCTTTGGATTAACTAATGCTCCTGCAGCCTTCATGGACCTTATGAATAGAGTCTTTAAGCCTTTCCTAGACCAATTTATCTAGTCTTTATTGATGATATACTGGTTTACTCCAAGAGCGACAAGGAGCATGAAGAACAATTAAGGATTGCCTTGGAGTCATTAAGAAAGAAAGAATTGTATGCCAAATTTGATAAATGTGAATTTTGTCTAAGGGAAATGTTTTTTGGACACTTCATTTCAGAAAAAGGAGTACACGTGGATTCACGAAAAATAGAAGCCGTCGTTAGATGGGAAACACCCAAGAATGTAGCAGAAGTGAGGAGTTTCTTAGGATTAACTAGTTATTACAGACGATTCGTAAAAGGCTTTTCCATGATAGTATCCCCACTCACCAAATTAACAAGGAAGAGTCAGAAGTTTGTGTGGACAGAAGAATGTTAGAGAAGCTTTAAGGAATTGAAGAACAAGCTTACAACTACACCAATTCTGACTTTTCCTTCTGGTAGTGATGGATATGCAGTATATAGCAATGCCTCGAGGAAAGGATTGAGGTGCGTGTTGATGCAAAGAGATAAAGTGATTGCTTATGCTTCTAGGCAATTAAGACCCTATTAGATGAATTATCTCATGCATGACTTGGAATTGGCTGCTATAGTCTTTGCATTAAAAATATGGAGACATTACTTATATGGAGTCACCACCAGGGTATTTACATACCACAAGAGTCTTAAATATTTGATGAGCCAAAAAAGAGTTAAATTTGAGGTAAAGAAGGTGGTTAGAATTATTGAAGGACTATGACTTAATGATAGACTACCACCTGGGAAAGGCTAATGTAGTAGCAGATGCACTGAGTGAAAATCTACTATGGCGCATGTGAAGACGATATATCTTCCTTTGTTGAAGGAATTAGTCAAACTAAAGGTGACGTTGAGGCAAGTCGAATCTAGTGGTATATTAGCTAATTTTAGAATAATGCCAGTGTTAAATGAGAAGATTAAGGAATTGCAGGAAGAAGATGAGTACTTGGGCAAGCTTAGAGAAGAAATTAAAAAAGGTAAGCCTTCGGAAATAAAAGTAAGAGAAGATGGATTGATGGTGTTAGCCAATAGATTATGTATTCTGGATATGCAAGAGTTGAAGGATGAAATTCTTGATGAGGTACATAATGCTCCATATTTAATGCATCCAGGGAGTACCAAAATGTATAGAGATTTAAAAGAACACTTCTAGTGGAGAGGAATGAAGAAAGATGTTGCAGAGTATGCTGGGAAATGCTTGGTATGTCAACAAGTAAAAACAGAACATCAAGCGCCCGCCAGTAAGCTTAAACCTTTGTCTATTCCTGAATGGAAGTGAGAGAAGATTACAATGGATTTCTTAACGGGATTACCAAAGACCAGTAGGAAGCATGACGCAATATGGGTGATTGTTGATAGACTAACCAAGTCAGCATATTTCCCGCAGATTAGACAGACAGATTCTTTGAATATCTTGTCCAAGAAATACATAGATGAAATAATCAGATTTCATGGGATTCCGAGTTTTACTGTCTTAGATAAAGATCCCAGATTCACATCCATATTCTGGGAAAGTTTGTAAGAGGCTTTGGGAATTAAGTTGCATTTTAGCACAACTTTCCATCCGCAAATTGACGGTCAATCAGAGAGGATAATAAGGACATTGGAAGCAATGTTAAGAGCATGTGTAATGAATTTCAAGGTTCATGGGATGATCATTTGCCTTTAATCAAGTTTGCTTACAACAATTCTTACTACTTAGGAATTCAAATGGCATCTTATGAAGCTTTATATAGTAGGAGGTGTAGAACTCCTATTTGTTGGGATAAGGAAGGTGAAAGAAAACTTTTAGGGCTTATGTTGGTACAAGCTACAGTTGACAAGATTAAATTGGTGAAACAGAGACTCAAGGCAGCTCAAGACAGGATGAGGAGCTATATAGATGCACATAGGAAGGAGGTGGAATATGAAGTTGGAGACAGTATTTCTTAGAGCCTCACCATGGAAAGGAGTCTTAATATTTGACAAAAACGGTAAGCTCAGTCCAAGATACATAGGCCCTTATGAGATTATTGAGAAGATTAGGCCTCTCGCTTATAAGTTAGCCTTGCTGCCAAAGTTATCCAAGATTCATAATGTCTTCCATGTATCAATGCTAAAGAGATATAGATCAGATCCCTCACACATAGTCCAACCATCAGAGGTTCACTTAAAGGAGGATTTGACTTATAAAGAACAACCAATGGAGATTTTAGATACAAAGGAAAAGGTCTTGAGAAATATGACTGTGAAATTGATTAAAGTTTTATGGAGGAACCATTCAAGAGAAGAGGCAACATGGGACCCTTGGAAGCCATGAAGGAGAAGTATCCACACCTAATTGTAGCTTCAGGTAAGAATTTCGAGGACGAAATTCTTAGATTAGAAATTTTGGGAGTTAGTATATGTGTTTGCATGTATTAAATGAAAATGCTAAAATAAAATAAGGAGTTAGTAGGAATTAGATTAAATATGGAAGGGTAAGCTTAGAAAGACAAAAGTTTGTCTTAAACTAATAAGAAAAGTAGAGAAGAGAGTCATAAATAGTAAGAAAGAAAAATAGAGAAAGTCATAGAAGAAACTAGAAGAAGAGAAGGAGAAACCAAAACATAGAAATGAGAAGAAGGAAAGAAAAAAAAAGGAGATAAGAAGTGGAAGAAGAAGGTTTAGCTGAGTTTTAGGTAACCCTTTATCTATTTTCTTGTTTTGATAGAAGAAGAAAGTAGAGAAACTAGGTTTTTATGTGCTAAAAATGAAGAGAGAAAGATGAGGAACAAGAGATTTATGTTCTTAGATTTTCATGAACTTTTAACTTGATCTTAGTTCTTCTAGTTAGATAAACTAAGAGTAGATTAAGTCTAAGCTCATTTTTAGATAATAGAACTTTATGGAAGTTCTATTCGTATATTTTGTTTGAATGAAAATATGTTTGTTTGAAGGGAACCAAGAATTTTGAAATCAAGAGCAAGAGGAAAAACAAACTTAAGTTTGAAGTTACAAGTAAATAAGTGGGTAATACGTTTAAAGTTGTTATGTTGAGTAACTGAATTATTTGCTTGTATGTGTACTTAAATGCTTGCTTTTATTTATTGTGAATGTGGGAAAAATAATTTCTGATTGGAATCTTGTTTGCTTTAAAAGACTCTACTGCTTTTGGTATTAATGAGAAGAAGAAAAACATAAATTTCATGAAAATATGATTATGATATGAATTATGTAAGCATCAGAAATTTGCTTGTATGGGCAAGAGAGATACCATTTCGTTCATTACGTGCACATTGACCTATAGCCTTCTCCTAGCTGCCTGCTTGTGGTATATGAGCTTTGAAAAAATGAACTCATTTCGTTCATGGTGTAAACTTTGGTTTTGCCATTTCATTCCATGGGATTCTCTCAAGCCATTATATGTGTGCATTTTGCTTTAAATTTCTAAACATGACATATGATTGAGTGCTATGTTTTGATGATCGAAAAATTTACCTGATTCAATTTGTGTAAGAATTTGTTTATCTATAAGCTTTAATCGTGGGTAATGTATATTTAAATGTGATATAAATTTATGTATATGTTTGGTTGTGTGTGTGTGGTTCGTCGCAAATAGTTATAAATGTATTGGCCATTGTGCTTCCCAGCTCACCCCATTATCTTTCCACTCCTCAGGTGTAGAAATAGCAGATCGACATTGAACCTTACAAAATCTTCTATTGACTCCAAGAATTTCTATTTCTTTTTTTGTAACTAAGTTAGTTCAGAAACTTTTGGTACTTTAGAAGCATATCAAGCATAGCATTCATGTTGTATTTTTGGATTATGCTTCTGTTTTGACTCTTAATATATAATTGAAGTTATATATAAATGTTACTTTGATTGAGAGATGAAACTATCTTTTTGAGAAATGAATGAAAAAAGGGTTGAAGAACTTCTCTTTGAATAAATGCAGACATTTTCTTTTCTGTTAAGTGTTAATTGTGTTAGGAATAAATTTTTAGTTGTTTGATGGTTTTTGGATAAATTCTTCTTAAGTAAATTGTTAGGTTAGGAGTCTATTTTGTTAGGAGTCTTATATGTATGAATTTTGTTTATTGGATTCGGTTCTTATGGAAATTCCATAGAAGTATATATTGACAGATGAGACAAATAAGAGAAAAAGGGGATGAAAGTGTGTTCTGAATCTTTAATGAATAAAATGTATTGATCTAGGCATAATTGCATAAAACTATCTTAATGAAAGTTGTATCTCTTTCTCTTAGCTTTCTAACGGCATAAATTTTATAATTTTTAAACTTCAAGATTGAAAGTTATGATGATTTGAAGTATGAGTGTGCAGTAAAGGTCGCATGATCATGACAAACCGTTACTGTTCATCAAAAGTCCCAATCATGCTTTTCATTTTTTAAGCCATGCATGGTTTAATGCATGGCCATGAGAAATGCACGCTCACGGCCGTGAGCATGCATTTTGAATGCACGCCCGTGCATTTTTGTTTTTATTTTTATTTTATTTGTTTGTTTATTATTTTTTACTCCCACCAAGAATTTAATTTTTTTAATCTTGACTTTGCTAAAAACAAAAGTATATATATATATATATATAAACAAAAGTATATATATATATATATATATATCAAAGTTCCCCAAATTTGGTGCCTTGTCGTCGCGAAATAAGAACTAAGATCCGAGGCCAACAGTTTAGGATCAATAGCTGTTGAACGTATGTGTCACCCACTAGCAGGGTTCTAGTAGTAAGAACCTTCTTAGATTGGATTAGAAATTCACCATCTACTAAGTACGGAAGTTTGGGAGAAATGTAGATGTGATCCCCAACCTTTTCCTTCAGGAAGGAGACATGAAAAATTGGGTGTATCTTATAGTCAGAAGGGAGTTGGAGGTGGTAGGCAACTTTGTCAACCTTCTCGACGATAAGATAGGGACCATAGTACCTTGGAGAAAGCTTCAAGGATTTCCTAATAGCTAGGGAAAGTTGTTTGTAGGGTTGGAGTTTGAGATAAACCAGATCACATTGTAAATCCTCTGGGAGTTCTGTGTTTGTCAGCAGTCTGCTTCATTTTATTATGCGTTTCTGCTAGTTGTTCCTTGAGATAAGCATTCATTGATTCTCAAGATTGGATAAATTCCTCCACTGTGGCAACTGATGAGGAAAGGGAAGGGAGGACTGGTAGTGGAGGAGGGAAGCCATAAACAGCTTGGAAGGGACTGAGATTAATGGCAGAGTGCAGTGTTATACTAGTATTCTGCCAAACTGGGCCATTTAAACCAGTGTTTTGGTTTGTGGAAAGTCATGCACCTGAGATAGGTTTCCAGGCACCTGTTGAGTTTAAGGGTGGTAAGTAATGCTAACTTGAGTTGAGTGTCTAGTAATTTAAAAATTTCTTGCCAAAAGTTTCCAAGGAAAACCTTGTCCCTGTCAAAAATAATGGTGTGAAGCTTGCCATAGAGTTTGAAGATCTAGTCGAGGAAAGCTTGGGCAATAGTAGCTATATTAAAAGCTGAGATAGGGGGACAAAATGTGTCATATTTGAAAACATGTCAATTACCACCAAGATTGTGTCATAGCCTTCATACTTTGGAAATTTATCAATGAAATCCATTGTAACATCAGTCCAAATATGGGAGGGAATGGGGAGTGGTTGCAGGAGGCTAGAAGAAGCCATTGCTTTTGGTTGGCACCTCTGATAAGTGTCATAACTAGAGATCCAGTCAATAACCTATTTCTGCATTCTTAGCCAATAGAAAGATTGTTGAAGTCTAGTAAGAGTGTCCCTTATCCTTGAGTGACCACCTAGTGCATAGTCATGACATAAGGAAATGAGTTGCTGCCTTAGTGAAGTAGTAGCTCCTATGAAAATCTATTTTTGTATTTAAGGATGCCATTAATCAGGGAGTGATTAGGAAGGGAGTTAAGTGATATAGACAGAGAAGCAATGGGATTTTGTAGACAGAGAAGCAATGAGATTTTGTACTATAAAGTCCCCTAATAAGAGTGAAGGACTTCTTGGACCCAGGTAGGAGTTATGGTAGATATGGTGATGGCTAGCATGTGGCTATTTGTAAAGGAGTTCCTTTTAAATTTCCTAGAGAGGGCATCCGCCACTTTATTGTTAGCCCCCTTTTTATATTATATGTTGTAATCCAACCCTAAAAGCTTGTTAATTTGTCTCATTTAAATAAAATTATGTAGCCTCTGTGCCAGTAGGTGCTTTATACTTTCGTGGTATGTTTTGATGATGAAATAGCCTTGCTCTAAATAGTGCCTCCATTTGGTTACAACAAATATGATTGCTAATAACTCCCTCTCATAGGCAGATAGTTGCTGGTTCTTAGGACTTAGGGGATTGGAAATATAAGAAATTGGCCTGCCTTCTTATATTAGTACAACCCTAATTCTTGTGCTACTAGCATCACATTCCAAAATAAAAGGCTGATCAAAATTTGGCAAGGCTAGTATAGGAGCCTTGGTCATTAGGCCCTTAAGTTTTTCAAAGGCTTATTGGGCTTTTGTGTTCCACTTAAACTAGTCATTCTTTAGGAGGTCAGTAAGTGGCTTGCTAATGGCTCCATAACCAGTGGTGAACCTTCTGCAATAGCTTATTAGCCCTAAGAACCCTCTTAATCCATTTAGGTTTCTAGGAATGGGCCAAGAAACCATGGCCTCTATTTTGCTTAGGTCTATGGACACTCTTTCTGTTGAGAAAAGATGACCAAAATAAGAGATTTGGCTTTGCCCAAACTCACATTTTGACTCCTTAACATAATGCTAGTGTTTCCTAAGCAACTGTAGAACTGTTTCTAGGTGTTGAATGTGTGATACCATGTAAGAGCTATAAACTAATGTGTCATCGAAGAAAACTAGCACAAATTTCCTCAAATAGGGTTTGAATATGGTATTCATGAGTGATTGGAAAGTTGAAGGTGCATTGGCGAGCCCAAAGGGCATCACTAGGAATTCATAGTGTCCTGAATGGGTTCAAAAAGCAGTCTTGTGAGTGTCCCCTAAACTCATTCTGATATGGAAATATCTAGATCTTAAATCTATTTTGGTAAAGACTACTGACCCATGTAATTCATCCAACAAATTTTCAATAAAGGGTATTGGAAACTTGTCCTTAACAGTGAGCTTGTTAAGCTATCTGTAGTCCACACAGAATCTCCGACTTCCATCCTTCTTTTTGAATAGAAGTATAAGTGATGCACAAAGTCTATGGCTAGGTTAGATAACTGAAGTGGCTAGCATCTCCTCCACTAGCTTTTTTATCTCATTCTTTTGGTGATGTGAGTACCTGTAGTTTCTGACATTAACAGGTTTTAAGTGGGGCTTTAAAGGTATTGAATGGTCATGAGATCTAAGCCATGGTAGACACTTTAGCATTTGGAAGACATTAACTTATGACTCAAACAATTGTTGTACCTCCGGGGGTATCTGTGTAGTTTTTGGTTTCTAATTTGAGGTTACTAGTTGGTTGAGGGTGATTAGGAAAATTCTGGAATTAATTACCCTCCATCGATTAAGCACTAGCTTATTACTGCTTATTAATGGTCTTGACAGTAATAAGCTTAAGGGTAGTTTTCTCACTAAGCCCTTTGAGCTTTAGTTCCTTACTCTTGTTCTTTATCTTCATCTTATTCTTACAAAAATTAAAGGTGACTAGAGAGTGACAATTCATCCAATCTGCCTATAAGATGAGGTCATAGTCCCTTAATTCGAACACTCTCAAGTCAAACACAAACTTGTTACCTTACATACTCCAGTGACAGTGATTGCATTTGTCCTACACAATTATCCTTCTTACATCAACCATAATTATCGTAGCTAAGGAGGCTTTGGTTAACTAGAGTTTGAGTTCCTTGGTTAGTTAGAAATCAATAAAGTTATGGGTGCTGGCCACTATCGATAAGGATCATGATTGATTCACTCTAAGTTGTCCCTTCAGCTTAAGTGTATTGTCACCTGGTCCTCCATCCACAACATTGAGGGAAAGCAAGATTTGCTCTATTTCATAAGGTTGATCTTGAAAATTAGAGTTAGCAACATCCTGCCACTTCTCCTCTTCTTCCCCACCTGATCCTTCAGTTGTTTGAATTGCCATCAGCTTTTTTTGATTGCACTGGTGACTTGGAAAATATATATCTCCACACCTATAACAAGCTCCAAAGTTTCTCATTGGTGGTGCAGGATTTTGTTTTGAATTGGTTTGGGAGGATTCGATCTTAACATTGGTAGCCAAATTGTTCTGGTAAGGTTTTAAGGGAATATGAGGTGCATTAGGAGTTGGATTCTAGGGTTTATACTGGGTACAAGGTTTATAGGTAAATCTGGATTTGCTAGCCTCTAGGTGATTCTCCTGCAACCTGGCTTGTTTTATTACAGTATACAGATTTGGGGGTAAACATCTTAACAACACTTATTGTATCATCCTTTAATCCTCCAATGAAACATAAAATATAGTAGGATTTCGTGTGTTGGGGATAACTCTTCAAACTTATCCTGATAGGCTTCAACAGTGGTAGTCTGCCTAAGCTTATGGAATTCTTCCACTGCATTATCCTCCCCTACTTCCTTGAACCTCTTACATAAGGCTTCAGAAGCCTATATCTCCTTTACCTCTGCTCTATTTTAGAAACCATAATTCAGCTCATCGTTGTAAAAATAAGCTAGTAAGGTCTACTTGCTTTTCAAGCATCACTTTAAATATTTGGAAGTATTTTCTACATTTGTTAATCTAGGTTTTGCTACCTTCCCTTTCAAAAAATTGCAAATCACATTTAGGAAGAAGCTTGTTCAAATAAGGTTTTCCTGGATTGATTGAGTCCTTATTAACTAGTTTTATTGGGTTTAACAGAATCCTCTTATCAGATTTAAGAGACTCAATATTAAAAACTTGAGGATCCTTACCTTTGGTATTGCTGCTAATTGGTTGGGTTTGGGTGATGGTTGGAGCATTGGATGTATTAGGAAGCTGGAGTCCCTAGATAAGTTAGGCTAGGTACGCCACGAACTTCTAACTCTCCTACCTGAGCTCAAGCTTTAGGATGCTTTGCTTTTACATTAGATTTTCTATTTTCTGATAACGCTCCAGTTAAAACTCATTAAACCTGGTCTCCATGTTGCCAAGCCTAGATTCCATCTGAAGAACGTGAGCTTCTCTATGCTCTTCAACTCTTGAGCTGAGGTATTTGAGTTGCTTCTCTAGTTCCTTAATGAAGGATGAACTCTTTGGGTTGTTTGGATTCTTGCATATGCTATGGCAGAATGGATCGAAGGGAGCTTTGATGCCAGTTGTTGAGATTAAACCCAACTTAAGATTGAATAATAAATTTTAGATAATCCAGAATAGAAGGATTTAAAGGGAAAGAGACATAATAGAAGATCGAGAAGAGAGAGAGAGAGAGAGAGAGAGAGAGAGAGAGAGAGAGAGAGAGAGAGAGGAATTTCTTTATTGATTAATCACAGTGTTCCCCTATGGGAGATTCTGTTACATAATAAAGGGGGAAAATAATGATTAGTTGTAATAGAGGACAAGGAAGAAAAATCTACTATACAAATACAACTGGCTAATAACTTTTTTGTCCATAAGCTAATAATAGAAAAAACTACAAAGAGCAACAAAAAATAACAGAATTAACTACTGATAAAAATTACTTTAATACCTTTTTGTGTGTATACTTAACACAACCCATCCTGGGCCTGAATTGTTTTCTTCTTTAATTTAAAGGTTACATGCGGGGCCCTTGGTCCATCTTGGGCTCTTTTGCCACCTTTAATTTAGATAAAGTAGTAAATATTAGTTACAAAGAGAAATTAGGGGGGAGCAACTAGCTTATTTTATGTATTCTGTGTTGGAAAATAAAGAGAGGTGCATGCTTTAGAATGTATGAACACGAGAATACACTGTTAATAAGGGAATGCATAAAAAATGTTGGTAAAAAGGAAGTAGTAAGAAAATTATGTTATTGTGAACATTATAAAGTAGAGGCTCTTGCTTCAAGTTACATGGTTACCCTGATTGGTATAAGGAATATAAATAACAAAAGGATTATTTTTGTAGTTCAAAATGTTTTACAATTATTAGCATATTCAAATGCTAATTAGGGAGCTTGTTTAAGCTCCAGAAGGTCATTAACTAGACACTATTTATTGCTTTAGTAGCATGGAAAAAGTAGGGACAAAACTTCAAGGAGGCCTTTTTCATAGTCAATGGTAAAGATCAATTTATAGATTTATTTTCTAAATCTCTTCCTTTTTAAATGTCTAACATTTCCTTTCCAAGATGAGCCTTGCAGATCATCATAAGGCTTCAAGGCGAGGAGATGCAAAGTATTTTTAGTTGGCAAGTTTTGTATTTTTAAGTCCATTTTAGTTGGGTTTTATTAGGAAATATTTATATTTTCTAATTAAATTATAGTAAATAAATAGATAACAAAACACCTTAATTTTGAATTAAAAATCTTTTAAGGGAAAATTATCCAAAATATTTATGTTATTTAAAATTATAAAATTGTAAAATATAAGAAAAGAATAATTTTATTAAAATAAATAAAATATTAAAATAGTTCATTGATAAAAAAACCGTAATTAAGGATCAAATCCTTAATTTCTCTTAGGTGGTGGTAAGACCCACGACTATCATCTCAAAAACATCCATATCACAATATTGTGATAGTGATTAAATGTTTCTTTAGATTAAGTTGAATTTATAATGGTCATAAAATATTAAGGTTATTTTTTAACAATTCTAAATATTAAAATTTGACTTATATTTTGATGTAAATTTTAAGTTCAAAATGTTTTACATTGAAAAACACTCCTATTTATAAACTTAAAAAAGTGTGTTTAATTTTTTATTTCTTTCTTTCGTTAATATGTATAGTAATATCATTCTTGTAATTCACATTTTGTTTTCAATCGTTTCAAGTTTACAATGATCATGTTATAATAGATCTCTCCCTTATGCCCATAAGAATGGTATCCATATTGACTACTTATTTGCAAATGTTAAGTTCCTCTAAAGGCAAAGAATGTGGCATCATGTTGGTTCCTTTATCATTAACATAGATATTTTCAAGGTATAAAAACTCGAATCCAACAATATTATGTGTTAATTTACTTTGGCATTGAGTGAAATGTTACTTTTTTTATCCAAAAGAAATGGTGTTTGGACTATTATAGTATCATTTAGCCCAATTCATGCAGAAAAATTTTCATTTATAAGAGTTCTTAACTTGCTTTAATTACTACAATGTATTTTTCCTTAGTTTAATGTATCTTATAGTTCTAGTTGCTAAAAAATAACTTCCTTTAAAATTTTTTCTAGTACCTTAATATAGACTTTCTATAGTCTTTGTCTCTAACCATATATGCACATATATATTCAGCCAACACAAACGTACTGTTACTAAAATATGGACATAATTCAAAAATGCTCTTGAGATACCTGACTATCTATTTCATTACTAGTCATTACTCTTTTTTTAAAGAATAATCAGCTCATAATGCGAACTGCATGTACAATATTTGCTCTCACACGTACCATGACATACATTAAGCTACCAATAACTAAAGAGTAGGGATTTTTTTTATATGACTATCACTAATATGACTGGCACGATTCAATATCAATTTAAATAAGACTAAAGACCGTTTTACCAAGTCATGTTTGATTCAAGAACATGGACATGAAATTATAAAGAATGATATAAGTCACCATATTAAAAAAAAACTGGAGTGATAAGATTATAAGATTTTGATCGTCACTAGTAAGCTAAATATGATTGTAAGTTTTTAAAAACCTAAAACAAGAGTTACTCTAAAAGATTGAAAACAATTTATCCATGGTTTTTGGTTTTTTCTATCATAATAATAAGAAATTATCCTATATTAACCATAAAATATAGTCATAAAAGGAAATAATATATTAAAATTAAAAAATTCTAAGAAACTAAAAGTACGAGACTAGTACTAATCTAGGAAACATATTGCCACCAGTTTGCTTTTATTTCCCTCATATGCAAAATCAGTACAAGAATGGAGCCTAACACCAATATAACTTTGATACCAATTAGGTTTTATTTTCCAACCTCTAAAAGTTAGTGTAAGATTGACTTTGATCACCAATGTGATTATGATATCAATTAAATTATGTAACCTTCTAATCTTTCACACTAATAATCATTACAGACTTGACTTTAGTCTCTTAAAGAAATAAAGCTTTACTCCTTATATAAAGATCTATTATTAAATCGTTAAGGGTTTCTTTGATCTTCTTTGGCCTACTCTGGGTACATGATCCTCCAACATTTTTAATAGCTTTCCAATAACTTTTATTTCTTACGTAATAAATTATTGATTCGCATCATTCTCTTCCTTCCAAAAGGATTTTTCCTTAAATGGACACCTTCATCTATAAAATTAAGAACATTTAGTGCTTGCCTAAGAACGTATCTCTGATATTCCTCACTCTCACTGTCAAACTTACTCCTTTCTCTTCATGTTTATCTCTCTCTTTTTTTCTTTGCCCAAAGTGTGTAATTTATCTATAATTTTCCCCTCAATCTCTGTTGCTTACTCTTATAAAGCTTGAGTTGATTTTTATAAACTTGTTTGAGTAACAATAGAGCAATAATAATCAATTTTCCATTCATGATAAAGGAATTTGTATTTTTGTATACATTATATACAACTATCTAGCCAAATTACCAAGGATACCCCAGTAGGATGTGGCTAGCTAGTATAGGCACCACATCATATAACACCTCAATCTTGTATCTCAATCGAGAAAGAAACTAGAGCTTGCTTGATTATCGTAAACTATTTACTCTCATTTCAACAATTTTAGATTTTATGGTTTAGAGTGTTATGTAGTTGGTAATCCCAACTTTTTTACAAAGTATATTGGTATAATTTCTTCCATCTATGATCATACTACAAACTTGACCTTTGATGGAATGATTTATTTGGAAAAGATTATCCCTATGCTCATTCACATCATCCTCTCTTACATACATACCCAATTCCCTGCTAGTAACTAGTATCCTTTCCTTTTCAGGCCTCGCAATGCACTCATCATTACTAGTATTCTCCAAATAAGGCATATCATTATTCACCTCCTCTTTAATCTTAAACATATGCTCTCCATCCTCCCTTATCGTTATCACTTTCTTGTTATGAAATTATGAAGCTATATGTCCCCTCTCTAAGCATATAAAGCATTTAAAATCTTAATTTCTTTTTGTCGAAGTATAACTGGTCTTAGCCGTCTGCCTTTTTAAAACTTTCACTTTTAGTTTAATTGCTTTATATTTTTTACTTTAGAGATTTATCCTCCCTTTTACTTCATGGATTTTTCAATGATGAAGAACCTACATTAGAAACACCAAAATGGTTAATAGGCCTCTTTTAAAGATATCTTTCTACTTTCATAGCCATGTGTACCGCATCCTTCAACTCCACAAAATAGTGTAGATCAATAATATTGGTAATTTTTGAATTTAACTTACATATTAATTGAGCCATTATTGCTTCTCAATCTCCCTCCATATTTGCCTTAAACATGGAAACCTTTATCTCCTTATAGTACTCCTCATACTCTTGAAACCCTGAGTCAGTGTTTGTAACCTTTAATAGAGAACCTTATAGTAGGAACTTAGTATAAAATGCTTATTCATCACTATTTTCATCTCCTTCCAAGTCTTGATAGTTGGTTATTGGTTCATTCTTCTAGTAAAAATTTGTTGATCCCACCAAGCCATAATATAATCAATAAAATTTATAGATGCTAATTTAATTTTTTTCTCCTTTTGAAAGGTGTAAAGTTTAAAAACTAGCTCCTTATGTTTTTCCTAATTGAAACATGCATTAGAGTATGTCTTCTCTATAAAAGGTGGTATCATCATCTTAATACAGCCTATATTATTATCCATAATTTCTCACATCCTCTATTATAGACTAAACAAAATGTGACCTTCCTTGTTTTCCTATTATACAGCCTCTTCCCTCTCTTTCTCTTTTACTGTTCCTTAACTTTTTCTCTCCAAAGTAATTGGTAGCATTACCACCCTCTCAGATGCCTCAAAAATCACATATCCTAGCAAGTATAGGTGAATTATGTTATAGAATTATTATGGTAGCTTCATGTTTCTCTAACCTTTCCCTAACTTTAATGAATTATCAAATAAGTTGCTTATATTCACCTTGTATGGCATTCATGATGGAAAACTAGCCTATCCCCACTCTTTTCTCTTTACTTACTTTTATATCTTTGGATGAGTTTTTGCTTTGGGTTTAAGTCATAATTCACCTACAAGAAAATGTTAGTAGCAAAAACACTCCCTCACACTTCCTCACGTTCACTTTATTCACAATTAAACTCTTGACTAAAGGTTCTTTTCAAACTAGACAATCTAAATCAAGGAAGTTATTTAAATCTTTCCCTCTAAATTGGAGAGAAAATCAACAAAAAGAAACATAATTAGAGGCCAAGGAAATATGAAAACTCAAAATAGGATATTGAGTTTAATGGAACTTGATTAAACTGGTTGAAGAAGAAGAAGAAGAATTCGACAAGAATGAATTGTAAAAATTATAAAAAGTAAAAAAAAAAGAAAATAGTACAAAGTAAGAATACCTTATTCTCATTAGAGTAGAAACAATAATCCTTAATTATAAAGAATAATCTAATTGTCAATCCTTTATGTATGCTTTAGATTAGACTTTTTAAGGCTTTTATTCATAAACATTTGTTTTTTCTCTTCTTTTTTGTGATTAACTTGAAAAATCATGAAACAAAAAACATGACTTAAGAATAATTTGTTCTTAAAAAATCTTAATAATGACATGAGCATAAAAGGAAATTATGTGTATGTTAAGAAGACATAAGGATATTGAAATATAATAGTAAATTTTCAAAAACAAACCTAAATATAGAAGATGGCTTGCATACCAAATTTTGATACAACTTTCACTAATAGGACTAGTGAGATCCAATATTAATATAAATAGGACCAAGAACCACTTTATGAGATAAGTTTGATCCAAAACATGAGCATGAAATCATAAAGAATGATATAAGTTAGCATACTTATAGAAAAGAAAGGATTAGCAATGATATGATTTTAGGGTTTCAATCACCATTAACAAGCTATATAAGATTGCAAGTATTTAGAGAACCTAACTAAGAGCTATTATAAAAGATTGAATAAAAACTATCATTTGATTAGTCAATAATAATGATAATTTGTCTATTACAAAAATAAGAAAGCCTTTTATATTTGCTTAAAACCCTAAAACTAGAGTCCTAAATGGAAATAACATCTTAAAATAATAAAATTCTTAGTAAATAACACTATAAGATTGACACCTATTTAAGAAACATACATATCATGGTCACCTATTTAAGAAACATACAAGTCATGGTTTTATTATTAAACTTTAGATGTACATAATAAAGAAGAGTTTGATGTTAGTTACAAGTTTATCTATGTCACTAGTTTGCTTATGTTTCTAGCATCTGTGATATAAGACTGATGTCCTATATTAGTATAACATTGGTACTATTTAGATTCTATTGTCCAACCTTTAAAAGTCAGTGAAAGATTAGTATTGGTCATAAATGTGACTTTGTTGTTGGTTGCATTCTCTAACCTTGTCGTGATTCTTACTCCTTCACTTGAACTATCATTATAGGCTTGATTCTAGTCTCTTAAAGAAGTAAAGCTAAACTCCTTACATAAAGATCCACTATTAAGTCATTAAGGGCTTCTTTGGTGTTCTTTCCACTACTTTTAGTTAATGGTCCTCTAGCATTCTTTAATGGATCTCTAACAACTTTTGATGCTTAAATAATAGATGCCTGATTCTCATTGTTTTCATCTTATTTTATTTTAATTTTTCATTCATAAAATACTATTGATAACTCATTTTAAAATTACTAGTAAATGTAGCACCAATAATTTTATATTTTCTTATATCTAATCAAGCCAAAACCTTTTAGATATGCTTCTTACAAGATAGGTAAATCCTCCTATTTCTTTTTGAAATGATGACTGAGATAACACCTTTTAGGTGTACTTCTCATGCGATAGCTAAATCTTTCCATTTCATTTGAAACTGATAATTCCCATAAAGAGATTCTACTTTATTGAACTTAAATCCTTCATAGCCAAAGACTTCCTCATTCTGTGTATTTTTTTAACATTGTTGCAAATTATTATAACTTTTCATCTATATAAAATAATGTATTCATAAAATATCTATTAGAGAATTTTTTATAAATACATAGTGATATATGATATTTCTACTGCACCTATTATGAACACTTATTCTTGCTAATTAATTTTCAATTTATTTATCTATACGAAAATTTTGTTTATCATACACTTCTCTTTTTGTATTATTGAAGTTCAAGTAATTTCATCCAAAAATAACAAATAAAGTTATCAAATCAATCATATTTGTTTAAAATTTTTAATTATCTATAGATTTATACATCCAATTTGATGAAAATTTCTTTCACTTTTAGGAATGACATTCCATTTTAATAATTTATTTTTGTCTCTTTTAATGTTACATTTGTGTTCTAGGAAAAATCAAAGGTTCAACTTTAGAAAAATTAAGCTTATTGAAACGTTTTGGCAAGAAAGGAAGCTAAACTAAAAAATTCAAGGCATTATAGACTAAATAGTGAATAAATTACAAAGAGAGTTCAAGTTGAAACTAGGAAGGATTCATTTGCAAAAGGTAAGAAGAAGAGGAGATGTTTATTATAGAATAATAAAAACCAAAATGTTGGGCCCGGGTCTTGGTATCAATTTTCATGGCGATATTATAAGAGGATTGGGTGACTTTAATAATAAATAGAAGCCATGCGTAAGTTTTAAAATTAACAGCAGATAAATAAAAATTCATGGTCGTGACTTAAGGAGTCACGACAGTGCTTAATAAGGTGTCTTTAATAATAAATAAAAACAAAAGTCACAATCATGACTTAAAAAGTCACGGTCGTGCAGAGGAAGAGAAGTCACGGTCGTGACTTCTCAAGTCATGGTCGTGCTTCTACCATGCACGATCGTGCACTTCTGTTTGAAAGTTCCCTTTCATCTTTGAAGGGCCAGTGCACGATCGTGCACTCCTGAGATTTAAGGGCTCTATCACTCAAACTTGTAAAAGTCATAACTCTCAATTCTAATGTCCAAAAGTTACAAACTTTATACAATTTCTGTCAAAGATAATACTGCAGCTTTGTCACCCTTTTCTTCTTCGCCTATTATGAACTTCTACATATTCCAAAATAATCTCGAATTCAATAACACTAAACTTACATAAAGAACTCTCAACATAACAATTCATTTCAAAACTATTCAGGGCCATCTATCAACATACAATTTTATTCTTAACCACAATTAACAACCTAAACACAGAAGATAGTTTTGAACATGTACGAAGGAAACTTCTTCTACTCTTACTTTCATTTCTCAAACAAAATAAAGTTTGTACATAGCTTTAATTACATATCAAAGGTCATAACTGTAGCAAAATACAAAACATGTATGAATGCTCATGCTTGATATGCTTATAAAGCTACCAAATTATTTGAACTAACTTAGTTACAAAAGATAGATATCTTGGAGTTTGCCAAAGCTTTGCAAGGATCAATTATCTGCTTGTTTTGTACCTGAGGAGGGGAAACTAATAGAGTGAGCTGCGAATCTCAATGGCTAATACATTTATAGCCATCGGTAACAGACTGCACATGATCAAGCATATATATACATATATCTCATTTTAATCTAGCAATTAAAATATCTGCAGTTCTAGCTCAAGAACTCATAGTCAAGGATGTTATCATATAAATCATATCACGTATTTTCAATGATCAAAACATAACATTAAATTATATATCATGCTCAACAAATCAATAGGAAATGCACAAACATAATGGCTTGAGAGAATCCCATGGAACGAAATGGAGAAATCGAAGTTTACACCATGAACGAAATGAGTCTGATTCTTAGGAGCTCATATGCCATAAGCGGGCGGCTAGGAGAAGGCTTTAAGTCAACGTGCACGTGATGAATGAAATGGTATCTCTCTTTCCCACACAAGCAAATTTCGATGCTCAACTCATTTCATCACATATTCATACTTTCATGCTTTTTGTGTTTTTTCTTCTTTTCATTTATACAAAATGTAGTAAAATCTTTCAAGACATAATAAGATAACAAATCATAGTGCATTTCCCAACAATCATAATAATTCAAATTCAAACAATTTAAGCATGTAAGCAAACAAGAATTCAGCGCATCATCACAATAACGATAAACATATTACCCACCTAATTTATAATAGGTCTAAACTAAAGTTCACCTTTCCTCTTTCTCTTTCCTTGGATTTTCTTGGTTTCGTTCAGACAAACAAACCTTCATTTAAACTAATATACAAATAGAAAATCCATAAAGCTTTAATATCGAAAAATGAGCTTAGACTTAATCTACTCATGGTTTATCTAAGTTAAAATAACTAAGATCTAGTTGAAAATCCATGAAAATCAAGAATAGGTTTCTTGTTTCTCTCCTTTCTCCCTTCATTTTCAACACATTAAACTCATTCTCACTAGTTTCTTCTTCTACCGAAGCAAGAAGAAAAGATGCAAGTTACCTAAACTCAGCTGAATCGTTACCTTCTTCTTCTTTCTCCTTTTTCTTTCTTTCCTTCTCCTTCTTTTTCTGGTTTGTTTTTCTCTCTCTCTCTTCTTCTTTTAGCTCCTTATAAGATTTTCTTTCTTTTTCTTTCTTACTTTTACACGACTCTCTTCATTTTTCTCATTTCTTTCTTATTAATTTAAGAAAAATTTTAATCTTTCTAAGCTTACCCTTCCACTTTTAATTTAATGCCTACTTACTCCTAACTTAATTCTAACACTTTTATTTAATTTATGCAAACACATGTAAATAACATATATTCATGACTAAACTTCAACAGATTCTAATTTAAAAATTCTAATTTCTATTCATGCTTGCTAAACTAACAGACAAAATTCTAAGAAAGATTTGGGGTCCAACAATTCTCCTCTCCTTAAGGAATTTTGTCCTCGAAATTCTCACATGAGTCTATAATTAAGTGTGGATACTTCTCCTTTATGGCTTCCAAAGGCTCCCATGTTGCCTCTTCTCTTACATGGTTCTTCCATCAGATGTTGACTAGCTTCACAGTCTTGTTTCTCAAGACCTTTTTCCTTTGAATCTAGAATCTTTACTAGTTGTTCATCATAAGTCAAATCCTCCCTTAAGTGAACCTCTGATGGTTGGACTATGTGTGAAGGATTTGATCTATATCTCCTTAACATTGATACATGGAAGACATTTTGAGTCTTAGATAATTCTGGTGGTAGGGCTAACTTGTAGGCTAGAGGTCCAATCTTGTCAATAATCTCATAAGGGCCTATGTATCTTGGACTAAGCTTTCCCTTTTTACCAAATCTTACGATTCCTTTCCATGGAGAGGCTCTAAGAAATACTTTGTCTCTAACTTCATATTCTATCTCCTTTCTATGGGCATTCGTATAGCTCTTCATCCTGTCTTGAGCTGCCTTGAGTCTCTGCTTTACCAAATTATTCTTGTCAACTGTAGCTTATACCAACTCATGTCCTAAAAGTCTCCTTTTACCTTCCTCATCCCAACAAATAGGAGTTCTACACTTCCTACCATACAAGGCTTCATAAGGATCTATTTGTATTCTGGAGTGGTAGGAATTATTGTAAGCGAACTCAAATAAAGGTAGATGATCATCTTATGAGCCTTTAAAGTCCCTAACATAAGCTCTTAACATTGCCTCCAATGTCCTTATTGTCCTCTCTGATTGGCAATCAGTCTGTGGATAGAAAGCTGTGCTAAATGCAACTTGGTTTTCAAAGTCTTGTGCAAGCTTTTCTAAAATCTGGAAGTGAATCTGGGATCTCTATCTGAAACTATTGAACTCGGAATCCCATGAAGTCTAATTATTTCATCTATGTATTTCTTGGCCAAGGCATTTAATGAATCTGTTTGTTTAATTGGTAGGAAATGTATTGACTTGGTTAGCCTATCGACAATTACCCATATTACGTCATGCTTCCTACTGGTCCTTGGCAATCCCATCAAGAAATCCATTGTAATCTTCTATCACTTCCATTCAAGAATAGACAAATGTTTAAGCTTGCCGATAGGTGTTTGATGTTTTTTTCTTTGACTTGTTGACATACCAAGCATTTTTTAGCATACTCTACAACCTCTTTCTTCATTCCTTTCCACCAGAAGTGCTATTTTAAATCTCTATACATTCTTGTACTCCTCGGGTGCATTACATATGGAGTATTGTGTGCGTTATCTAGAATTTCACCCTTCATCTCTTACATGTCTGGAATACATAATCTGTTGCCTACCACCATCAATCCATCTTCTCTTATCTCTACTTCAGAGGGCTTACCATTTTTAATTTCTTCTCTAAGCTTGCTCAAGTACTCATCTTGCTCCTCCAATTCCTTAATCTTCTCATTTAACACTGGCCTTATTATAAAATTATCCAATATACAACCAGATTCGACTTGCCTCAACATCACCTTAAGTTTGGCTAATTCCTTCAACAAAGGAAGGTATACTGTCTCCATATATGCCATGGGAGATTTTCTACTCAGTGCATACGCTATTAGATTAGCTTTCCCTGGGTGGTAGTCTATCATCACGTCATAATCCTTCAGTAGTTCTAACCACCATCTTTGCCTCAGATTTAACTCTTTTTGGCTCATCAAATATTTAAGACTCTTGTGGTTTGTAAATACCTTAGTGGTGACTCCATATAAGTAATGTCTCCATATTTTCAATGAAAAAATTATGGCAGCCAGCTCCAAGTCATGTGTGGGATAATTCATCTCATAGGGTTTTAATTGTTTGGAAGCATAGGCAATCACTTTTTCTCCTTGCATCAACACACACCCTAATCCCTTCCTTGAGGCATCACTATATACTAAATATCATCACTACAGGAAGGCAAGGTCAAAATTGATGCAATTGTGAGCCTATTCTTCAATTCGTCAAAGCTCTTCTGACATTCTTCTGTCCACACAAACTTCTAACTCTTCCTTGTTAGTTTGATGAGTGGGGCTACTGTTATGGAAAAGCCTTCTACCAATCTTTTGTAATAATCAGTTAAACCCAAGAAACTCCTCACATCTGCTACATTTTTTGGTGCTTCCTATTTAACTACAACTTCTATTTTCCTTGGATCCACATGTATCCCTTTTTCTAAAATTACATCTCTACGAAACACCACTTCCCTTAGCCAAAATTCACATTTATTGAATTTGACATCCAACTCTTTTTTCCTCAATGTTGTTAAGGTAATCCTTAAGTGCTCTTTATGCTCCTTGTCACTCTTGGAATAAACCAATATATCATCACTAAAGACTATAATAAATTGGTCTAAGAAAGGCTTAAAGACTCTATTCATTAAGTCTATGAAGACTGCAAGGGAATTAGTTAAACCAAAGGGCATAACTAAGAACTCAAAATGTCCATATCGTATTCTAAAGGCAGTCTTTGGCACATCAAACTCCTTTATTCTCAATTGGTGGTAACCAGATCTCAGGTCTATCTTGGAGAAGACTTTTTCCCCTTTCAATTGATCAAACAAATCATCTATACGTGGGAGGGGATATCTGTTCTTGATGGTGACATGACTGAGCTTCTTATAGTCCATACACATCCTCAAGGATCCATCTTTCTTCTTAACAAAAAGAACTGGAGCTTCCTAAGGTGAAGAGCTAGGCTGAACATAACCTTTCTCTAACAGCTCTTCTAACTAATGTTTAAGCTCCTTCAATTTTTCCAAAGCCATTTTATAAAGTGGAATTGACATTGGTGTAGTGCGTGGAAGAAGCTCCATTGTAAACTCAATCTATCTAGGTGGTGGTAACCTGGTAATTCCTTTAGAAAGACATCTGAAAATTCCCTGACCACAGAAATATCTTCTAATTTTCCTCCATCTATCTTCGTGTCTACCACACGTGCCAAGAATGCTTCACATCCTTTCCTCATCATTTTCTCTGTTGTTAGGGCCGAAACAATTATAAGTGGGCTTGCTTTCCTGTCTCCCACAAACACCACCTTTTCACCTTTGTCCAACTCAAACTTTACTATCTTCTGTTTGTAATTCAAATTGGCATTATATTTTTCTAAAGTATCCATGCCCAAAATCACATCTAATCCCCCCATATTTAATGGCATTAAATCTACTACTAATTTTACTCCACCAATGTATATTTCACAATCTCTATAAACTTGACTAATAATGATATACTGGCCAATTGGGGTACTAACCATCAAAGAACTATCTAGTGGACCCAAAATTTTTACCATGCACAATCATACTTGACGAAATAAATGTGTGGGTAGACCCCGGATCAATTAAAACAATAATATCATTATTAAACAATTTAAACATACCAGTCATGACCTCTGGAGCTACTTTTGCTTCCTTTCTCGTCATTGCAAACACTTTAGCTGGTGCTTGCCCCCTTGGTCTTCCTGGAGGTTCCACTTTTTTGGCCGCACTAGATTTTCCCACTTTAGTTGCAGTCTTAATTCCCATAGTCTCAGCCCTTTTCGAAGCTTGCATCTGAGTTCCCTCCCGTCTTGCACACTATAGGTACTCTCTAGCCATGTGCCCTTTTTTTCCATAGTTAAAACAAGCTCCACTCAGCTTATAGCACTCCTCCTTATCAAATTTGCCACAATGGTTGCATTTGGGAATAGATGGCCTATCCCCCTCTCCTCTACTACTGCCTCCAACTGTTGAGGCTTGATGAGAAATGGTTCTCATAAGTTTGGGCTTGCTTGCTCCACTGCTCCTCTCCTCAGACTGTGCAGGGAAAGTCCTAGCACTCCTCTCTAGCATAGAAGCACTACCTCCCCTCCTGAACTGTTCTCTTCCTTTCCTCTTTCTATTGACTGCTCTCTTTATATTCTTTACATTCTTAACCCTTAACGCAGCTTCTACCAGCTGTTGGAAGTTATAGAAATTTTGTGGCACTAATTTTTTCTTTGATAGCTAAATGCAATCCCGCTTCAAACCTACAGTACTTAGTTGCTTCGCTTATCATCAGCTCAGCTGCATATCTTGACAATTGCATAAATTTACGCTCATATTCATTCACTGTCATCTCCCTCTGGGTGAGACTTAGAAACTCCCTTTGCTTCTGCTGGATATACACCTCAGACAAATATTTCTTCCTGTAAATAGCTAGGAAGTCCTTCCATGTCAACACTGGTGGTTTTATCTAACTCCCTGATAAACTTTCCCACCAATACAGGGCATCTCCCTATAGCAAGCTTGCATCATATACAATCTTTTCATCATCCTCATAGTTCATTTGTTCCAATATACTTTCTGTCTTCCTCAACCATGTTTCAACTTCTTCTGGATCAGTTGCTCCATAAAAATTCACTACTCTATACTTCCTAAGCTTATCAAATTGCTTCCCTTTCTTAGCTGGGGCTGGAGTTGAAGTTTGTGGCATCTGGATCATGACCTGGACAAAAGCCTAAGCAAAGGCTTGGAAAAATCTAAGATCCAAAGGATTAGGCAATTGCTCCTGAGGAACAGATGATTCAGGTGGTTGTGATTGAAAGGGCTCACCACCATGCCCTACAAAAGTCTCAGCATTTCCTAATGCTCTAGACTCATCAGTGCCCTCCTTTTTTGGTGAAGGGTCAGGTGCAGCAGATCCTTACAAGACTCCTTGTGTTCTTTTACGAGGTGACATCTTACTCCTTCAATTTAAACGTTAACATTTAGCTAACATTTCATTTTAATCTTATTTCCTACATGTATGCATGATATGCATATCACGCAATGCAATCAATCAATTCAACAATGCAAACAATTAATCACACATCATAATAATTCATATAACAACATATTCTAAGCCTAGGAATCCTTAAAAAATGTGGGCTTTAATACCAAAAATTGTTGGGCCTGGGTCTCGATATCAATTTTCACGGTGATATTATAAGAGGATTGGGTGACTTTAATAATAAAAAGAAGCCATGTTTGGGTTTTAAAAATTAACAGCGGATAAATAAAAAGTCACAGTCGTGATTTAAGGAGTCACGACAGTGCTTAATAAGGTGTCTTTAATAATAAATAAAAACAAAAGTCACGGTCATGACTTAAGAAGTCACGACCGTGCAGAGGAAGAGAAGTCACGGCTGTGCTTCTAGAACAATCGTGCACTTCTATTTGAAAAATGGGCCAGTGCACGATTGTGTGTTAGTGCATGATCGTGCACTCCTGAGATTTAAAGGTTCTGTCACTTAAACTTGTAAAAGTCATAACTCTCAGTTATGATGTCCAAAAATTACAAACTTTATACCATTAATCTAAGAGAATAAGCTACAACTTTTATGAAGACAACTTTGTTTGATTCAGCCTACATCAATACAGTTTAATCATTGAAAACATGACATAATTTTTGTCAAAGATAATACTGTAGCTGTGTCGTCCTTTTCTTCTTTGCCTATTATGATTCCAAAAAATCCTAGATCCAACAACACTAAACGTACATACAGAACTCCCAACATAAAAATTCATTTTAAAACTATTTAGGTCCATCTTTCAACATACAATTTTATTCTTAACCACAATTAACAACCTAAACACAGAAGATAGTTTTAAACATGTACGAAGGAAACTTCTTCTACTCTTACTTTCATTTCTCAAACAAAACAGAGTTTGTACATAGCTTTAATTACATATCAAAGGTCGCAACTGTAGCATAATACAAAGCATATATGAATGCTCAAGCTTGATATGCTCATAAAGCTACCAAAATTATTCGAACTAACTTAGTTACAAAAGATAGATATCTTGGAATTTGCTAAAGCTTTGCAATGATCAATTATCTGCTTGTTTTGTACCTACGGAGAGGAAAATAATAGGGTGAGCTATGAAGCTCAGTTACTAATACGTTTATAGCCATCAGTAACGGGCCGCACACGATCAAGCATATATTTGCACATATCTCATTTTAATCTAGCAATTAAAATATCCACAGTTCTAGCTCAAGAACTCATAGTCAAGGATGTTATCACATAAATCATATCATGTATTTCCAATAATCAAAACATAACATTCAATTGTATATCATGCTCAACAAATCAACAGGAAATGCACAAACATAATGGTTTGAGAGAATCCCATAGAACGAAATAGAGAAATCGAAATTTACACTATGAATGAAATGAGTCCGATTCTTAGGAGCTCATATGCCACAAGCGGGCAGCTGGGAGAAGGCTTTAAGTCAATGTGCACATGATGAATGAAATGATATCTCTCTTGCCCACATAATCAAATTTCGATGCTCAACTCATTTCATCACATATTCATACTTTCATGCTTCTTATACTTTTTCTTCTTTTCTTTTATACAAAATGTAGTAAAATCTTTCAAGACATAACAAGATAACAAATCACAGTGCATTTCCTAAAAATAATAATAATTCAAAGTCAAACAATTTAAGCATGTAAGCAAACAAGAATTCAGCCCATCATCACAATAACTATAAACATATTACCTACATAAGTTATAATGGGTCTAAACTTAAGTTCGCCTTTCCTCTTGCTCTTTCCTTGGATCTTCTTGATTTCCTTCAAACAAACAAACCTTCATTCAAACTCATGTATAAATAGAAAATTCGTAAAGCTTTAATATCCAAAAATGAGCTTAGACTTAATCTCCTTGTGGTTTATCTAAGCTAAAATAACTAAGATCTAGTCGAGGATCCATGAAAATAAATAATAGGTTTCTTGGTTCTCTCCTTTCTCCCTTCATTTTCAGCACATAAAACTCATTGTCACTAGTTTCTTCTTCTACCGAAGCAAGAAGAAAAGATGCAAGATACCTAAACTCAGCTAAATCGTTTCCTTCTTCTTTCTCCTTTTTCTTTCTTTCCTTCTTCTTCTTTTCTGGTTTGTTTCTCTCTCTCTTTTCTTCTTCTAGTTCCTTTTAGGATTTTCAATCTTTTTCTTTCTTACTTCTACACGACTCTATTCATCTTTCTCATTTCTTTCTTATTAATTTAAGACAACTTTTGATCTTTCCAAGTTTACCCTTCCACTTTTAATTTAATACCTACATGCTCCCTAACTTAATTCTAACACTTATATTTAATTCATGTAAACACATGTAATTAACATATATTCATGACTAAACCCTAACATATTCTAATTTAAAAATTCTAATTTCTATTCATGCTTACTAAACTAACAGACTAAATTCTAAGAAATATTTGGGGTCCAACATAAAATGCTTGGGTGTGTAAGGTAAAATAACTAGAGGCATAAAATGTTTGAATTTCAATACACTAGAGTGAAAAGCATAAAACAATCTAGAATGGAGAATTTAAAACAAAACAACATTAAAGGATGAAACAATAAGTAGGAGCAACAAATGAAAAACAAAATGAAGCCACAAAACTCTTGAAAATGTGACCAAATTATAATGAAAGTACTGGGAAATAAATAACGAAAGACACAAATAGAAAATGAAATGATGATATATGAGGCTTTTAAACATAAGAAAATAATGTGTCTAAAAAAGGAGTAAAATGTGGATTGGAAAAAGAAAAATGATTAAATAAAGGAGTAAGATTTAAATTGAAATGACACATTTTACGAGTTACAATTCTTCAACCCATCACCCATTTATATGTTTGTTGCTATTATTAGGTCCTTAGACATGGATTGCTAGTGATAGTATTAGATCTATCAGAATCCATAGTATTAGATCTAATACTAGAGAATGTGTGTTTTCTTCCAAAGCATTTTCTTGTCTCTTTTCCCTTCCTATGTGCCATATTCATTTTGGTTAATTGCTAGTGATGAATGGATAGATAATGGCCATTGATATTTGCATGTGTGGCTCCATCTTAGGAGTTCGTTCAAAATTAATTAATCACCCTAATAATTATGATTATTTACAATACAACCTAACTCAGTTAATGATCAATTTGTAACAAATGCTATCTCAATCATTAATTTTAGATTTAAATATTAGTCGTTGATATATTTAAATCAATGATTTAGATTTGAAAATCCTATATCAATTTGAGGAATTTAAGATATTTTAATTAAATTGCACCTCATATCTTTTAACTAAAGAAAGAAAAACAAAGATCCTCGTAGGTATGGTGACTTCTTTGCATTTTTTTTTCTCTTTTTGCCTTATTACTCCATTTTGTCCATAATTTTTAGATACTGTAATTAATTGAAAATCTCTATAATTTTTTAGCCATTAATATTTTATAACCATGGTCTTAGTTATCCATTCCTACATATTTAAACCTCTTCTTTCTCATAAGGGTATGAAAGAAAATCATTGTAGCATAATTTCAAATCATGGAAAATTTTCTCTCTTATTTCTCTATAAAGCATAAATAATTTTTTAAAAAAATCATTGTAAGGAGCCACAGTTTTTCTTTGGAGCATTTTATTATTCTTTGGAGCATTAGTAAGGAGCCACAGTTTTTCTCCTATCACTTTAATCTTTCTCTCATTCGATAGTAAGATGATGATATTTTTTATTTTTTTACAAATAAATTGGATTATGCATTGGTGTAAATATACTCACTAAAAATATTCAAGCTCTAAAACGTATCAGAAATGATATTTTCATTTATCTACTTATATTTTGTTATATTATTGTGTTATCCAATAAAATAAGTAAGAGAGAGAGAGAGAGAGAGAACAATTAATTAAAATCAATTTAAAAGATGTTGGCAATCAATAAAAGTTGAATGGTCCAAATCCAATTTTTTTTAATGACACACAAAGTAAAGAATGCATATTAGTTTTAAAGGCCCATCTACTTTTCCATTTAAATCTTTCAAACAGTTTTATTTTAAGTTTTTAGAATCGCAAGCTAAAACAGGACTAAATTCTTTTAACCCAAGATTTTTTTTCAAATTATATATCAGAGCGACCTTCTTGTTTAAGTTTAGATTATTTTATTTCTAACTTGTCCAAGTTATTTCCATGTTCAAATATCCATAACCTCAAATTTAGTTTCTTAGATTTCCTTTTCTTACCAACAATTGTGTTTTAGGAGTCATTTTAGGAAGAGTAAATTATAAAAAAAGATCTTCAATTTTATAATACGAGTCTGAACTTTAAAAAGTGATAATAAAATATCTTCAATTTTTATTTTTTTATAAAAATAATGTGTCAAACTTCTAATTAAGAGTGCTAACACGGTATACTAGACACATGCTTAACACGTCTTACTCACAAAATCTGAAAATTGAAATTCCAGTGGCTTTTGGGTTATAATGTAGAGTGGGCATAACAAATTGACTAGGCAAATGACCTTTTTAATGTCTTTCTGTGATTTATTTAGGGAATTGTATGCAAAAATTTGCCATAAACTACAAGATGAGAAGATGCCAAGGAAACAAGTATATAAACAAGGCAAAGGAGGGTTAGAAGTAATCAGAAAAAGATCTCTTTAATTTTTTATCTAATGTGACATGAGTAGGACATAGCAAATTTATTGGTATGACTTGTCATGTCAATACCATTAACTATAAGTCTAATGGCAATTTATTTTTACCAAAAATCTGAAATTCAGAGTATTTTCGTGCCAATTTTTAAAATTCAGGTTAAAGAACAAATTTTAGATTTTTTAATAATTTATTCTTTTAAGAAATTATGCCATTTTCTCATTTTATATAAAACCAATCACTGGTATTCATTCCATATCAATTGATTCACCAAGCACCCACTAAGATTGTTGACGAGAAGAGCATGAATCTTCTTCCTTATTTTGCGATTGGGTCCATTCTTGGTGAGAGTGTTTTTAGCAATTGGAGTCGTGATTATTGTAGAAGAATTAGAGGCCATCTCCACCTAAGCATTCTCTACTTGATTAGGACTAGTTACATCGTTATTAGCGAGTTCCTAAAAAATGTCTTTTATTGGAACTGTATGCTCCAGGATATCTCCATTAGTAATTCTTCCATTTGATTTGATTGATTGTGTCTTTCCTTTTAGCGTCAGTTCTATCAAAATTTATCTTTACCCTCTCTGATCCGAAAATTTTGCTTGGTATTTCCAGGTTCTTCTCTCTGTAGTAAGCGTGCTTATTTTTCCTAATCTGCCTGAAGCCAACACTCATTCCAGATTTAAATATTTTACCCTTATGATCCCAAATCTTGGCTGTCTCCTCCTTACCAAGTCTCTATTAGTAAGTGACTAGTATTTTATCCTTTATTAAACTCCCTTCTTTATCTAATAAGTTCGATCTTGTCAGGCATCTCTTTGCAGATTGAGACTTCTACACAATTCTTTGCACAACCAATCCTCTTTAATGTCGCAGTAGCCTCATCCATATAAAAAGGTCTGCCATTCAAGCTTATAAAGTGACTAAATCCACCAATTGAGTAGTATTCTAAAGGAACTTTTTGCATATTCACCTAAATGGGAATATTTTCTTTCCTATTGGCGACCTTATCTAGTCTTGCTCTCCACTTTTAAAGTAGAAGAGGCTTACTATTTACGTGCCAAAAACCACCTTCAAGGACTTCTTTAGCTGAATCCTTCAAGCTAAACTTGAAAATGAACAATTCTTAACTAATCAAGAATTGTTCTAATCCTTGTTTTTTCCAAGCTGATAACATCCATTAATTGGCTATAAGAAACGCTAGTCCCTTATCAGAAGCAGCCAATTAGAGCACACCTTTTGACTCCATGAAAAGTTTCATTGGATGAATAACCACTTACCAAGAGGGATATACCTTAGTTTTTGACACGTATCGCTATCTCCCACAACTTGTATGTAAGATTTGTATAGTTTTTGATATGTATCGGTATCTCCCACAACTTGTATGTAAGATGTGTATAGTCTCCATGGAAGAATTTCCTGAAGTTTCATACAAGCTATTCACCCTTATGTTTGCTTGGTTTGAAGCCAAATCAGATGACAAGGAGAAGCTGAAAACTCTGGCAGGGAAGAGGAAGAAGAACGAAGAGCAAAAAACAAGGTTAAAAGAAGAAGAAACAATATTAGAGTTAGGGGCAAGAGATGGGGGGGCGAACGAGAAAGAAAACGATGAGAAATCTGATATGGCGAGGGTGGGTGGGTTTGCCTGCTAGCCGTTGCCATAAGTAGTAAAATGCAGCATTAATACTGTTGGTGCATTAATACTGTTGGTGTCACTAGAAGAGGGAATAAAAATAAAAAAAAGGTAAAGTAAAGCACCTTTCAAGTCAAAAACATGAGAAATCACCATTTCGACAAATGCCATAGTTTTATCCATAATAAAAATAGAAGAATTTTGTTTTAAGATGGCTTTTCCTTACTTGAGAAATACATTCGAACTTGCAAAGAACTAGTCCCAGTATGTATAATGGTTTCTTCTTGTGCATGGCAGGAAATCTGATTCAGTAACGCATTTAAAAAAACATCCTTGCTCTTGGTGCATCAAATGTCAATTGAGTGATGCTTATGCAAAAGCTCTCATTATTTTGTTCCATGCAACTGTCAATCAGAATGATAACAATCACTCGTGGTACATGAACTGTCAGTAACATTCATTTGATTTGGGGGCATTATGTAGAATTTATCTTACATTTATAAAAAGAGCGGAGAGATGATATAAATTGTTTTGAGTTTCACATACCAAATTCCAGATTGGATTGGAATCTACAAATTGATAAACCTCCCTTCAACTGTCACAGAGAATTATAAGCCATGTATTATTTCAAATATTCTCCGCCAGAGAACTCGGTGGATCAGCTCTCAAATAATTCTCCAGCGTAATATTGCTTGTGGACCATCTTTTTGTACTCTAAAGAAGGAGAAGATATTAAATTTTATTCAGTAGAATGAAATGAAAAAGAAATTCGTTTGCTACAGTAAGATAAATCATAAACAAGTGCACAGCCTATTGAGATCATATTGTGCAACAATATTCACATGATATAAACTTTTGATTTTGGTATTGTGAACGCCACAAACCCACAACTAACCAGTCAGCAAAAGAATCTGTATATGAGCACAGTTTCTAAGAGCTCAAGTAGACTCAAGACATAGTTCACATATGGGTACAAATCTGACCTTCCTTGTTATTCCACAATTTTGCGGCACAGCTGTTGAGAGGACTATCAGGGTTTGGTTCTGCATACAGTAGTGCAACAGCAAAGCTAAGACAGAAGTAAAGACAAAGTTCAAAAATGAAGGAATAACAAGCATACCTCCCAATAGACTTTGTATGGACAAAAGAATGGTTCTGCAGTCGTAAGCAGAAGACCACTTATCCTGTGAAGACAAAAGAGTATCATATTAACAATTGGGAGAGACTAAAAGAAAATTACAAATCAGGTAAACAAGTGATTCTATTTCTACAGTAATATACAGGCAGAACAAGATACGAATAAACACTTTGAAAAGGACCAGACTTTCAATCTTTAGGCGAAGCTTAAACTAATAGTAAATGATCTCCTCTAAACCATAATTTTCTAGAGCAAGATTCTGCTACAGATATATAAGAATAAATGCAAAGAGAGTTTTCCTTCAAACCATAATTTTCTAGTGCAAAACGATGCTACAGATACATTTGAATAAACATATACACAGAGAGAGTTTTCCATGTGCAATCTCAAACTCTCATTTGGAGAAAAAACAAGTTGACTGGTATACCTGAAGAATGTCAAGGCATATGTTGCCAAATTGATCAACATTTGGATGAAAGCACAAAGTCTCAAATTTCACTTGGGGCGCTTTGAATGGGTAATCCACAGGAAAGCGCAAAGAAAGTTTGTACGATAAACCTTCATACATGGTTCCTTTTCCACCCTGAATTGTGCCAACCCATGTAAATATGCTCTCACCTTCAGGAAAAGCAGACACGCCAAGGTCTCTTCCACACATCTGCCGAAGCAAGTATCCTAAACGCTTTAGGTTCCAATAGAACATGGAAAACGAAACAGGCCATGCATCAAGATCTGGACTACTAAAAGAATCAAAATCGGCGATTCGATAAATCAATTAAAGCACACAAGTACACTGAAAAATCAAAATAAACTGGAAGGAAACAGAAAAAATCTAAAAGCAAGGAAGCCGAAGATCTTAACATACCATAAGGGACATCAATTCCTTCTGCAACCTGTTAAAGACAACCCAGAAAAGGGAAGAAAAAAAAAGATTGAATCAACATATCATCCAATAAGAAATGAACTTGGTCCAAGAAATACGAATTGTAAAGGATATAATTCAAGGAAAATAATCAGAAAGAAACTTCGAACAGTCTATTGATAATTAAGGACGACAAAACATTACAAGAATGATAAAAGAAATTCCCCTGGAAACAAATAGAAACAGAAATAGAGTAACAACCTTTGGGAAACAGAAGTCGTGTCGACAGTTGTCGGAGGAGAGGCGGGCTTCTTGGACGGAGATGAAGCCGTATGACGCAGATGTAGTGGCGAGTTATCAACTGTAGAATTCGGTCTCACTTCCATTTTCACAATCAAGACAAAAATTTCCAGCACCAACTGAAGATCAAAATTTATATGGAAGCAAAAAAAACCGCCAGATTCCGAAAAGAGTAAAAGTCGATCGAGTGATCGATAGAGAAAAAGGCAGATATGGAGCAATCTTTGGTGACAGTTCGTTCCGTTTCCTTTTCTTTTTGACACTAATGATAGATCCAAAAAAGACAAACAAGAAGTCTATAGATGTGACGAGGCGTCGATGGTTGGGGAGGATAAAAGTGAGGCATAAAAGAGGATAACAAGAAAGAAGAGCAAGACGATGCGAATCACGAGCTTAGAAGAATTTGGTATGAAATGCACACAACAATAAGAAGTTGGGTTACGGAAAGATGCCAATGATGGATGCTGAAGATAACAAACATAAAGAAATAGAAGAGACCAAAAAAAGCATGATTAGATCATTTAAGGCTTAACCAAGCATATTTATTTATGGAAACAGTTCTGATAACATTTACATTGACCTTAGGCTAAGTATTCCGATACGTTTGAGGGCATAATTTGGTGATAGAGTTAATAGAAGTGGAAGAAATCTTCATTATCATAGACTTCAAACTTTTAAATCTATGTATGTAACATTCTTATAGAGAAAAACTCCATTGAAGACAAGGAAACTGTATCATTTGTTAGGTTAATATTAATGTTAATGCACCTACTGTTGTTATTTTAGAGGATGTGCATATTATATTAGTTAACATTAATTTTGTTTTTGTGGATTTGTTATTGATATCGACATCATTCAAAATGTTAGGTTTAAGCTGACATTGAGTGATGTTCTTTTATGTTTCAAGCATAGGAACCATATAAGCAACACAGTGGGAAGACTGTGCAAAGTATAAGAAATTAATTTCTAAATTCCTTTACAGTATTATAATTCTTTACGCATATGTTACGTTAGTGTACCTATCAATTTGTTAGCAGATTTTCATCAATTTTGTTATAGTATGGTTCCTTGATTTTATTTGGATAGTTACATAATGAACTCTATGTTTACCTAAGTTGTCATAACATCTTTGATTATGAAAAGAAGGATAATAAGTATTATGTTAGAATTGAATTTGATGTTGCAATGTTATTAGGTAGATGTTGTTGGACCAATGGAGGTCGACAAATTAAATCTTTCTTTGTTTTGATAATAATAAAACTAAAGAATTGGTTAAGTAATAATTTCAGGTTAATTGGATTAAGATGAAGTTG
>JAOQMS010000180.1:17824850-17839059 GCA_027563885.1 Erythroxylum longipes | reverse complement strand
CTAGTCGACTAATTCTTGAAGACAAGTTGACTATAATGTATTAGTCGACTATCACACACCGACTAGTCGACTATCAGCTAGAGCTGAACAAAATTTGACTTTGTCATTTGATTTCAAACGGGAATAAATCTTCATGCAACGGCTAGGAGCGTTCTACAACGGCTAGAAGAGTTCTATAACATCCATAAATGTCTTGAAGCCTCTAAATAAAGATCAACACTTCAGAGGATTAATTACATGAGTCCAAAGTGAAGCATACTTGCTATAGTTCAAAAATCATGATCATATTGCTCTCAATTTTGCTACTTAGCCTGTATTGATTGTATTCAGCTATACTGAGTTTTGATACTTCATATTTATCATTGTGATTATTATGAGCTGAGTGATTGGAGGAGAATCGCTTAGAGGTAGGATTTGTGCCGGAAAACAAATCGTCTGTAAGGTGTAGCTTAAGCGGGAAGTCAAGTTGTTTGAAGAGTTCACACTAAACTAAAAAGTGTGCAGTAAAGAGCATCGGCAAAATCCTAAGTGAGAGCTTAGGTAGAGGACGTAGGTCTTAGCACCGAACCTCTATAAATATTGTGTTCCTCTCTTCTCTATTCCTTTACATTTCAATTTGTTTTTGTTTGTTTTGTGTGTTCTAATTATCTGTTTTGTAGCGGTTTGCGAAAAGATTAAAAGATCTATTCAACCCCCCTTCTAGGTCGTTTTCAGATGTAAACCAAGTGTTAAAGGAAAACCTAGACAAATCTTTATCTAATATTGATGTCTTGTATATTAGTTCCAAGTGTGTAATAAACATTGCTAATGATTTAGATATTAGCATCCATGTGCATACAAGCTAGCTGATATGAGTGTGATTATTACTTTGTATTTTCTAGAAATATTATATTTTGAGAAATAATGGTTTAGTTATATGATTTGGAGTTAAATATTTTCTTAGTGGTGGTGTTATTTTCATTAGAAGTAGGGGAGATAAGGATAATAAACTCAAATCATATAAATGATGGCATTGAGCAAGACCTATATGGAGCATTAATGGATTGTAACTCAATGTTTGTAATAAATTTGATAAGATAAGATCCATTGCATTTTCTTATACTCTAACAAAAATTTTGTATGTGGTTACATGTTTTATGAAAGTGATAATGCCACTTGATTTGTGATGTGGTATTACATTTTTTTGTCTAAATTTCTACTTGCTTTTGTAGGAGAGTTACCGAAGTAAGAGAATAAGTAATAATAACAATTTGTGACCCTTTGTTTGAATGCAATCTTATTTTTTTTCATTTACACAATATTATTGAGTTTACTTTATAGTGATTGAATTACCTCTTCTCTAATTTCATGATGCTATACAATGATACGAACATGTGATTCACATATTTTGTGACTTAGAATCTTTGCATGAATATTAGGCACCTGTTTTATAGATTATGGTATGTTCATATATTTATGTTGTGTAAATGTTCAACATGTAATATGTTGTTGCTGACACAAATGACAAGCAGTGAAAGCATCCAACGGAGTTATAGAATCACCTTTGTAACTAAGTGATCTCAAGTGACCGCAAACTTAGTGTCATTAATAACTTCGTCCTATCAATAAATTATGGAAGAAAAACATACACTTGAAAAATAATTCAATGATTGTTTTTAAATTAATTATTATAGTGTGGATTGTTGTTTGAAAGATAATGTACAAACTAAGCTTGAATTTAGAAATATGTTCCAATTTGGTGTGGTTGATTGTATAGTATGGTTGATTGTATGGTGGTCATATCTAGAAATATTTCCAATATTATGACACATCTCTGTTAATACACAAATTAAAGCAAAATAAATTCACTAACAATTGAACCATTAGTCAATAGTATAATATCATGACTTTATGTTCCAAATACCACAAGCCTTTAAAAAATATTATGAACTTGATATTGAAGAACCACCAATCTTATGTATAAAAAAAAATAGTAGTTACATGTGTAAATTAAACATGCCTTTTATATTTAAAACTCCTTGACTTAATTTAAACAAAGCCTACCAACGTATATAGCAAATACTATAAACCCATAAAAACATGATACCATCTCAATCAAGAAACAACATCATTATTTTGCTAAAAAATAGTAATACTATATAGAGAAAATATTATCACCCTGTGCAAAATAATTTTTCCTCATTATTCCAAACCATTGCTTCACTTTGCAAATTCCATAACCTAAACAAATATTACTACACAAATTACCATTGCTTATATTGCAAAAATGTTGTAACTTAATAAGTCAAATACCACTATCTTTTATAAGAAATACTATTAGTGTAATAAAAAAACTAGTATTATATAAACAAAATCTAATTAGATTTATTAAAGAACATACCACCACCCTACGAAAATAATACCACCATATATAACTTGATTTTACATATACCAAATCATATTCATGAGAAGTTTCCCAAAGGGACAACTTATTGGACATAATTCAATATAAGTCTATGTGGCTAATATTTCTTTTATAAAAGAGATAAATGAGCATTATTTGGAACGTGTGCCAAATTATGTTCATGAAAAGTTTCATAAAAGGACATAATAATGGACACAATTTGGTATACATCCAATTTTCAAATTATATTTATGATAAAGATGAATGAATATGATTTAGTATATAACTATGTACCAAACCATAGTCACAAAAAGTTTTATAAAGGGACATGTTATTGGACATAATTGGTACACACCTATATGCCATGGCTATAAATGTGATTTAGTAAATGGTTATATACCAAACCATTGTCATGTAAAGTTTTCTTAATAGAAAAAGTATTAGATACAATTTGGTACATACTCATGTATCCAAACATGTTCGTTACAAGTTTTGTTGAACATAGTTTTATGCACGTCTATTTGGTTAACCATGCTTATAATAACTCAGCACTAGTTTAGGGTAATTTCTATAAATATGGTTGGCAAAACTCATGTATGGTTAAAATTGTTGAATTTCATTGAGATCCCTTACATAATAAGTACAAATCTATCCTACCTAGAAAAAAATTGAAAATATGAGTAAGAGACTATTATCAAGTAAGAGGAAGGGTGTATCTAAGAGATAATTACCTCCATACACTTACTAAATGAGTATATACATCCTATGCTATGTTTCAGCAGTAAAGATCACATACAAGAGTATTAAATCCTAAGAACTAGAACTATTGAATCTAATAAACAAGTTGATATGATAAATTGGATTGGTGGTAAAAGTGATACATAGTTGAGAAGGTAAGGTGGACAAGATTTTTTTTATATTTAAAGATACATATACGGAGCTAACCCTTGAATTTTGAGCAACATTAGACCTGAAGAGTGATGTAGCTTGAGATCACCCTAATGAAATTACTTTTTAGATGGGTGGTAAACATTTCTTGATGTAAATTTCAGAATTTGGTGTCGAATATGGGTTGTACTTACCTGAGTGTGTACGTTCATGTTCATACCAAGCCTTTGCAATTAACTTCCTTAAAGATATATCTACATTTGTGGATTTTTGGTGTTATATATTACATGGAATTTGCAATTAAAATCCCACTCAAGTAAAGAGTTCACACATTAAATCATCAACATTATGTTTTTTATATAGAACAATTGCTCACAACATTTTTTTTCAGAAAGGAGTATGGGAGTGTTCACATTGTGAGATTTTTTTTCTACCTTTGGTACTTAGTGGAGGGTTGTCGCAACTTAACCTTCTATATTGTAAATTATTTACATATTATGGAAAAAAAAAGCAAACATGAAAAAGGGTCCAGCTTATCATTTCCAAAATAATTTCATTTTATGATGGAAGGTTGGAATGTTTAGGCTGGAGGCCTAAGTCCAACTCAAAGCCAAATCAACTTAGACTGGTCTACTAACTTCATATTAGACCAGACCAAGCTAGGATTTCCTTCTTTAGTAAGGAACCTATAATTACTTCATAAACTTCCTTAAATGACCACTACATGTTCAATACCTCCTTTTGATATTGAAAGTGATGTGGGCTTAATAAAGCGGGTTAAAAGGCTATATATTTTAATTAATAAAGAAATACGTAAGTTTATGTTAATAAGGCTAGGATAGAAAAAGATGGGCTAAAAGCTCAAACTGGGGTTTAACTTTTTTGAATTTGGTCAGTTTGGGACTTAAAATTGTAACTTGCTCACAGAAGGTCTAAAATTTCACAAATCTGCTCAATTTAGGACTTTTTAGATGAAAATTAGGGCGTGTTTTACACGCACTGTTACATGCAAGTTAGTTAGTCTTTAGTCTTTACATGGGTCAAACTCTTAACAAATCTAAAATATCCTTCCACTCCCCACCCCATCTCTCTTTCTTTTCCCATCAACTCTCTAAGCCACCATCACCACCACCACCATTATGGCTGCCACCGTTGCTGCAGACGTAGGCTCTTCTTTCTCACTGTCCATTAAGACTTTCAAATGCACACTTGCAAATAAGCAGTACTATCTAGCTGAGTTTGTTCTTAAACTCTCATCGACTCGAATCATATTGGCTCCTATGTCTCATTCTTATTATCCTATGGAACATTTTGGTCCACTTAATGCAGTCTTATGGTGTATGCCTAAAGTATCTCCTGCTGTTGCTCATGAAGAGGCCGTTGCTGCTGCTCTTATCGAAGAGGGTACTTTGGCTGAAGCAGACCAACAAGTTGACAGTAGAGATCAAGAATATGTGGCAGATGTAGCAAAAGCTACAGGAGAGACCGTGAGCACTAAACTTTACTTTGGGAATTTGCTTTATAACGTTGACAGTGTGCAAATTGTTGGGATCATTCAAAACTATAGTAGTCCAGAACTGATTGAGGTAGGTCATAGCATGCACATACATTTCCTTGTTCTTTCTCAATGTGCCATATCTAACTTGAATTGTTTTGTGAATCTAACAGAATTGTTACTGTTTCAATTATAAAACTTTTATGTTTACTGATTGATTTCTCTTCACAAAGATTTGTCAATTGTGTTGATGTTGATAATAAACATGTCTGTTGGGGGCTTATAGCTTTGATCACTAACTATACATGTATGTATATTTGATGAATTGTTCTCAGTATTTGATGGTAATGATCAAGGTTTGGCATATTGAAAAAGCTCTACACTTACTTTCCTTATATCACAGTAAATTTATTGTTACATGCCTTTGTAGCAAACACCTCCAATTTAGAGTTACGAACGTGTGACTGAACCTAATTCTTTTAAGGAATCAACCTTCAAATTCCTGGAGAATGTCAAAAGCTCATCTAGATGATATGGTTTACGTCAGTGAAGTACATTAAATTTTATAGGAGATTGTAGAGTGACAATGACAGAACATTGATCTATAGTATCATTATTCTAATATGTGTATTACAATTCTGGTTAATTATGCTTATGAATTTAAACACAAACCTTCAAGTACCTATTAATCTTTATTTTTTAAGAGAATTATGTACTAAAAAAAGAATGGTTATTAGGTTCTTTATGATAGGGAGACAGGAAATAGTAGAGATTTTTCATTCGTGACCATGAGCAACATTGAAGATTGTAATTCAGTTATCGAAATTTTTGATGGAAGTGTAAGAACTAAGAACTCCCTTCCTCCCCTGTTGTTGTGTGCTTGTTTCCATTACGATAACTCGATGTTTATATCCTTTGTTTCCATTACGATAACTCGATGTTTATATCCTTTCTCAGCAATACATGGGTCACATCCTTAGGGTTAACTTCTCAGATAAACCTAAACCAAAAGAGCCTTTATACCTAGAAACAGTTAATTTAAACCTAAAGAGTTAATTTAAAACTCTTAATTGACCTGCATATAACGACGCGTGTAAAACACACCCCAATTTCCATCTAAAAAGGTTTTAAATTTAGCAGATTCGTGAAATTTTAGACCTTTTATGAGCAAGTTTCAAGTTTAAGTCCCAAATTGATCAAACTCAAAAAAGTTAAGCTCCAATTTGAGCTTTTAGCTGAAAAAGATGAACCTGAATGGACAATTGACTAACTATTCTTGGTCACTTAGCAATATGAGGAGGAGATGTCGGTTACTGAGACTATTTAATCACTGCCTTCACAATTAATATAAGATAATATGTAAAGTGATCAAGCTATATTGTTACAATAATAGAATATGATCATGTAGAAGTTATGGGAGCAATAACAAGAACTTAAAGAGATATAGAACTCTAAGAGGATCAAGATGTATAGTTGGATTAGATGGAGGAAGCAATAAGTACTTATTTTGCTAATTTTAGAATTGAGTTGCCACCAAGGACCTTTTGTAATTATTTGAAGGAGCAATAATATGAGAATGCTAAAGATGACATTATTAGACAATAAATAGTTTAGAAATTTTTTACATCTTATCTATTTGTAGCCCCAGAAATGAAAAAACAATTATGAATAATTAAAATTACTTTCATTTTCTTATTTATTGATGCAGTTGCAACTATAAAACTTGATATTAGTTTATCATATTTTACATTATAGATTCAAATTCAAAGTTACTGCAATTTATACTTATATGAAAAGATGACTGGGTGAGGGTGATTTATTGGTTAAGCAAAAGAAATCACTAAAACTATTTTTAACTACTATCTTAAATTTAATATTCAATTGTTTCAATTATGCTATTTATAAAGAAAAAATCACTAAAACTAAGACACAATATAGTTTTAAAATTTGGATTCAACTAAAGAAACAATATATTTTTAAATTTTGGATTCAAGTATTGCATTAATGCTATTTTTAAGGAAAGGAATCCCAAAGTTTTCTATAACATGAAAATAAGATATTCAAAAAATGATACATATGATAAATAGATGGAACTTTACTTAGGCTTGACCAACCAAAACTTCCACTCTTATAAGTAAAAGTATTGACATATCAGGCCCAACACCAAGGTGCTAAGCTAACCCTATGAATGCACATGACTTAACTTGTTCGTACATTCTATCCATAAAATAACCACTCAATTAACATGATATTTTAAGCCCAAATAGGCATAGTTCATTCATTCATTCATCATAATAGTCTAAGTGTAATCTCATCATCATTCACTTTATAAGTTCAAAATCTATTTAATAACAACATAATAGTAATAAGATTAATATTATTCTATAAATTCACAAACACACTAATGTCCTCCAGTGTCTACATTGATGTCCAAAGATATAATGTTCCAAATACATAAGAAAAATGAAAACGATTGGACAACTTTGGTCGATCTTGTCTAGACTTCACTCACACTCACTGTTGCTACTTGTAGCTAATTGTCTCAATAACCTCTTTCTCTTTTTCGTGGGAGAGGGGAAAGTAATGAAAACTTGAGTATTACATTTAGTAAGGGAAAATATTTAACCTATAAGTGGTCATGCATCAAAAAGTTTTATTTTCATTTCAAAAACCATTTTGGTTTACAAAAGCAAATAGGAAGTTCACTTCCTATATTCACACACAATCATGCCTAATGAGGTATCAAAAACACTCCAAAACAAGCATCGCCTATATTAAGGCATAAGTCAATTGTCACACTTTGTATCAAGTTTTAAGCAAGACATATAATATTGAATAAAACATTATCATAGTAATTAAGCCTTATATTAATCAATCACCACATTCATCAACCACTTAATAAGATATTATTTCTTTGAGCAAGCAACACCAAATCAAGCATGAAGCATATATGTAGCTTAATTTCATTAAACATACCCTTCCCCAAATTTTTATTTATTTCCATTAATTATTTAACATAGGGATCCTTATTTCATTCCTTAAGTCACCTCGTATAGGGATCCTTATTCAGAGTGGAGTAACTCTTACACTGATGTAGGGAATGATTAAGCTTCAGTGAATCTTTAATGGAAGACCTGAGGCTAGCCACCATGTATTTAAAGAGAGTTTTTTTTAAGTCACTTAGCTACTTCATGTTATTGGAGCCTATTAATTCCTTAGAATGAAGAGGAGACAAAGGTCGATTTCATTAATGAAGTTGTTGTTCAAGAAAAGAAAGAAGAAAAAAGGACAAAGGAAATAAAGGTTGAAGAAAAGAAGAATGTCTCTATTCAAGAAGAGAAAGTAAAAGAGTGAATAAAGGTGATTGAGGAAGAAAAAGAACATCTTCCTATATGAAAAATTTTTGGAGTCAACTAAAGATTCAAAGAGTTTCATCATTTCTTATTTTATTAACAGTTTGTTATGGATAAGGAAATTAATGGAATCACTTGGATTTCTTAATTAGGTAAATTATGTCTTTATTATTATCTTCCAACATGTGGCTTATTCACAGGATATTAAAACCAGAGTTTCTGCTTATTATGGGACTTATTGAGCAAACTCAAGGCTGCTTTAACCCGAATATGTTTAGTCTTATTATAGTGGGTTCTACTTAACTAAATTTGTATGATTTGGATGAGCAAACTCATGGTCACATAAATTTAGAGGCAAGGTTAGGAATAACATATAAATTATGTTCTGGAAATATTTGTCACCTAATGAATCTAGGAGTCACATGAGATGTAATTAGTTAAGTTGTTATCTACCTAATTTTAGTTTAGTTGGTTTGTTGAGCAAACTCAAGAGCAACTAAATTTAAATGCGATCCTATTCCACTAGAAACTTAAGAGTAATCTTTTTTAATAGTAATGAGTGCTATTATTTCGAATAAAATAGTGGAACTAATCAAATACATGATTAAAGTCCTAATCTCATTTAGTAGTTACAACAGACAATTAAATACTTGTTTTTTTTTTACTTTTTTATTGTGCTCTGAGTGGAATTTATCTTATTTAGTATAGTTAATACTAAGTTATTGAACCAACTTTCTTAGACAAAGGTTGTATTTGAGAAGAGTTCTCAAAGTTAGATTCAATTAAAGTTGTACGTTTATTATGCAATTTTGCTATAATCTCTATTGAGGATTAGGTGAAAAAAGTTTTAGAGATATGTCAAAATCATATAGATGACAAAATGTATTGAAATTTTGATTTAACTAATGTCTCATAAACTTTGATGACAACACGTAACAAGTATGCCAACGCCAGGATAGCAAGATGTAAAAGGTTACATAAATTAGAGCTAAATGGTATAATACCTTGTTTGAATTGTTCCGTTTAATTTAGCCTACTAAAAGAATAAATATAGACATCAATTAAAGATTTTGTTATAATATGATAATAGTTGTCATAAGAAGAAAATGATTGCGTGACTTTTCTTTCCTATGCATGATATGATAGAGATCACATATATTTTTAACTCATGCTTATGAGTAGTTGATACTGAATTTAGATTTAACATTATTAAAATGTTCAATGCTTGATGAGAAATATATTGTTCAGTAAAAGTAGTTGATCCAATTTTATATAAACAGTTTGCATGTGTTAGATCAAAAAAGACTTATGCTTAACATAAGTGGTAAGAATATAAATTTGAATATCCATGACTATCTTTTTATGCCATATTGGTTAAATCAACACGATGAGAATCATAAAGTTACATACAAGGATATATTTATCCATTTGATTATGAATCATATGAAACTTGCTAAGTTGAATAATAATGAAATTAATTTTTGGTGGAAGAATAATGATGGTATTAAATTGTTAAATCTTATAAATATGATGTATTGGATGGATTAACAATTCATAACAGGATAATACCTATATTTCATTATATTACTAATGACTTTATGTAATATAGTCATATATATTAAATTACATAATTTTTAAAATTTTGAAAACTTCAAATTGTTTAAATCTAAGTAAAAATTAAGCATTGAAAATGATGAAGCACTTCGATGAGATCGTTTTGGTGAGTTTTAAATTTTCAGTTATCGATAGAGAATGAGATTCTCTAGTAAATACATTTATAACAATAAACTTTCATAAGAGTATGGTTTTATGTAAGGAGGAAAATACAACATGAGATATTTTACAATGCAATATTATTTCTTCTATAGCTATGCCTAGGACAATGGCTTACCTTCAATAGTTACAATTAAATCAATTAGCAAGATTTCATATTAGATGTGAAATATTAAGTCTTTGAAAGAGTCAAAGTTAATGATTTAGGGATGTGATGCTTGATCAAAGCATGTATTATCTATTAAGTTTATAGCTAAAAAACAGTAATAAAAGGTTATGAGATATACAATAGGTTGGATATAATCTTACAAACCTGTTGAACAAATTAATGATTTCAAAGGATACTTATAGAAAAATAGTTCTCAAGCTAAGTAGTGGGATCAAGATAAAATTTGAAAAGTTCAAATATCATGACAGTACATCCTATTGGAACTAGTTCCTTTGTTGATGCATTTGATGTATAGTAGAAAAGCTACAAGACATTAAAATATTCACTTATATGATGAATTCAAAGAGTTTGTTTTGGAAATGATTGTTAATTTACCATGTCCACAAGTAGATTAGTGGGAGTATAATTTTCCTCTTCAGTGGAAGTATGTAAAGACAAATTTCTTATAGAGAAAAATAATTTTAAAATTTCAATTATTGAAAATATAATTTTGTAAAAATAACTCTTATTGAATATGAAAAGGTAATAACTTAATTCTGAAAATTAGATATATAAAGATAGTCCACGTATATAGACAATGTACTAAAGATCTTTAGTATTTGAGATATCATATACTTGTGAAGTATTAAAGATATCCATTATTTTATGTATGAGTTAATATTTGAGTTCATAATGATAAGGATAATACTTTAGAAGTAAATCCTAATTAAGGTCTATTTTACTTAAAACAATATCATTTCAATATTAGAAAGGTTCCAATGTATTAATGGTTTCTAATTAATCCATAATACATTTTTCATTTAGTGGAAATGATTAATTAGATCAATAAGTTCTTTAATGAACTTAATATAGTTCCTTACATTATTTAAGACAATAATGTACTATAAAAAATTATATAAATTGGGCATGTGAAAGGAGCTAAGGTCTTATCAAAGATTCAAGAATGTATTTAGGCAATTTTACTTAATTAGGATGATAATTAGGATGAAAGTCGTAAGATTTAAGTAAGTGCTCACTACAGAGAATCTTGGAGAATTCTTTCATTAAGCCACTATCACTATAGTAGAATGATTGTCATATAGTGATATGATATAAGAAACTTACATGATTGGCTTAATACAAGTGAGAGATTGTTGGTTTATGCCTTATAGCCAATCAATTGGTTATAATTTAGTGAAAAAATAATTTAAAGTCTTTCTTTATCTTATACATGTTTAGATGTATATGATAAAGTCCATAGAATAATTATACATTGCAAACGAAATTTGATGAGATTATAATTATGAGATCTATATTACATTTATATATTATCTCAAATTGTTCCTAGTCAATGTTCTATTAAGATTGGACATTAATAGAACATAAAAAGGCTAGCATACATTATGTTCTTCTTATGAAGGAAATAGTCAATCTCATAGACTAAAGTATAGAGATACTTAAACAAACATATGGGTGCTTATTAGAGAAAAAGTTCACTGAACTAACTTGATATGAAAAATCCATTTTGAGCATTACTTGTATGTTTATAGAAAATCTCATTGAAATGGTTGTAAAAGTGATATTTTGAGTTAAGGTCTCCAAAGTTGTCTTATATAGGGATTGTTATGTTTTGATATACCTATGACCTATTATAATCATGGATAGCTCATTTGGTAGTCATTGGATATAATGATTGCTAGGTTTTTGTGTTTATAAGAAATTACCAATATTAAAAACTGAAGATGCACGATGTAGCAGTAGCTAGCATAGGTAAGTATGGGTCAATCCTATGAGGACTGTAAGTACTAATAATTACCCTTTTCTATTATCTAACCGTTAATTCAAATTATGGATCTAATTAAAATTAAACTAAATAACTAAACTAAGGATCAAACAATACTGAACTTAGGAAAAGGAAATTACTAAGAAAAGTCGATATCAAATAATAGTATCTAGGTGATGAATCCCGCTAAGGTTCATTAAATATTAACTGTTTATCATGCAATTATATTATTGATTATTGGACCATGAAAATTCTTATATTGGACAATGAAAATTCCTATCTTATATTAATATCTTTCTCAAGACGATTAATAACTAATCCGTTAGTTAATTAATATAAATCTTTCTAGTTAAATCCCCTAGGATTGTGTTATCGATTTATCAATTTCACTATTAAATTTGACCCTAATCCAAAGGATTTATGTTAACCTGTCTCTAGGTTTGTAGGAAACTCCTTCCAATTATGCTAGATCTATTCATATAAGAGGATTTCTTAATCTCATTCATATGAAATCAAATTGTGAACTAATATTGAGGATACATTAGAACAAGAATAAAATGCATAATTGATTCGTAATAAAACAATTAATAAAATTGCATTAAACAAAAGATCAAATCATATTATTATCATAAATTAGGATTTATCACACTTAGGCACTATACAAATTTAGATCCTATTCATAGAAAAAAATCAAAGATAAATATGTAGAAGAACTAATAAAAAACAAAGAATTCATAATTCTAAATCTCCTTTTTCCTTCTAATGGATCTTCTTGCAAAACTAGATTGAATGTTGTTATCTTTCAAATCTTTTGACGTATTCTTTATGTTTTCCTTATCCCTTAATTAGAATTTTCGTGTCTTTATGTGTCTTACTACTCAAAATCCCTTAGAAACTTGACTCCTTTTGTTTTGCCTCCATTCATTTCATTTTATAGTAAAAACTAGGGTTTTTGGATTATACACGGACAACTTACGCAAGCGTGTAGGTGATCGTATATCTCTAAATACACCTAAATTTTTGATTTCACACGGGCGTGTAACTTCACATAACCACAAAAAAATCTTTAAATCTTCACACATTCACAGAGGCTTTGTGACACCCTAATACCCCCTAGAAGGATGTACAGATGCACACAAAACAGACCTAGACAATATAATAATTCCCAAAGATAGGACAAACATACATCACAATTCATATAGTTATCTATATTACCAAACTTGCTCACATATTTCAAAGTGGATTATACAAGTCACAAATTACGCATATTATATCCATACATTGAATATCTCATGAAAAGTTATGGTTATTAAAGGTCATTTACATATTGAAATCTTCATAATTCTTACAAGAATTTACTATAAAAAAAACTTCCAAAATATTACACATCCTTCTTTGGCCATTTTCGTTGCCTTAACCTTAACCCTATTTATCATGACTTATATGGAGGAAAAACCACCATGCTAAGCTTATAGCTTAGTGAGGAATAATGATGCAAGATGGAGACTACACATAAAAATTGCCTAACATCCACATGCATATGATTCATGACATTTAAATGATCTAAAATACATTATAAAATAAAATTCATAAAATATATTAATATACATAATAATATTAGAAATGAAATTAAGAGATTATTCATAATATAATTTTGCATCAGAACAGAACAAATATCAGAACATATATAGAATTGCCTACTAATTTCTTCAGATGTAGGTAACGGGAACAGAATAAAAGATACCTATGTTTGGTATCTATAGAAGAGGCAATAGCCTCTAAAACAGAAGAGACGTAAGTCTTTAAAATAGAAGAAGTCTTTAAAACAGAAAATACCGTAGTGCCTCAGAACATAAACAGGTATAGACCCTTTTAGGCATGCCTACTTACCCACAGCTAAGACTTGGAAGGTTAAAACTAATCATCAAAACATTATAATTAAATTTTAGAATCACATTATAGAGTAACAAATTCATAACATACAAACTCATTCCCTTTTTCTTGTATTATAATTTGAAAACGTTTATCATGCCCAATCTTATTTGATATCCTTTATGATCATATTCCTTTTCAATAATACATAAATCAAAATCATTAAGGTATATACAAATTACATGCATGACGAGTCTCATATTACCCTTATAAATGGGTTTGCTAAGTTTCATTGACATCTGAAAAGGTTCAGATGAAGTTTTATAGTATTCAGGTGAGGAAAATTCCTGTTTAGGTTAAAATGGGGTGATGTATGACTTTACTCCTTTCATGTGCAGCCATGCACTTTACATCAAAGTGATAGTTTATGCAGAATGTGTTGGAGTTATGTAAATATAGTGCCCTAGAAAGTAAGTGTATTTACTTATAACTTAATTTTCTTCCAATTACTTTT
>JAOQMS010000180.1:17799886-17824750 GCA_027563885.1 Erythroxylum longipes | reverse complement strand
TTCTTATCCTTAATCTTATCACATTCTCAATCATGCGAAATCATACTCAATTCCTCAATCCAGATTTATTTCACAACTAACTTTCGGGTCCAATTTGTTCAATTATTATCATCAGGTAGGTAAGGTAATTAGGTAATACTTCCTTCTATAAAGTTGTCCCTCTTTGTCTTAGGTTTCCAATGATACTAATTTCATCCAATTTGGGTTAGTATACTGAAAGTTATGCCCAAAATATTTCAGACTTTTCTTAAGCTTCAACAGAATTCTTATCTCAACTTCCAATCAGATTCTGAAATTCCTATAACCAGAATTAGAATTCCATCACTTCATACAATTTGTAGCCTTATGAATATAGTTTAATTCAAAATAATAATCACTCCATATGGAAAACTACAGATCAATATATAATCAGAATACTGAAGTATGTTCAGTAAAACCGTCCCAGTTATCATACTTCAGTATAGTCATATTTCCAACTTAAATTCTTCAATCAATCCATTTCAGAAAGTCCTAATTTTTGGTGGAGATGAAGATTGATGTCTTAAGAGTCCATTGGTTCAATTACCATGTCAATTGTATGTCAGGAGAAGAAGTTATAACCAAAATAATGAAGGATGTTCAAAATTGTCAGACAACATCGTGCACTACCTTTAATTCCAACTTCTTCCAGCTCTTCCCAAAACAGAACTTTGGGTCAATCTTTCATGGTAATTTTGACAAGGAATATGAAGAATTTAGACAAAACATTCTTCTGACAAATTGTTCCTTTATTCCTTAAGTTTGTCATGAAACTAAAATCATGCAGTTTGGTTTAGTATTTTGCAAGTTATACCCAAAATACAGTATACTGTTCCCAAACAATGACAGAATCCTAATTTCAACTTTAGGCCAAATTTCATCATCCTTTGGGATAGAAAAATAATTACATTACTTAATAAAAGTTGTAGGTAAATGAGTTTAGTTTAATCCACAATAAAAATCACCCCATTTGGATATCTACAGGTTAAGTTATAGCCTAAAAACCAATGACTGTTCAGTAAAATCTGTCCAGTGAAACCATTACAATTCACTCACATCTTACACTATCAACACTCTTACTCCAACCTTTATCCTTTTTACCAAAATTTCACCTTATTCATGCCTTAATTACACATCCATTTCATGTCCAGAACTCAATGCATCAACAAATCAATACACATTCTATCGAATCAAGCATCAAATGCTTCATAGGATAACATGCAATCAAGATTAGTATTCCCATACCTTCTTTAACACAAGTTCTTCCTTCAATGAGCAAACCACTCTAGCATTTCAAGCAGAAATTACAACTCCAATATTAAGACCAAGAGGACAGTAACACAAAACACTGGCAGGATCTAGCTTCCTTATTGCAGTAGCATGCAACTTTGTCAAGTGAAGAAGATGACCTAAAAATGCAAGCAGAAAAATCTAGGAGGTGTGAGTGAGAGAGGGAGTTTCGGTGGTGTGAGAAGAAGTTTTAGAAGAACTCAGCAAAACAGAACCCCCCAGTAGAAAAATTGTCTTCTCTCCAATGCTAGGTGTCACCAAATGGTAAAAACATGTGTCTTCTTGCATGTTCTACACTTGTCCCATTAGGAGCTGCCATTTGTCACCAAAATTAGTCCTCGTATTCAACATCAATAAACTGTACTTGACAAAGTTTTCTACATGAAGTTGTAGCTTATCCTCTTATCTTTCTAATGGTATAAAGTTTGTAATTTTTGGACATTGGAATCAAAAGATATGACATTTACAAGTTTGAGTGTCATATTTGTCTTGCAAAAAAGAAAATATCACTACAACCTAGAGTTTTAAGTACTTTCAAGCCTTCTTATCCCTAAATCTTCACCTAAGCCTTATGTAAAGTATCCATAACATATTTTCCGAGACCTTGGGCTCAACATTAATACCTTAAATCTCTATGATGCCAATTTAATTCCAATTCTCCAAGTATGATTCTTTAAAAACATAAGTAAGTCATATGGAATATATGTTCAATGAAACATTCCAACTAGGCTACAATTTGGGGCCTTACAGGTATAATCTCAAAATCTCCTAAAACCTCTTCCATATATCTTATAGTGATTCATAATCAACTTGGGAGTAGAAGAAAATATCATTCCTTAATTTTGCAATCTTAGCTGGTGGAAAATACTTCAATAAAATCTTTTCTACCACTTGATCCCATATAGTCAGTGATGATCGTGGCATTGAATTCAGCCATTGCTTAGCCTTTTCCTTTAAAGAAAACGGGAATAATTTTCTTATCACTTCATCGTTCTCTCCATTTATATTAAATGTATCACAAATTTTGAGAAAATTTGAGATGTGCATGTTTAGGTCTTTATCTTGTAGTCCATCAAATTGGACAGAATGCTACACCTTCTAAATGATATTTAGCTTGATCTCAAGATTATTGACATTCATAGTAGGTCTAACAATACTAGACTCAACCCCTGTTAAGTTTGGTCTAGCATAATTGAACATTTTCCTCGGTTAGTCTGCCATTTTTCTTGATTCTTCAGTATCAACTTGACCTCCCAAGTCTTCTATTTTACGATCTAGCTCAAACTCTCTCATTTGTGTTTTGCGAAAATTCATATGAGTTATTCTCTCAGTTTTTGGATCTCTGTCTATTAAGCTTGTTGGATTACTCTTGGACATAAACCAAGAGTCAAGATCTATGAGAAAAAATAAAATTAACGAGCCAATCAAATAAAAAAATTAAAAACAAAAATTAAATAGAAATAAGAAAAAATTACTAGATTAATAAAAGGTAGGCTTTCCTAATATTACTAGTCACTACAAACCGTGCCAAAAACTTGATTGATAGCTTCTATACTTATAAGATATTATCACTGTTAAAAATTGCAAATGCACAGTATATCAGTAACTAGCATAGGCAAATAAGAGTCGATTCCACAATGACTGTAAATACTAATAATTACCCTTTTTATTATCTAACCATTGATTCAGGAAATGGATTTAATTGGAAATTGAACTAAACAACTAAACTAAGGATTAAACAATATTAAACTCAGAACAAGGAAATTACTAAGAAAGTCGATAGCAGATTATAGTACCTAGGTGATGAATCCCCCTATGAATCCTTAAATATTAACACTTTATTATGCAATTATATTATTAATTATTAAACCAAGCAAATTCTTATCTTATGTTAATATCTTTCTCAAGACTACTAATAACTAATTCATCATTTGATCAACAAAAATCTTTCTAGTTAAAACCCCTAGGATTGTATTGTCGATTTATCAATTTCACTATTAGGTTTCACCTTAATATAGAGGATTTATGTTGACTTGTCCTAGGTTTGCATGCAACTCCTTCCAATTATGATAGATCTATTCATACAAGAGGATTTCTCAATCTCAACCATATGAAATCAAATCATAAACTAATATTCCAAATTTATTAAAATAAGAATAAAACGCATAATTGAATTGCAATAAACCAATTAATAAAATTGCTTTAAACAAAAGATCAAATCATATTGTTATCACAACTTAGGGTTCATCACACCTAGGCACTAACCAAATTGAGTTCCTATTTATAGAAAACAAAACTAAAGATAAATATATAAAAGAAATAATAGAAAATAAAGAAATCATAATTCTAAATCTCCCTTTTTCTTTTAATACATCTTCTTACAAAACTGTTTGGATGTTATTATCTATCGAATTGTTTGATGTATTCTTCATGTTTACCTCATCCTTGATCAGAAATGTTGCCTCTCAATGTGTCTTATGACTTAAAATTTAAAAACTCAACTCCCTTTATTTTGTCTCCGTTCACGTCTTTTTATAGTAAAAATTAGGATTTATGGGTTATATACGGTCAACTTACATGAGGTGTATAAGTGACCGTGTATCTCCAAAAACATCTGAATTTGTAATTTCACACAGGCATAGAGACTTACATAAGCAACATACCCAACCATGTATATCAACATACACGGGCATATTACTTCACACGATCAGAACAAAATTCTTCAAGTCTTCACACGTTTACAAAGACTTACATAGTCACTATACACGATCGTGTATCTTCAAGTTGCTTCAACTCTTAGTTCCATGCCACGATTTCATTCGAATTCTTCTCCTTTTAGTTCGAGAAGGCAATTATAACCTACAAATGTACTTGAACCGAATTAAGTACTACAAATACTATAAAACTAGTCAATATTAAGCAAATCACATTAAATATAGGTATATAAATATATTCAAATAAGCATCTATCATGCAGCATAAACTATATGGAGGTAGTCAAGTAACCCTAAAGTAATTAGGGAAAATGTTCTGTTATTCTCGATTAGTATTGATTTGTGAAATCCTAAGCCAAGTAGAATGACATTTTGTAATTAGTTTGCAAATGTCATTAATTGAATCATTAGCTAATGGCAGAGACTAATATAATTAGACTCGAAATAGAGTAGACATTAATTTCATGCTCTATGTATAATTGGAACATTGTATGATGAAAAGATTGAATTATACAGAAAAAATGATGCAAGAAAAAATTAGTCAAAACACTTTGATATTCCTAAATATTTAGGTGGTCATAATATGTTACTAGACGTCAATCTTAATCTATGATTATAAATTGTTTAATTAGAGAATACAGATAAATTAAATGCGATTTTAATTTATCTAATTCTAATTATGAATTATAATTATAATTTATATTCATTGCCAACATATTTAGGAACCAAAAGAGACTCACATGAAGAACAGGTTGAAGAGAGAAAAAATATTTTAACCAAATTGGACTTGATTGTAAAATTTTAGAAATTTTATTATTAAATATAAGATATTTAATAAATAAGGATCAATATGAGATATTGGATCTTATTTGGGCATAATTGGTATTTAATTAAAATTATTTGTAATTCTAATTAAAGTTTAATTGAAATTAGAATTTAATTTTAATTAAATTACTAAAATAACCAGAAGTTATTATAAATAGGCTTAAGCTCTAATGAAGCTAGCACTCCTAACTTAACCCTCTTTGTAAGAGTTATAAAGCTCTCTCAACCTATTCTATGGATACCGTTAGAGGTTGGACTCTTGTGTAGCTACAGTGGTTGAATTGGATCAATTTCAAAAACAGTTTAAGGGATACACAAGACTATGACCAAGCTTTAGAATAAGATAAAAATTAATATTCATGCTTTATTATGATTTAGTTGTTAATCATTTTATAGAATTAAAGTGATATTAGTTTTCGAGAAATCAAAATACAAAAAGGTTTTGTAATTATTCTGTTATAGTTGAGATGGAATATTGTCCCAATTTCACAGTAGGTTGAAGCAAGGAAGCATTCCAAGAAGTGTTTGGGGTGAAAGGAAACCAATTGCCACTTATTTAGTTTAAAGTTGGTGGAGGGATTTTCCAATTCGAGAATGGGTTATCCGAGGTCTGTCAAGTTAGAGCATGTCAATGAGTTTTTCTAAACCCTTATTCCCCTTATTTGTGGTTTTCCATGCTTGATTTATGATTAATTGTTAAATTTTAGTTTAGATATGTTGTCTTGAGTAATTAGGATGCCATTTTTCTATATTAATTCAAGTTATTCCGAGATGATTTAATATTATGCAATTGTTGGAAATCTTTGATTATTTAAATATGATAAGTAGAGTTAGTGATTCATTTAGAGTTACATAGGCTAGAATTTTGACCTTCATTGGACAAATTTTGATTATTGATTGTGACTCCTTGTACTTAACGTGTTTTGATGTTAAAATTGAGATAGTTCAATTTCTAAGAGTGAATAGTAACAAGTAGGAACCAATTGGTTAGTTATCAATGTTCAATATGTTAAATATTTCAGAGATGTCAAATTGCATAACTAAACTAAAATTTGAAACATGCTTGTTCATTTGTGAATATTAGACCAGTTTTATGTTTTATTTCTTTGATTTCTATACTTGATTTAAACATTAACTAAATTCAAAGGTTTCATCGTTTTGAATTTTTTGGTTTCGGATTTTTCCTCGTTTCAACTCATTGATAAAGTTATTCTTATGATTAATCTTTATTTGAGTTGTATTATGTATGTTTAGTCTCTTCTTAACTTTAAAAATAGCATAGCTTAACGTATTTAACATAAAAGAATGACCAATTTTATGTTGATTTCATGCTTTGATACAGATTTCATCTAAGCTTTCCAAATCTTTATGTGAGCTGTATTATGTATGTTTAATCTCATCTTAACTTGAAAAATAGCATAGCTTAATGTATTTAACACAAAAGAACCATGTGTTGGATATTTCATATGAAAATATTAATAAAAAAACATGATTACTATGCATTATGTAGATCTGGAATTTTTCTTTAATAGTTCATTAGTTTATAGAAAGGCCGTTTTATTAGTTGAATTACGTTAAGATATGTCTTAATTGAATTATATGTGTAATTGACAATTTAGGGTAACTTTAAAAGTAGTATACGATGAACATGGGTTGTCCAACTCAAAATTATAAAGATTTGTCCAGATTTTTGTACTTGAATGAAGTGTTAAGTGCTTTGTTCTTGGTTGTGAACTCTTTAGTCAAGTTTGTTTAAGTTTAAGAAGCAAATTAGATATTGAAATATCTACTTAAATTGATTTTATAGTTGAACATGAAAAATTGTTGATTTTATATATGCATACTTTAAAGTGACTTTAGATTATTCCATTTGATGATTATAACTTAACCATAATCAAATGCATGAACATTGATTAACGAAATGATAATTCAACATGTAGTTACATCAATTTGATTATTATTTCATGTTTACATGAATGATAGAAATACTTAGTGAGAAAATTGAAATGAAATGTGTTTGGCTTATCATTAACTTTGTGACTCTAACTTTTTATCTTTTTATCAAAGTTGTTTTAATTTCTTTTACCTACTTTAATCTATGTTTTAAGTGAACATTTAGATCTTAGTTTGGTTGGAAATAAATGTAGAAGAGAACTTCAAAGCTTGATTGTAAATAGCTGAAATTTTGTTTTATTTTAGAAAATCTAGATTTATGAAAGTAAGGATTTTGTTTTTATGAGATTGTCAAGATATGTAAAATCACTTGAAATATGCTTGCATGGAAGATAGGTGATATTAGAAAAAAAATTGAATCGTTAATGAAGTATGAATATGATTTTTCTAAGCGGAAAATTTCAGATTTGTATGGCCTGATGTCATCATGGAGTATATTTGGATTATTACAACTTTGTGAAAAAAGAAAATAATTTTCGGCTCTTGAATATTGATTGTGTAGTTCTAAGAATGTATTATAAGCTTATTTTCTTAAGTTTTGATATTATATCTTATTTATACGGGTCAAAAAGGACATATGTGATGATGCATTGATATAATGTTTTTACTTTAGGATAGATTTTTTTTTCAAATAAGCAAATTGTTAGGATGTTCACATTTTAGATTTATACAAACGTCTTTCTTTAAAATGATTTTTTTGATCAAAAGTTGATATTGTGTCATTGGAATCTTCTTAGTTGGAAGTACAATATAATGAACTTTGACAAATAAACTAATTTGGTAAATCAAACTTTTTTTGTATGATTGACTCTTATTTGCTCTGTACTTATTTGATTAATAAATTCAAAGTTAAAATACGGATTTTTACTAAATAGAAACAAAGAAAGAGTTGAATTTGGTTCAATGATTATTTGTTCTATTCCTTAAGAATTGGACTTACCTCTTACATTACTTAAAATTTTCCTTCTACCTAGAGCTACATTTGGGCTTGACCAACTTCAGTGTATGTGTAATCATTATTCAGGAACCAGTTTTACTTGTGATCAGAAGAATAAAGTAAGGATGATAATCAGTGTAACCTAATTTGCAGAAACTAACTTTTCAAAATTTAAAGCAGAATTGTAAAGTACATTCAGAAGTGATAAAGTATGGAAGCTAAGAGAGAGAAATAAAATTATAGCACCGGTCATTCCATGACTCAGATAATCCCGGCCTCCTCTACAATCCGTTACTGTCCGAGAAAAGAAATATTTCCCATTGAAATTTTCAGCTTATAAGTCATAACCCGTGTATCATATTAATCAATCATTTTGTTTTCCAAAAGTGAAGTCAGCCAAACTGATGTTTCCTTCGTGTTGAGTACGAATGGAACTAGGGGCTCGAGGGAGGGCCAGGGAACTTGTATCTTGAATTGGAATGTTTTGCTCTCTGTACTCAGGACTTTCAGTTTGTTGAAGCTCATAGTTTTCAATGTCATGTACAGAATTCACTGCTTCAGGGTCCCAACGATCAGGTTCATAGTTGTAGTTCCTCGGAGAAGCTTGTAAGCTGTTAGGAGCTGTACTACGTCGGTAGTTTTGCAAGAGCTGAACTGGGGACATGCCGTATGTGGGAGTTGGTGGTCTGCTTGACATTGGCGTGTGAGACTCGGAATGTCTGCCGTGCTTGGTGTGCTTTCTAGCCGTTTTGTGCCAGTTTTTAAGTGCTGTAGCCACACGGTCATTAAACACAGTTGGTCTCATGGAAGAGCCCATCTATAGGATCACCAGAGGAAAATGTCAATTAGTAATCAAGTATAATGCTAGTTTCTTAATTTTGCACATTCATCAAATTTGTCGCTTTCTATATTTATCTAATCTCATCCAGTTCCTCACCTGTGTCACTAAAGCATAGAGAGGCATTGTCACGTAACTACACAAAAACTGTATGATCACCCTGAAAAGATCCATGTTGCTTTTGTCAGGATTGTTTGAATTTATCTTGAAGCAGATTTCATAAGGTCACGAGTAAAACTCACCCCATCGCGATTCTAATGACAATATCTTCGGTTTTTTTATGGAAGCAAGAATCTATGGAAAATTCGTACTGCAAAACGGAGAGAAAACACAAAGTTAGTAAAGTTCACATAGCCAAAATATCTAGTTCTCGAGCTGGATTCAACTGCTCATGCGAGCTTTTGAAGTAGGCAAAATGCTATGAGAGAAATAAATTATATGTCATGATCTAAGAATTCAGAGGACAGTTGGCAGTTGCTTACCACACTCCATATGAAGAAAGCTATTTGAAACGCATTCTGCAGTTGCAAAGAGAACATATAAACTATTAGGTTAAAGAGCCAATATTCGTAAATGGAATGAAACGAAGAAAATGAGATATGTCTGTACCTGAAAGAGAACCAAATGGATTAAGAAGAGAATGAGGCGTGGGCGTCCAAACCAGAAGAGATCATCGCCTGGTTGCACCACTGGAGCACCCTTAACCACATCTCCTCTTTCTTGAATCCTCAGCCCTAGTTGCGTTATGATCACTTGGAACTTAGTCCCCACAGCTAAGATTACCTGAAAGGTATGAATCGGAGATATGAACTCTTGGATCTCACCATATAATGAATTCAGATTAAAAAGGATTCATGACTCGGTGCTTACAAGTAAGGGGATAAATGGTAGCCATAGATAAGCATACCATCCTGTCGGAATAAAAAAGGTAGACAGAAATTGGTCCGTGAACTATACACTTGCAAGTATCATCTGAGAATTCACCAGAAAACTTACCATATGTATTGGACAGCAGGAATAGTACTGCAATGAACCATATGACCGGACTGCATATACAAGATGATGTTAGACCCCCAAAAATGAATAATGAATTAATCTATTAAGTATTTGGATAAAAGCAAAACAAACCTGATTCCGACCACTACTTTAAAATCCTCTTCAAGTGATCTTTTGATGTACTTTTGGAAGTCAAATGTTCTTTCATTTCCGGGAGCCAAATGTGCCTGACAACATATCACGGCGAATTTCAGTGAGATTTTTCCTTTCATATACAATTTCAGTATTTGCCTTGTCATGAAAATATATGCATTATACTCACCATGATAAACCCGTGTCTTAGTGTCAGGTAATCGACCTTGTTAATTGATCCAAAGAATTGTCTGAAGAAACACACCTGAGAATTGAGGTCCAAAAAGAGAGACATAACTAATATGTTTCCAGCAAAACAATTCTGGTTAACCTTAGAATCTTATAATGACAATTTAGGAGCATCTTTCCATCTATCTGTAGTCTGGTACTTACAATCCAAAGCAAAATGGGTGATCGACTCCATAATTTCAAATGCCTCCTCCCAAAAGATGTGTCCCTTGCAAACCTAAACCTCTCAGGATCTGCAGGATAAGAGTCATCCAAGAATCAGTAGAAGAAGAAAAGGCAGTTTATTTTGTTGTCTGAAAAAGTAGGAAGTTATTACACCAAGGAAAAACGGAATTAATTTGCAAGTAATGACAACTTACCATTGTGGTACTGATATTCAAGTGTCTTTGTCTCGTCCTCCCACTGCTTCCACTTTCTCATCTGGAAATCCCAGCAAATTATTTGACATATATTAATCAAGGTGAAAACATCAAGTAAAAGAAGAGGAATCATAGAGACGAGAGGTCACTTAAAAGAGTAGAAACAGATCAGTACCTTAAAACTTCCGAAAGCATAGGTAATTATGCAGTACAGAACATGTGTAATTGCTAACACAAAGATGAATATGTGAAGCTGGTGGATACCATATGCTGACACAAACGCAACTTTGCCCTGAAAACAGTTGCACACTCCTCGTTACAAAATCTTACTGTAGAAACTTTAAGGCTCATAGTAGATTTTGAAAATTGTATCTCAAGCAAGTTGTTTACCAAACTTTAAGATGTGCTTTAACCACCTCCAAGAACCACTAAACATTCCAAAATTAAAAAATCAACAAGTTCTTACCCTTTCAGAGCATTTGTCATATTTAGAGGTTGCCAAACTACGCCTAGGAATTGGATCTGAATCTAAGAACTGCAGAAGTCTCCGAAGAGTATTATTCGAATCTTTCCCGGTTGCTTTTTCTTCTTTACCACATGGATGCCAACTGGATGCTACGCTCTCAGATATACATATATTAGAGATAGGTCCTTGGAATACAGTTAGGAGCAAGGATATGAATCCCATAAGCATGAGCTCTACAGAAAACAACAACACAGAATGGATTAGTTTTTGGATGATGAGCTTACGCTACGTCAAAATTGGCACAACAAATGATTTTGATCATACATGCATGGGTCATACCTGCTTTAACCTTCTCAAGCGCTTCCACTAGAGCTGGTTTGTTCTTTCTTTGCAAAAACTATGATGGAAGTAGGAAAACATAATGAGGGAAAATTTACTACATTGATCCAAATGTTCACTTCCGTGGCTTCATATAAAACTGTACATGGGGAAAGTCAAACTAAAAAGAACCTTAGAGACTTAAACTCCACTACCGGAGTGATTTAATCAGCTTTAAACATGCCATTCTTTAGTCAATATATGAAACATTTTGAGCATGTGTCATGTACCCCAGCATAAACCAACTTTCAGACCATTTCCATAGATCGACGTACCTTTCCAATGATGTGAATGAGATGTTCAATGACAATGGAGATGGCAAGCAACACAAAGCAGACCGCTGCAACAGCCCATGTTGGAGTCTTCTCCAAGGAACGAGCCTCAGTAGCAGACATGATGACAGCACTTATCAGAAAGCCTCCGGAAGTGCTCAATCTCTTGAAAATGTGGTAGAGAAGTGTTTAATCAAATCAACCAAGAAAAGAGAGAGGAAATGAAGTAAAGTTGGAGCTAACTTAAGAGCAATATATTGCAAATTCGGGGGAGAAGTATGCAGAGAGCTACTATTGTTAACTCAACATATGGCTGCGGTTGAATCATATATTGCATTTAGACATTGGATAAGAACAACGAATTTGACTTTGTCAGGGGGATCGAAGGCAAAGAAAGGGAGAGAGAGAGAGAGCAAGCGTGTTTCATTGACTTCCACCCATGTTTGACCAAAAGACAGAACAAATTGAAAAACGTAAAACAATAACAATAACGAAAAATAGAGCCCCAGACATAGCGAATACTTGGCTCGTTACATCCAGGAACTAGGGTAAAAGACATGAATACCCCAAATGGTTTTCCTTTTTCTGAAAAAAATCTCTTCTAATTTTTAAAAATTTTAATTATATTTACATATCCTTGCTTATATTAAAAGTATAATAATATCTAATATGTAATAATAATTATATTAGGTTTTTCATTAAACTTTTATTTATTATGTAACAAAACTAAAGATGACCAACATATTTTTTATTTTTAATTATTTAATAATATATATTTATTATTAATAAGAAAAATACTAAAATTTTATTATTAAATTGATTTATCATATTTATATATCATTACTTTTGAAATTTTCGTTAAAAATAATTAAAAAATATTAAAGTTCTTTTTTCAAAATAAACATCTTCAGGTGACATTAATTTAAAATTTTTAAAATTTTATTATTGAATAAGTCGTTATAATATTTAATATATAATACTAATTTATTTAATTAGTAACTAAATAATAATAATGTATCATATTTATTAATAGTTAGTATTATATTCATTAATTTAAACATTATAATAAATCAAAATTTTCATCATGTTTTTATTTATTTATGTAATAATATAAATAAATAAGATGTTCAAGTATTCATTATTTATTTATAATTTGTATTTTATAAGTACTAAAATAATTAATTTATTTTTACTATGAATAAAAGAAATTATAAATCTTTACGATATAGTCATTATGAAAACTTTGTTCATACGAAGTAAAAACATTAAAAGAAATGCTTTAATATTAAATAAACAAACAACAGAAGCTTGTTAGCTTTAAAATTTTGTTTACACTTGCACTTGCTGAACTTCTATTTAGGTATTGAATGAGCAAAGCTAAAGGCTATTTCATAACTAAACTATGCAGATGAGTGACTACTCTGCATATATAGTACGTAACCTGATTGAAAGAATAAGATTGCCCTTGTTAAATCATCTAATACGCTTTAGATGTATTTCACTTATTACCACCAGATGAAAGCTCCGTTTGCTATTCATGGACATGGTGAAATTAGATATGAAATCAGTCTTATTGGCAGTAAAAATTTCAAGAAAACATAGAGCTATATATGGAATGCGTATCATTGCCTTTTCAAGAATTCATAGTCCTGTATCCTTATAGAACAGTAAGATTCTGTTCATTAATTATTAAGAACTTAAGATTGTATGATACATTTTGAAATTCTTTCAGCTACATTACAATTATTTAGTTCCTCAAGCACGAACTTAGCAAAAGAGTCGACAAAAAATACTATTTTCAACTACTACAATCTTTCTAGACTAAATTAGTAACATTATTATATTAGAATAAAAGAATTAATTTATTATCATTTAAAAATAACATATTTTTTTAATTATTAATTAAATATGTTAAATTACTATTATTAGCAATTTATGAAAATAAATTAATAATATATATTAAATATTATAATTTTCAATAAAGGTGATTATATGCAAATATATTTTATAATTTTATTTAGTTATAACTAAATTAATTATTATTATTTAAATATTAATTATAAAATTTTCATATTGAGCATCTTATTTATTTTTATCATTATAAAATTTTATTATATTTTTCAATATGATAAAAATATGTAAGTGGTAGAAAACTTTTCTTTAAGCTATGAACAAATTCCTAGTAAGAGAAACTTTAACTTCTCTCTAGAAACTAACATGCTTGTATAAACGCCTCTTTAGCTTTACTTTGCATTTGATAACAAGTGTTTGGCCTGCTTTCTTTTCTTATGCTACATTGGCCTAGTTTCTTTATTTCATCTAAGATTGGCTTTATTCAGTGCTAGATGTGCTATTTGTCTCATTTATGTGCTTCAAATTTCCCTGACAATCTTTCTTCTTCATCTTCTAATTGCATTCTTCAACCTTCCTTAATCCTTATCTTTTTTCTTTTCACCTTTATTTTGTCCTTGTATTTTCTTCAAGCCCCTTCAACTTCATTTCTTTACTTTCCTTTCTCGCCTTTCCTTTATCATTTAATAGAAGCATTCAACTTTCCATTGTTTTACTTTTAATAGCCTACTTTTTCGATTTCGAGTAATGGCTAGCCTAAATCCCCAAAATGCCAAAGTTTGACCTTTACCTCCTTAAACCATGCACAATCTTCTCCAAACCTTATCCATCCTTCTCTATGAGAATTTCTGTTGAAAACTCCAAGTGGCTCAGATTTAGTTAAGAATAAGAGGACATGGCTTCAGGTTGTGGGGTTTGGAACTCTAGACTATAAGTTGTTGTTCTGTCCATCAAATAACATAAATGAAGCTTGCAATGTGGTACTACAAATAAATATCTTGAGAGAAGATGCTAATAGATGGGAAGCCACTGTTATTGGTTTCTTAAAGGCCTTTATATAAAACTATGACATCTTGGTCACAGTCCAACTAAAGCAGTTTGGTTTTTAAGAGGTTCTTATTAATAACGATAACATATATATTTTTTAAAGTCTACTCAAGAGCTTTGGCTAAAAAAATTATAGAGGCAAGTCCATAGAATTTGAAAAATAGACTAATTATAGACTAATTCTCCTACAATTATGGAAACATAGTCTTTGTCTTTAGCACTAGAAGTATAAGCAGATACCACTATGGCTTAACATTCATAGCATTCTTCTAAAGTACTAGGAAACTAGATGCATTAACTACTTAGCCTACTACAATGAAGGTTCCAATATATCTTAATGATTTCATATACAACACCAAAAAGATAAATTATATCAGGGTATATGTTCTTATAGAATTTTAAGAGCAATTTATCATATTGTATTCCACTCACAAGGCTTGGAGAGGATGAAAAGCTTTATGAGGATAAAGTTCTAATTACTTATTATTACAAACATGATAAACCAAAGAGTAAGGAGCAATAGAGGCTACTAAGTAGGAGATTTAAGAAGGGTGACTACCAAGAATTAGTGACGGAATTAGATGCTCAATGCTCTTATAAATCAAAGCTACATATTAATAAATCCACTGATAATGATGAGGTAGCCATTGAGAAAATCAATTGATAAGTTCAATACGAGAGGTTACTAATGCAACTAAGAAAGAAACTAATACATATATGGAATCATTATCAGAGCCCTCATAAATGGACATTCAGGAAGATGTCAGTACATTAGAAGGTACTAAAACTACTGAAGTAAATAATACCCTTAAATCTCAACTAAAGATTGCAAATCAAGAACCATCCTACTTTAACTCACCCTTTGTGAAAAACGCTTCTATAAATGGATCTTTCATTGATTTCACAACAATAAGGAAGAAGAGATTTAAAAGGAAAAAGAAGAGTAAGATCCCTTCCTATCCCAAATAAAGATCATATCTTGTACTGTAAGAGGGATTAACTATCACTTTAAACAACTTACCTTTGGTAACTTAACTTTCGATAATAATCCTCGCTTAATAGGGCTTTTGGAAATAAAGTTGAATTTTACTAGTAGGAAACTGAACTTCTTAAGGAGCAATTGGGAGGTTATCACCCAATCATCAATCTCACTTCAATAGATGGATAATGGCCTTTTATGATTCTAACATGGTGTAGGTCCTTAATAATTTGATTAATGGCTAAATGATTCATCTACAAATTAGATTGAAGTAAGAGTGGTAGATTTGTATGTCAAAATTTTGTTTGTTTATACTTAAGCTTTTAAAGGATTCTATTACAAAAAAAGTTACAAGAGTTAGGAAAAAAACAATAAAAATATCCACGAATCATCCTTAATGACATTAACAATACGTTATATTCTTATAAGGCAGAAGGAAGCTTTAACTTGAGAAATCATAATGGCGATTTCAAAAACTATGTACCTAGTATGCTAGTAATAGACTTGAGAATAGAGGGGATATTTTATACTTGGTCTAATAAACAAAAGGGGTGTTGGTTTACTAGTAAAAAGATTAGCAGGGCACTTGTCAATGATAAATGGTTAAACATGTTTTTTGAAAGTAAGACTTGCTTCAGTAATACTCTTTTCTCACATTATATACCCTAATAGTGGCATATAACTTATCCCTTAAAGTTTCAAAGACATATTAGTTTATTATTAACAACTTTTTTAGTGGAAGTTAAGGCATTTTAAGAAGCTATAAAGAGAGAAGTTAGTTGGCATGTATGAGGGGCAAGAGCTTACATATGTATATAGAAACTTAGAAGAGTGAAAGATAAGCTGAAGGAATTTAATGTTTATAAAGTCAATAACACATAACTACTTGTCAAAGAATGTTTGGACATGTTAAATTTTGTTAAAAAATAACTCTCTCTCCCCTAAATGACTTTAAGCTTCAATAAAAGGAAAAGATAACATTGCAATAATATGCTCATGCTTTATTCATTAATCACTCTATTTTACAACAAATATCAAGAACATTATGGTTAAAAGATGAGGACAAAAACATCAAGTTCTTATATAAATCTTTGATTTCTAGGAGAAATTCCAATATAATAACTTATTTTGTTAATGATGTTGGCTCTAGTGTGGTTTTTTAGGAGATCCTTTTATAGGAAGCCTATTTATAACTTTTAGAGACTCTAGGATGTTCAGTGGAAGGAACCCATCAGTTCTTATATTGTAATCAATAATAAGGGAGGATATAAAGCAACAGGATGTTAATCACTTGCAAAAATTAGTATATGATCAAGAAGTGGAGGATGCTTTGTTCTCACTTAGCCCTTAAAAGGCCTAAGCCTCGATGAATTCAATGGCTTCTTCTTCTAAAATACCTGGACTAAAACTAAAAAGATACCTTCAAGCCATAATTGAATTCTTCAATAATGAAAATATGCTAAATAAGATTAATAAGACATTTACCTGTCTTTTTCCAAAGAACCAGACTCGTAACTCCTTAAAGGACTTAGACTAATAGCCTACTGCAACTAAATCTACAAGGTAATCTCTAAAATCATTTCTAATAAGCTTAAACTAATATTTCCAACTTATATAGATGCCTTATAGGAAGCCTTTATTAATGAAAGATACATAGATGATATTATATTACTTGCGCAAGAACTCTTTAAAAAATATAATAAGAGACATGCTTCCGAAAATTGTGTCATTAAGATTGATCTCCAAAAAGCCTTTAACTCTATAAATTGGGATTTCATCTTAAACACCTTAAGGCCTTGTTTGGTTGGTATGGATTCTAAATCTTTTTCCTAAAATTTATATTATCAAGTTTGGTTCATTTTTTTTAGTAGTTAGGAAAATAAAAACTTTCCCAATCTAGGGAAAGTAGCAGCGCTTTACTTGGATTCTAAATCACGTCACCCCCTTGGTATTTAGATTACTTTTATTAGGAATTTAATCTAAAAAATATGCTAGCCAATTCAACTCTTCCTTCTCTCTCAACTCTACGACAACTCTCCTGTAAAACCCTACCTCCTCTTTAACTATTCTTATTATTCTCCCGTTAGTAGGATTTTGGATATTTTTACTCAAAAGTTTCAATCAACAATCTTCAAGTTCATATTTTTCCTTCTTACTTAACTTTTGTGTAGTTTTTGATTGATTTATGAAAGCAATTATTTTAGTGCTCTTGCTATTTTTTTTCAATTAGTAGTACTTTAGACTAAATTATGGTATTTTTGTAAATTATGGTATTTTTGTACTCCGAATACCTTGATTGGAAGTAATCATATTACTTGTTAAACAAAGATGCAATTTTTGTTTGATTTATGAAAGCAATTTCTACTAAATCGAGCTAATTAGCCTAGATTTACAGTAGCATTTCTATTTTTTCTTTAAAAATGATTGAAATAGCTACTAAAATAAATCTAGCAATTTCTCCCATCATAATTTTTCTGTCATCTTTGTCTTCAGCAGATTATTTCTAATCCTAAATTCCTAAGTTCTCACTAAACACATTCAGTTTAATCAGGACCTATGTAACTTTCATAGTTTTTATCAATCAATTAAAATATTATATATTGGTTTTCCCTCTCTCTCATTATATGACATCCTTTTGCTTATAATAGTCTTGATAATGTTAGGACATAGCGTTTGTTATTTCCATCGTCGTATTGTGGCAGTTTCCTAGAGTATAATTAATTTATTATGTTTTTTATTCGGTTTGTAGGGATATAATTAAAAACATAAGTCAAAATTAAATTACATTCCATAAAATACTTTTGCATGCCAAACATTATAATAACAATCTACCCAACTTTCCTATTAAAATTCTTATAAGTATCCAGACTTGTAAATATCTTTACTTTCTATAGATTTATTTTCTGAAGAATCAGATTCTAAATTCACTTTACTTTCCCGCCAACCAAATAGGGCCTAAGAGCATTTGGATTCCTATCAACCTTATATAATATTGATAGGAATCCAATATTATATAATATTGGCATAGTTTACTAACTCTCTATTAGCTTTCAATCATGTGACTATTCATGTAGAAAAAGTCCATTACTTGAAAATTTTTGACATAGAAACTTGGTTGAAGGGGTATCTTCCTCTCTAAGATGAGTATAATGTATAGTGATTCAAAAAAAGAAAATTAAAACTCAAGTTCATGCACTTGAACAATATACGCTTTCAATTGAAATTGTAACTCATTATTCATATAGCTATGATTATTAACCTTACAAATTTTGATTTTTAGTAGAGTTTGTTCTATTGAGAAATTGATTTATGACAAAATATGAATAGTCTATGTCAGTGTTACAGATACCGTTCCGTACTGGCCAGTACTAGAAGGAACGTATCGTACTGACAGAAAAACAGAATGGTATTGGACTCTTTGGTATCGACCGTCGACACCGATCCGTACAATTAGTTTCGGTTGGTACCAGCCAGTACCAGTTGATATTTAAAATATCAGTAAGTACCGTAAAAGTTGATAAATATAGGGACCAAATTACAAAAAAAGAAAAAATTTAACAAAATCTCCCCCACCACACGCAATCGCACACTCGTACCTCTCCTCTATCATATCTCTCCTCTCATTTTTTATCTGTCTCTCTCACTTTGTCACTCACCGTCGTTTTTCTCGCTCCCCGCCCTCACTGCCACTGCTAACACCTCTCCAGCGTGCCTTCCCACCCGAGCCTCCTCCATTTGCCTACAATTTGCTTCTCCAATCTCCACCCAAGCCTCCTCCCTCCGCGGCTTCCCCTGTTGCTCACCTCCTCCCCGACTCTCCCCCTCCCTCTCCTCCATCCTCGACTTCGCCTGCTGCTCACTGCCTCCTCAGCTCTTCCTTCTCTTCACCGGCCACTTACCGCCTCTTTCTCCTCTCCTCCACCTATCCACGCATCCACAATCCACCACCATCACTACCGACCCAGATCTAAAACCAGATTTTTCAGATCTGGCTTTTCACTCCACCTTAACCCCACCGAAGTTGACGTTGTGATTTTTTTGGGTGTGTTTGAATTGATTTTTTTCTACTCCTGAATTGCATTTGTAATTGTGAATGAGTTGGAATGAAATTGTGATTGTTAATTCGATTTGTGATTTGTGAATGGTTTGATTGGAATTGAATGATATTTATTTGGTTTTGGTTTAATTGAATTGAAGGCACGGTTTTTGTCTATCTGGCTTGGTGATATTTAGTAGTGAGAATATTTGAAGTAATACATTGAGAAATTTTCTCATTTATTTGGATTTGTAGTTTCATAATACTAAAATTGATTAGTTAAGCTAATTTTTAGAGTTCAAGAAATTAAGCTAATAAACTTACAATAGTTATACTCGATTAATAATAATTACATTATCTATGTTAAATAATTCTAGTGAGAAACTACATATATGCCTAAATTTCATCACTCCAAATGGCAAATTACAATGTTGATTACCTTGCATGCATAAAGTATATAGTATAATATGACAATGGACTATTTTGTAATTTTTTTAAAAATTAGGAACTATTTCTTAAATTTAAAAAAATTACCTGAAACGGTACTCAGTATTAATTAATACCGATATAGTAACGTAACAGAACCCAATCTGATATTAGGATTGGTACAGTATTCATAACATTAATCTATGTTGATTTGTTAGAAGATCATAGTCACAAATTAAAGTGAGCAAATGAAAGTCATAGCCTTGTAGTTATGTTTATTTGTTAGAAGATCATGGTCTCAAATTAAAGTGAGCAAATGAAAATTATAGCCTTGTAGTTCATCATCATCATTACCCAGTCCGAAATTCCGCACTGAAGCAAGGTCTGGAGAGGTCCAATAGTACGCAGTCTTACCCCTATATAGTAGAGAGGTTGTTTCTGGTAGACCCACATGCAAATGAGACAATTACGAATGATGCAGAAAAAAAAAGAAAAATAAACATTAATTAATTAAAAATAAATAAAGCTTTAAATAAAACTATAAATACAAATAAATACCTGAAGTAGGTTAGGTCTGCGCGAACCGACTAGGCTAATAAGAGTAATATTATAATTACTAAGAATAATAATAATAAATCACCCCAAGAGCCAAACACGAGAAAAGACAAAGCCAAATCACAGAAGGTAGGCTGAGAGTACAGATAAAGTCAAGCTTGGAAAAAGACACATAAGGGAGGTAGAAAAGTGGATTAAAAGTAGCAAACCCGAAAAGCAATAGAGGGAGTATGCAAAGAAAGAGGGCAGACTTGAAGTTTTGCCACGCGTTGTAGACCTGAAGCGCCAGAGAGAATAGTTAATAAAGAGGAATGTAAGTGACAGCGAACAAAGAACCTGGGAAGGAGTGCGTCCAAAGAAATATGGAATGTTCGGTTTGGACTGAATCTAAATAAAACGCCAGTTACGAGAAAGGCGGAAGTTATATGGTTCAATATTTCTTTCACAATGAATGAGCTATTACGAAGTAGGCTCAGTTATATGGTTCAATACTTCTTTCACAATAACTTAAGCAGAAGCCAACAATGACAAGCATAAAGGAGAGGCAAAAATAAAACAAATGAATAGTTCCTCATTATTTACTAAAACCATAAGCTCATTATTGCACATCAGACCATCCCCAACAAAACAAACACACTCTCTTAGAGGAACCTTTATGTGCAAATGTATTTGTGTATATGCACTAAGCTTCCGCATATTTTCATTTGTTTAAAAACTCAAGTAAAAGTTGCTTACATGAGAGTTCCTAATATGGATAAGTTGTGACTTAATTCTTCATCTACCGGAAAACTGATAGCACATTCCACAACAGCCATTGAAATTGCCATGCCCAGGTAACTCCCAATAAGGAGCTTTTGTCTCCCTTTTTTGTCCATCGAGTATGATGCACAAAGTGCACCTGCGAAGTTGGTAATTCCTACTAGTAAGCTCGCCAAAGCACTGCTTGCAATACCAACATCTTTAAAAGTCAACGACGAAAAATAAAGGACTCCATTTATTCCTGCAATTATTAATTAAATAATTTAACGGAAATTAGATAATTAGCGTAGAAGAAAAGTCTACGCAACTGAAGAACAAACATGTACTAATTACTTTACGAAATTTGAGGAGGAGACATCTTGGGAAATGTCAGATTCTTTTTAGCCATTTAGTTGGTACATCTAGATTATATCACCCCACATCTTCTCTATTCTCTCAGTTTTTAAAGTGTTTTCATCTCTTTATTGTAATAAATAATTTTAAAAAAAACATTGAAAGGTCGAGTTAAGAAAACAGTAGGAACAGGGAATAAGGGAATTATACGGTCAACTAAGCATACTAATTTCAGAGGAAAACATGTTTTGAAATGACCGTTAACTAGTACGGGTGGACAGCAGCAAGTAGCAGGTCTAGGTCATCCTTTCCACGATCTTTCGACATCCTTGTCTATACTTTCGTCAAAGACTCAGCAGGTCCGGGTCATCCTTTCCACAATCTTACGACATCCCTCTCTATACTTTCGTCAAAGACTCCGTCCACCTAGAGCTAGAAGTAGAGGTCCTACAATCAAGATTTTTAATTCACGAGACGATCGTCGGCCATCAACAACAATAACTTCACAAAGTTAAAATTATAATTCTATTTTTTCGGAAACAAAGGATATGAAAGGGATGACATGACACGGAATAATAAACAACAAAAGTAGTATATAACTTCACAAGTCAAGAATATATTTTATGTTTTGGCGCAAACAAGTACCTTGGAATAGTTTCTCACCTCCTTAATACATAGTCAAACATTACGCCGTTGCACTACGTCTTTCTACTGTTCTAATCATTTGAATTGCAGGGCCGAGTCAGTCATTAGGGAAGAATCAATTATCTGACGAGTCTAAACCAATCGATTCTACGTGTTATTTGCACACTCTTATTTTTCTTTCGAATAAAAATCTTCCTGATCTAAAAACGTGAAAACACTTCTAAATTAACAAGCTGGGTTGACAAGTCCGTGTGTCCCTTAGTCTACGACCGCATTAATACAAACGTTGAGGTTGTCAAGTGGCTGGCAGATGTTTAAAACAGGTTGAGGGTTAATAGATATCTTGATATGACCCTCTTTACGGCTGTTTTCTTTCGCAGAGAAATCCTCTGTTTTCACGACGTTTTATAAAATTGCCCGGATTTCTCTGCAAAACAACTTATATAATTGTGTGGATAAAATTAATCAACGCAGAGTTAGAATCAGTTAACAGAACAGAAGAAGATCAAGTCCTTTGTTTTAAGATCGTTCATTATTTCACTTAGAGACCAAGTATGTGTAATGTTTTTCTCTGTTCTTGCCAGTTGCGTTGGGGATGAGAAGAGTGGAGCAAGTCATGATTGGCGAGGCGAAGTTTAAATGGAAAATGGTACCACTTGCCTTTTGGCGCTTGTGAATAAAACAAATGCCCACTTGGGAGGGGAATAAATCTTCTGTTTTCAAGAACTCACTTGCCTAGTTCCCCTTTAATCTTAACCATCTAAAACAATCCACCCTCTAATGCAATAAATGAAATGGTTGAAAACAAAAAGAATCCGAAAAACTTGGGAGAGGTAAGTATCAGAAATCATTTTTATTAAATCTCATCTTCACGTTTATATTTTATCATCTGCACGTCATTGTACTTTGATAGAAAAAGATAACGTATTGATTATCATCGATGACTTGGGCGGAGATTGATTGTAATACATGTGCAGTAGACCTGATATCGTTATTGCAAGTGTTTACCTCTGAACTTATGGGAGACAGAGGACGTACAACAACTTGAGAATAGAGAATGGCCCACTCTTTAATTTCCAGTAAATATCTACTCCCTACCTATCAATTCAATTCGATGGAAAGGATCCGCGTTACAGAAGGCAGCTGATTAGGTTTTATTGTTCTGAAAAGCATAAAATAAGGATTAACAATAAATCTCACATACCCATAAATGTCTTAGTCACGTTAAAATTCTGAAGACAAGTGAGCAGCAGTGTGATTTTTCAGAAACGTAAAAGACAATGTCAATAACATTAGACATGAATTATAGATTTGAGCTATTTATTAAGCCCGGAGAACGAGATGAGAGGGAAGGATCGGCAGTTTGGTTTTCCCTGCAGCCTTCAAGAATCATGGGCAAGCTGAGGGCCCAAGTATGCACTCAGACCCAAGTTTCTGTTAGATTTTCAACCCAAATCTTTAAACAAAGAAGTCTCTCATCCAGTAGGACTAACCTACCTAATTCGTATCCTCTTTTAGATGGCAATGACATGTGGGTTAATAATAATATTATATATTCTGTTATTTTTCACTTCCACACAGGAACAGGATGGCATATCAAAATTCAAATTATGACATTCTATACTACAGTGTACAAATTCAAATGGTTTTTAAATAAAAGTATTACAAAATTCTTAACCATTCTAGTATCGCTATAGATAATGGATTTTATTAGTGCTGCAATGTTATGGTTGACGTAAGGACATATTTTATATTATTTAATTTTATACAAATTTTAACTTATTTTATAACGGTTTTATATCGATTGAATCTTTTAAATCTTAAACTTCTTATTTTATTGGTTTAATTTTTGGTATAGTTTTTAAAACACTAAATATTGCTAATGAATATTATGACATTTGCTAATAATTTTGAATTGTAAATATTTTAGTTTTTTTGTACGAATTGGTACCGGTATAATATACACATTGTAAATATTTAGACCCACTACATAATTCTATTCTTAGTTTATCAATATTTAGAATAATCACTTACTATAAATCATCAATTAATATACAAAAATAATATAATTAATATCAACCATAACAATTTTGAAAACCATCAAAATAATGATTTTCAAATATCATTTTTATATTTTTTAAAATACGAAAAGGTTATCAGAATATTGAGTTAAGATACGAATTTATATATATATATATATATAGATTGTTTGATATTTGAAAATTTTCTTGTGATTTAATATTTAAATAAAAAGTCTTCACACCTTAATGCCACACCTAATTAATGTCAAAAGAAAGTGAAAGTAGAAAGACACTGCTGCTGCAAGTTATGATCTTTGCAGATAAAGTTAAGATGAAAATCGATCTTTGTACAGAAAAAGAGGTAAAGAAAACAAAGAAGACTCTGTATAAACGCTGTAAAGGAAAGTCATGGTCTTGGTGCTCCCATACGAATCTACCGTAACTGCCTCTTTTCAGGTCACCCAATAAAGTCTAAGAGGACTTGGAATCTTTAAGCCTGCTGTTAGTAAAGTCTCTCTCTCTGGTCATTAAGCCATCTCCACCTGTAAAAATGAAGTTTAGGAAACGACCTGATTAACATCCATGGACCATTTTGCCTTTTACTAAGCAAGGTTGAGAGATACATGATACATTACATAACATATACACACACACATATATAAAATATATATAGCAGACCCCAGCAGATTCTTTTCTGCTGGTCTTTGCTTTCTTGATGGTACGTAGATCATTAATATCAAGAATTAAAGTGATGAACATTTACTATTTTGATTTTAACAATATGAA
>JAOQMS010000180.1:17777200-17792973 GCA_027563885.1 Erythroxylum longipes | reverse complement strand
ACTTACACTGAGCACTTGCTAAGCGAGTAAGTGGTTATAATGTTGTTTCCACTGTGTAAATAAGCATGTGCATGTTGTAGATACATATCTGCATGAAAAGGCATAGTGGAGAGAATAGATATGAGGGTTCTGAATGTTAGTTAAGTTTAAAAAGTAACCACCGAAGAAGGAAAATGTAGAAAGAACATGAAAACATAAATAGTAGTTTGTGATTTTGGGTATGTATGTGAGTTTTGGCTCCTTAGAGTTGTTTGGTGTCTTGGAGCTAAGGAAGGAGTAGTATAGATGATACTTGCATGTTTGGAAGCGTAATAGCAATGGAAATGATATATAGAACTCGTATAGGCACGAGAGATAATATGTTCTGCTCCTTCTGTCTTCTGTATTGTATCCTCTGTGATGACGTCAATTTCCTCTGGGAGATGTCATCTTCCTCTGTAAGGATGCAAATGCATCCTCTACGAGTCATTCTCGGTTGTAAGTTATCTTACAGATGCAAATGCATCCTCTATGAGTCATTCTCTGACGTAAGTTATCTTCTTCTGTGAGGATGCATCGTTGTCAAGATGCATTCCTCTATGAGCCAGACTTCGTCTATGTTTTGCTTCCTCTATGAACAAACTCCTTCTGTATTACTTCGTCTGTGATGATGTCATCTTCCTCTGTATTGCTTCGTCTCTGTTACTGTTCATGCTCTTCGTCTGTGTTACTGTTCACAGACGAATGAATTCGTATATGTTACTGTTCATGACCTTCGTCTGTGTTACTGTTCACAGACGAATGAACTTCGTCTATGTTACTGTTCATAAACTCCTCCTGTGTTTTGCTTCTTCTATGTTCGTTTATACCTATCTTCTGTCCCATTGTTAACCCCTCAGAAGATAGAATTGGACTCTGAGGTCTTCATGAAAGTTGTAGATCTTAGAATCCTCTTTCAAATAATATAAAGAGCATCTTGATCCGATATCTATAGAGAATGTTATGGCAATCGTAAAATATCGTCTGTGTTACTGTTCATGAACTTCGTCTGTGTTACTGTTCACAGATGAATGAACTTTGTCTAACACCTATCTTCTATCCCATTTTTGACCCTCCAGAAGATCAAATTGACCATTGATGTCTCATGAAAGTTGTAGATCTTGAAATCCTCTTTCAAACCATATAAAGAACATTTTGATCCGATTCCCCTAGAGAAAATTATGGCAAGAGTAAAACATCGTCTGTGTCACTGTTCCAAAACTTCTTCTGGGTCACTGTTCATCGCATATCTTCTGTCTCATTTTTGACCCTTCAGAAGATAAAATTAGTCTTTGAAGTCTTCATGACATTCGTATATCTTGATACCCTCTGACGAATCATGTAAAGAACAATTGAATCCGATCTCTGTAGAAAAAGTTATGCTAAGAGGAAAACTTCTTTTGTGATGACGTCAGCTTTCTCTGGGTGACGTCATCTCCTTCTGTAAATCGTCTTCTTCTGTAACTCATCTTCTTCTGTATGGGCGCATCGTCTGTAAAGATGCACCTTCCGTAAATGAACTTATATCCATTACACTCCCCTAAGTTTACGAAAAGCCAATAAGGATTGAATTATGATATTGCTGGTTTCCAATAAGTTTTGATAAAAGAGAAAAGAGATTGTGGAGAGACCCCGAAATTGCCATTGCACATGCATATGCATTGATATGTTTAGTACGTTGAACAAAAGATGATAATTGTGAATGTGTTTTGTCTGTTTTAGAGGAGCACGTCAGACGACAGTCGGACATTGCCGGACCATCCAGGCAATAGCTTCTGGGAACGTACTGTGAGTCAACCTAGATGAATTCCTAGAATTATTTGATTGTATGTATTCAGTTTGTTACCTTCCAGTATCATTGAACTCTATGTGTGTTGGTTCTGAATTCCGAACCTGAGGTCCGAGCAGTTTATTCTGCGATCACATATTGGAAGTGTTTGATTTGATATTCTGATATGCATTTCTGAATGCTATTTGATTATCAGCGATAGCTGAATGCCGAACTGAGGTCCGATGATTATAAGACTACCATCTGAACATTTGTATGAGATTGTGTGTGTGATCTGTTTAGTATTTGATGCATTTCATAAAATGCATGCTCAGATAAAGGCGTTGTGACTTGAAATGCCAGTAAGAAGCGCTTCCGCGTAGAGCTTTGCTCCGCGATATATGTTCTGCACGTAGAGCTATGCTCGGTGATTCTTTTCTGATTGAGCCCTACGGGCCAAACTTTGTATATGTGTGTAAAAGGCACTCAGTCACAACATTAAGAACGAATATGAGTCTCATGCATGTCCCATGCAATTACGTGCGTAATGTGTAAACGATATGCAAGTTGTAATGAATGATCTGCTGTTATGTCAAATTCTGAATACATGCTTATCGGTTTGGATGAATAACTGTGATATATGCGTTGTATTTGTGTAACCCGGTGAATTCATCAATGATGGTTCACTCACTAAGTTCGCAAAACTCACCCAAAATTTTCAATTATTTTTCAGGATCAGAAGAATACCCTGTTAGGTTAACGGGAGTATACCTACAGTATACAAGTGAAGGATAGAGGTCGGGATCAGTTCACGTCTGCATTGCATTTTTCTGAACTTGTATTGAATTAATTAATTCGGAACTTCTTGTATATTCAACAATATATGTTTTATCAATGAATGAAGTGAACGTTTTGTTTATCAGTAAATGTAATAAATGTTTGAACGATGATGCGTTTCGAGTATACTGGTTAAAACCATATGTAAGTTAATTTCGTTATTGCTCTAACATACCATTATCGTAGGTTATGTGCCTAAAAGCTTAGGTATATATTCTATGGTAATAGGATGTTACAATTATAATCATAAATTAATGTTTATTAAAATTTATACTACGAAGCCGATTGAAAAAAAGAGGAGGAGTTTGTTGCGGCTCGGCGCGAAGGTGAATGGTTCTTTTTAATTAAAACGTCAACATATTAGCTGCGGTCGAAGTAGGCACATGATTAGTGGAACAGACGATCTGACTCTAGCTGTCGGTGAATCAATCTGTTCCATCACTAGAGGAGACAAAGCTAGAGGCAATAGTCACCACTAGCAAAGGTGAGATCGCCCAATTTTGCAACCTCTAGATGGATGACCTAACATTAGTAAGAGGGAGCTACTAGTGGCATGAGACATGACAAGGAAGCTTTCAGACTAATCCATGCCGGTGACAGATGCAGATGACAATAACTCCAGAAACTAGAACGTGGTGGTGGCTAGGTTTCCAAGCATGATGTTAAAGTTTTCTTAAGAAGAAGGCACCTTTGTTTGGTTACCAGGTTAATGTAATCTAAACTAAGAACAAAAGTGTTTGGCAATAAGATTGATTGCCTTATCTCAAGTATGGATTCAGTTACTCGGTTTTAAGAATAGAATATTCCAAAGATAACTAAGTTCATAATAAGGTTTATTAGAGAATTGGATTCGTGAACCCATAGTTGGATTAGGATAATCTATACTGAAGCAATCCTAAAATCAGAATAAACTCATTTTATAGCCAAACAAAATTATAAATTATAAATTGATTCCAGAATTATATTAATTGTTTAATTTAATTATATTATGATTAATAATTAAATTGATTCGTAATTAATATTTTGTAAAAAACTATTTTTTTGCAAATAACATTATTTATATTTTAATTAAACTAAAATTAATTAAATAGACTCCTTTATACTTAAGAAAATATTTTTTAATTTACCTAAGAAAAGTGTTTCTTAACTAAAATCGTTTACTTTAACTTTATTGAAATAAATTAAATTTATTAGTCAGAGAAACTTTATCTGGTTTTATTTAGAATTTTATTAATTTAAATAATGATTTATTAGAAAAGGTATTTTAAAATAAATTTCAAAAATATTTTAATTTATTAATTAAGGAAAATTAGCCTTCTTAATTATTATAGAAAATAATTTTCTAATTTGTTAAAAAATTCTTTTCTAATTAATTAGGAAACTAATCTCTAAATAAATAAGATAAAGGACTTTCTTATTTGAATCTTAAATATTTTATCTAATTTTGAAGATATTTTTAATTAAGAAATAAGTTATTTCTAATTAGATTAGAAATGATTTTGTAATTATATTAGAATATATTACCCAATAAATTATAATAAGTAAGAATATTTTCAATTCTAGTGTTAAAGCTGAATTTATGCTTGTCTCTGTTCTAATTTTGTCGCATGCTAACTTGAGGAATGATTCTATGTTGTTGCTTTGGCCTGTGAATATTCTCGTCTCTTTCATCCCATAGGCTAGAGGCTAAGTATGTTAGAGCAAGTCTACATATCTCCTTCACATGACAATATCAAACTTATACTCCATTCAACTATTTTAGACCAGGCCTGAGGGGGAATAGTGATATATGCGAATTCCATGCCGCACATGGTTGCAAAACACAAGTGCTGACTGACATTGGAAAAAACAGATGCTTAATTTGTTTTTAGAGAATTTTTATAAGAAAAGAAAAAAAAAGGTCTCAAACAATAAAATTTGAGGATCCAGACTCTAATCCTAAAGTCTCTTTATTTGGGTATTGGCAGATTTACTTATAGGACTCTCACTGCCAAAAAGTAGTGTAATACTAAACTCTTGCTTTTAGCACGCAGTAATGTTTGAACACAAGAAGCCAATCTTTTTGTTGGAGGATGCAATCAGACTAAAGTGAAAATGAAAACTGAAATCGACACTTAATCAAGTGGCCTCAGTCTGCGTTTGTAGGACAGGTGGAAGAGGTGCTTTGATAAGGATTAACTGCAAGCAGAAAAGACAAGAGAAAAAACACAAGGAAAATTACCAATGCTTCGAGTGTTCATCAATGCTTTGCATGTTCTTTAAATACTTACCTCATCTGTGGTTGGTTGTGATAGTGTCAATTGATGTGCATGCAGAAGATAGCCGCAATCTCCAGGGACGGGTTTGGCTGGCTTCTCATATCCACTACCGAGAACAAAACAAACCTATCAGACCAAAGAGAAAAGGGCACAACAAGAATACTGGTAGATGACAAAAGCCCAAGGAACCATAAAGGTTTCTATTAGTGAAGAAATCAAGCAACCATAAAACAATATGGTTCTATACAACCAAAAAGTTAATTCCCTATTACAAGGATCTGCCTTGAGAATAATTTTCTTCTTTAAGAAACCATTCAAGATAAAAAGAAATGTATAAACACTGAGTTTCCTTACCCGTCTGCGGCATAGTTTTCATCCACATATTCATAATCAAAGCATCTTGGTTGTCCACCAAAAACATAGAGAGGATCCCCTGATTGATGACATATAAACAATGGTAACAGTTATATCCTAAGGAGCGTCAAACCTCAACTGATCTGCATTCCCATCGCAAAGCAACTGTAAACTCATTCAGGTAATATTAGGAATAAAAGGTAGTCAAATCTCTCATCTTAAATGTTACTTGAGTAAGCACGTCTAACATGAAAGCAGTTGATGCTCGCAAAAAGATTAAGTTCATAATTATGAAGAATCACGGCATCTGCAGATGTAAGTTGCATATGTCACCTAAATTTTCTTCATACTAGCAAATGCTGCACAACATACCTAGTAAAGAATGTCCTATGAAAGAGAGATGAATCCGGATCTGGTGTGGCCTTCCTGACTCAATCTCAACCTGTTGAAACAGGATAAAGCATATTTGAATCTTCAGGAAAGAAGAGGAGTCCCAACCCTCATATTTCTAGAAATTTCCAGAAGAAATCCCTAGATTTATTCCGGTGAAGGGCTTACCTGGACCAATGTGCGGTTGTCATGTACATGTCTCTCAAGAACTTCAACTTTGCTCAATGCTGGCTTACCTGTTTTTACCAAAAAGAAAGGATGGACATCGATCCCTTGGAAGTTAAGGAAAAAGCTGAGAGCAAAGAATGAAAAAGAACTTGACAAAAGTGGTCATTTATAACGCACTCTAAAACACTTATTTTTGTGTCAAATGAATTTTATATCTTGTTCAGGGATGTGTAAACTTGAAATTTCAACAACCTGAGGGTGACGCAACATAGAGCCCTTTGGCTACTCCTGGATATCGAACCATTCCAATTGGCTGCTTAATTATAACCTAAGAAAGGAATGAAAACTAGATTATGTGAACAACTTACGATAGTTTCACTTCTGCAAAAACACCAGGCACAGTCAAGTGTAAAATTTTTACCTTATCTTCCTTGAGTATTCCACTAGCTAGTGCCCGGTAAATCTTTGAAATCTTCCTACTCCTACTAAGCTCCATGCTGTTAGAATGTTCATCATCAAAGAATTTAACGCTTGAAATTGAAACATCAATTTTAAACCATATGGAAACTGCTAACATCATTATAACATCTGCAATTTCAGTTAAAAGTATGTATTAATTGAAAGTAGCAACATATGCAGGGATCAGAATAATAGGTTTGTTTCTTAGCATTTTCCACAGCATTTCAGGTAGAATATTCCTAGGAAAAGATGGTAGAGCACCGATTCCACAAATCTATACTCATTAACAATTAAGATGATGTAATAGCTTTAAAGGTAAAGGAAGTTTAACTCATTGAATAACAATTGTAGCTGAGAGTGTCATTGACCTGTTGGACTCAATAAGAGATGTCCCATTGGCAAAATATTTTGCAATGCAAGTCTTAGCCTTCATGGTCTTTGCACAAAGCAGTATTCCTATAAGCGTTCGACAATAAACCATTAAGAAGTATGGAAGAGTTATTCAGCCTCCCACTTTTCAAATTTACAAAGCACCATTCGTGTGCAGCAGGAGGCCTCCAGAAATAGCTAGTTGTAAAGTGGCAATAAGCATTACAAAGTGATGGACATTTGTCATGTACAAGAGAGACACAAGCAAACTTTATTGGCTCACCAAAGAGAGACCTATTCACAAGAGTTGATCTCAAATTCCTAGATCAAATTTCCACACTTTCTCAGAATGTCAGAGTGTTATGATAGCGGTTGTGAGTAATGTCATAAAAGCTCCAAATGTGCACAGGCTTTCTAAAGATCGCAACAATGCTTGAAATCGGAATAACATTCTTATTTAAATAATTGTCAAATCAAATCCCAGACAAATGCGGCCAACAGTTAATTGTCATTATCATTAGCAACAGTCAACAGCAGTTAACCTGAGGTGCCCCTTCCCAAACGATGAACAGGAACTGGATGGGATTCTCTGCTAGCTAGGTCAGGTTGTTGTCCACTTGCCCACCATTGGAGCTGCGTCAAAACAGTTCGTTGCTGGAAAAGCCCTCCAGGCAAAACTTGAAGGCCTGAGGGCTTGTTCAAAGCAATCTGGACACGTATACCAATAAGATGTAATTCTATCATTCAATAAACAGAAGCTTGAAACCAAGTACATGATTCCATTGATTTCTCAAGGATATACGAATTAAAAGCTCAATGAATCATATAATAAGTAAACATCTTAGAAACTACACATATCAAGAACGATGATATTAAACAACCACAATAGTACTTACCATGTCATCATCTTCATATAAAACATCAAGTAAGTAGGGGGCATCTGGCTCTCTCCAGGGGAGCCTATGGTAGACTAATACAGCACCAGACCTAAGCCAATTTAGCAAAAAAAGAAGGATTTGTTTACAACTTCACATAGAAGTTCGAATGTTTCTTTAATATGCAATCCTTGAGTCTCTTCCTTTTCTCTGTGTTCAAGCAATTACGTGACGATACCTGAGGATAGTGCTGGGTTCTGTGACGACACTACCGTCAATAGTAATCTGCAAAGATACAAAATATTGGTAATACATACTCTTATTAAATGAAGAACTTGATCGTTTATCTTTGATTACGAGGATTGAACCTGTCCGTTGTGTATTCGTTGCAGCCACCTGTTGAACTCATGGCAATAATGAAACTTTCAAATAGGGAATGAAAGAAAAGGAAAAAACGACGATAAATTTGATAGGTTATATACCCTTGAAGAGGTGCCGAGTTCTTATACTTGGTGGAGTAGAAATCTATCAATGCCAGTTCTGTAATTACACACAGAAGAAGCTTATATTCAGAGTATGAAACGAAACAACTAGAAGTAGATCAAATCAAGTAACAAGAGCAAGTTTCTTTCTAAGGAGAGAGTAGTTGGATCGGTTAAGGACCAGAATCTGACGGTTTGACGACGTCGTTGTAGCGGAGGCCGTCATTGAATTCTGGCCAAGGGACACCGAATGTCCGGAACATGGTTTTAGTTGCAGTGGAGGGAAAGGGAGGAGATAATGACTCAAAAAGCAGAAACTTCTTTCAGTTGATTGGCCTACTAATTAGCTGCTGCTGCTTCTTTCTTAAATAATCGGAGACACAACTGGTCGTTGTCTTTGCTTTCAGAATTGCTATTATGAAAACACTATGAGCGGTCTGGAATGGGGATATTTTGCCCAAATAGCATCAATTAGGCGGCAAGTAAGATATCGCGAAAAGACGGAGGCCACCCCTCATTAGAAATGACACATTATTGCTTATCCAAAGATAACCCCTTCAGAAGCAAACAGAAGTTGGGACAATTCCATGATTTCCAACGAAAGAATACACATATCACTCACTTCTGTATCTTTTATTTTGTTCCGTACAACGATAACAACACCAACAAAATAACAACAATATTGATAAACATTTGCCCCACACAATGAATTACATGAAATAGAACCCAAAGGGTAAGAGAGGGATCCACAAGCATCAAGATTCTGAATCAGCAGAACACATCTGCTGCTGAAGAGGAAGCACCAACCACCTGAAGGGAAGCTCGATACTCGACTGAATCACCGCAATGACGTCCTTTAACAGCAGCAATTTGTAAATGGGTTGAGCTATTTTCAGATGTTTCTTTGAGAGTCATTCCTTCTCTTGCAGCTACTGCCTTGAGTCGATAACGCTCTGCCCTTGATCCAATAACCTGCCCCAATACAGATGCTGCAATTGTAAATGCCATAGCTGACTTGGGCATCAAAACGGATTTCCTCAGCATAGCTATGAATGGAACAGCTGCATGCACAGCTGCAAACCATGATGGTGAAAACTTTTCTGTGTGTTCCCTCCATATTCCCAGTGGGACATTCGCTGCCATACCCAGCATCCCAATCACAAGAACTTTTGCTGGCAAGGGTTGTGGTCGCAGATTCTTTGCAAAAGCAGTTTGTGCTAGGGCTGCTCGGGCTGCAACCACTGCAGGCGGGCATTTAAATTTCATGCCTGGAGGGGGTTGGAAAGCTTTTGCAACAAGTGGTAAGACATTACCGACTGCTCGATAGGACTTTGCAATAGGACAATTACCATTTTGCAGCCATTCATTGCCCATTGCCTCGTGATTAGATTGTCCTCCCTGAATGTCAACATGAAAATAACTTCAAACAAGTTACTATTTTAACATTATACCCAGTAATGAATTATATCACAAATTTCAACGGGCTCAAAATAGTTCTTGAAAAACAGCGAGTTACATAAAAATACAGCCTTGAACTTGAAGTTCACAGAATCAGTAGTAATATTAGATTATTTACCTTCGAAGAAGATTTCTTCTTAGATGAATCGGAGTTTTTCTTCTGGTTACTCCACTTCTTAGAGAAAGAATCAAAGCTGAATGGACCCCCAGGTCCAAAAGATGAAAGACTGATGGTGGCTGCCTTTGCAGCTAATGGATTAAACTCCATTAGGCTTGGTTTTGGCTCCCCTTTGTCAGAGTGCGAGAATGATCTTTCAGAAAGTGGGACTACTCCCCCTCTTCCGTGGAATAGCCTGAATGACATTTCAAAATTGGGGCCATCTTCAAAGATTGGACCTTTTCCTGTTCGCACCTGGCAAAAACAGTTGCAAAAAGTACACTAAGACTATTTGATTTTCAGTTAAATTTGGCTTCTCACTCTAAGAGGAAGAGAAGATAGAAGCACACAAGAAACATAGGAAGCAAGTAACGTACAGGCATTTGGAAAGGAATGGAGGAGGAAAAGGAGAAATTAGTAGGCTCATTAATGTTTCTCAAAAACGGACATCTAAGCATGTCTAATTGAGATGGTACAGACTCCTCATTTAAGCCTCTGAAGAGAAATTCCATCTTACTAGGCCGTAAAGTTACCTGCAAAAGGAGAAAAAGTCAACACCAATGTTCTCAGAAAGGCAAAACAAAGGTCACCAATGTTCTCAGAAAGGAAAAACAAAGGTTTATGTAAAAATGGAGCTTGCTCAGCTCCAGAAACTATAACCAAGAGGGTTTAAAAGGAAAAAAACGAATGGTCAACATACAAGTCTTAATAAAACCGAGAAAAAGAACTCATGCTAATGGTGATTTTCATTTATTTGAGATAAAGAGAATGTCACACATATTGATACATTTAATCAAAACATTCAGGAGTCATCAAGCGAAAAGTTCATAAAAACATGAACTTTCACTAGAATTCAAGTACCATTAAACTACACTTCTAGAAATACCCCCACACATATATCAATCAAATTATCAATCGAAGATCGAAACCCCATTTGATGCCAATCGTACAAAACTTCCAAAGTCACAAGCATCTAAATCAGCAAAATACAATATCTATCTTGCAGCCAATTTTGTAACCAAAATCGGAACCCGCAACAAATTGGTGATCTAGAACCGAAAACCAATCAGACAAATAAAAAAACTAACATGTACACGTCAAAACCAACCAAAGAAAAAACAGAAAAAAGTTATGAGAGAAAAAACAGTCGAACATAAGAGCGGTAACTCTATAGAGAATGATACCTTCCCTTGAAGCAAAAACCGAAGATAGGAAAGGAAAATGGAGAGGGATAGTAGAGAAACTGGAAAATGAAGACAAAAGAAAGCACAAAGAATTAGGTGAGTGAGAACGAAGAAAGAGAAGACATGGTTTTGGTTGTAAGGAAGAAGGGAAGAAAAAGTGGAAACGGCGCCGTGCCGACCACACGCCTTTGGAATAAAGCAGACAGGCCTGGGGTTTGTTTGGTTAGGTCAACTGATACCGCTATACGTGTGAATGTGTCTGCGTTGCGTTTGGACTTTGGACTTGTTCACCTTTTCTTTTTCTTTTTTAATTTTATCTTTATATTTGGATTCTTTCTACATGCTTTTTTTTAATTAAATATAATCACAATAATAAATAATTTATTACCAAATATTTGTTAAAACTAATTAAAATAGGCCTACGAAGAAAGAAAAAAGGACAAATTGTTTTAACAAAATAGTAGATGTTTACGGAGTGATGGGGTTCAGGAAAAAACCCTACGAACTGGAAACAGGTGCAAAAGATTATATGATATTATTATTTTCATTTGGACAGGGCGTCCTTCTTACTCAATTCAATTTGTTTTTCCAATATGATCCAATTCATCTTTATTAGTACACACGCTTGAAACAAAATTGGAGTCTGTATGACACAAAAGGCATAAATCACACAGGTTTTCCAAGTTAGAATCCACTCAGTCACCAACAGCGCAACTGAGAATCATCGTTGCAACTCTGTTATAAATATGAAACAGAAACAGAAACAGAGTAGACATATTATATTTGATCAACCGACATTTTAAAAAAATGAAAATGTAGAATGATGCAACATTTACAGATTCCATCAGCAACGGCATTATCTATATTTGCCATTTGCAAAGGGCAGCAATATGTGCTTGCCTGCCTTTCCAAACGAAGAATTTACAAAAAGGAGATCAACTGTTCCTATAAGAAGTACGCAAGTTAAAGGAAGCAAAAATGTGCTATCTTGCAATGACGACAATATCTACCTTTATCTGGGAAAGGAGAATTGCACTAAAACTCAAAAGTTCCTCTCTTTTGCAAGCTCTTCATCTTCGCAGTAAATCCGTTACTAGGGAGCTGCTTCCTCCCCTGATCTCTTGTACTCTGGTTTCAGCTCATATGATCCTTGATTAGTTCCCTTGTTGTTATAGATGCAAAGATCTTTAAGTATATCCTTTAAGAATTGCTGTAGGAAGAGACAATTTGTTAATTAAAGATGAAAACCTCAACCAACTTCAGTACCCTGAACCCAAGAATTTTCAATCGGATCCCATACTTCCAAAACCCACCCGCCACCATCTATCCTTAGGCCCTTAAATGTATGTAAGGAAGAAATTAGTTTTCAGCCTGTTAATCTAAGTCTAACTTCTGCTCTTTCCCATATCTAAGTACTTGCTAGAAGAAGTCCGACATTAACAGGGCACCACTTTAAAGTCAATAATCCTGAAAAGGTTGTGCATTCTGAAATGTAAACATTGACTTGTCAAGAAACAGTGAAAATAAATAGTCGATGACGTGCAATTTGAATCAAATATTCCCCAAGGTTTTGAATCCCAATAGAAGCATTGCTAAAATGTAATCAAGAACTATCAGGGGGATTCAGGCAGTTCTAGCTTGAACAATAGTTGTCATGTGAAGCTATATACTGAAAAGGTTCGGAAGGCTGTCTTCACATATTTCCAACTGCCCACATTTATAAAAGACAGCTCGCATAAGGAAAGCCATCAGGTTTACAGTTTTAGCATCTGTGACAATTATTGCTATGAGACAATCTGAAAACCAAAGAGAACAGAAAGTGGCTTGAATGGCGGACTGAGAATTGCTTAAGTTGCCAAAATTGATCTATCACATAAAATGACAAGTTATTCATAAATTAGCGTCTACACTTTACACAGAAGTGAGGTGATCAGTAAACATACTTCAGGTTGATCTGTCTCTTGGATGAGTTGTCTTAATGTCCAATTTGGCTGCCTTTCAAAAAGTTTAAACATAATCGATTCCATTTCTCCCCGGTCCCTTCTCGTCCTTTTCGTTTCTGAAGCCTTGGGTGGCAGCTTCTTCTTCTCCTATGGCCAACATATTGCTTCTAGTTAATCCCAACGTTCCAAATAACATAAATTTGATCATATCAGAGTAAAATGCTCCCACTTAGATCTAAACCATTCATGAAATTACTGGTGAAGCACAAGTTAGCTGAAGTACACTCAATCCAGTAACAATCATCCCTGGCATAGGCCTCATATGAGTTCCCTTGTCATTGTCAATGACCTGAAAAGGGAACAAATAAGGATTAAAGACTCTAAATGACCCTTAATCGTTTGATGCCAAAGATGTTACTAGAAGTCAAACCTGTATCTGCCTATTTTTTGTCATGTACTTGCTAGTCCTTTCACGACAAAGTTTTCCGTAGCTCTCAAGGTTTTCATTATGAGGTCTCATGTCAAATTTGTTTATTATTTTTCCCTCCACAGACACTTTTCCTGCATGCAAAGAACAATTAACTTCTGAATAGTTTCCTTATCTGAGCTTCAAATACCATACAAGCAACAAAAATAGAATTAAGATAGAAAACGAAAAGAACTCACCTTGAATAAAAATGAATGAGGTAAAGGGGGAAGGAAATATTTCTGATCTCAAAGAATCACAAATCCATAAGCATTATGCAGGTCACCAAACTACGATCACTTTTTTTTTTCTTGTTTGCTCAATATGATTTTGATCAAATCTCTCTTCTTATTTTCTAACTAGTACATTGATTACCGAAACACTCCAAATACAAATTAGACATCCTTTTTTCCTGAGAGGAATTCATGGAAAAACAAGAGCAAAAGCATAAGAAGAAATGCTATATCCCATATCTATAAGAAAGGTAAATGCTTAATGTTTCTCCTGATTGCAAACATTCATATATTTTCATGTTTGCTTACATAGCATCTGTGTGTGCACATGAGAAAGCATTTTTTTCCATCCGAAACAAGCACGTATAGAACTTAACAGTTTCAAATTGACCAGCGTAAACAACATAGCTGAGCCACACTTGTTTTTTTTTTTGGGCAAAAAGTATCTGTGCCACACTTTTTTCGGTCATAAAGTACAGGAATTGTCCATTCTTTTTGGATGAATAAACACAAAAACTAGCGCAGAAAGGAAGTGATACATATCAGATAAGTTTTCCAAGGTAATGAATACCAATTGCAAAAACCTGAATGTATAAACGCCAAGAAAGATGCAAACTGACCTTGAGATGACTCAGAAAATACAGACATGGGGATGAAGTCCTTAGAAATCTCCATTGCATAGCATTTGGGTGCATTCCCAGAATCATTGCCAGCCAATTCCATGGTGAACTGAACACCATTGCAAGATTCATATGAGATGGAGGGAATTATTAGATAAATCTCCATAACAGAAACCTATATGTCGTCCCTTAAATTTTCCAAACCTATTCTGTCATTATTTTTCCTTTAGCATCATCCACAGACAAAAGAAAGGGAAAAAAAAGAAAACGGATAATGGCTTAATTTCATCATATGCAGCTTTTCCTCATAAGATCACAAACGAACATTTCATCCATCACAGATCCCACAAAACATATATGCCCTACACATCTTGTGCACTGAAATTTCATCATGATGAGCACCGAACTATTACACACAACGAGATATTCAAAAGCATCAAGACACTGTCATTTAAAACATCTTCAACTATATAGGTATCCCATTGAAAAGGAAACAAAAAAATAGAAAAAAGAAGCATTCTACATGCATTCTGCCAAGTAAAACAAAAGCAGATAATACCAATCTTGGAACTCTAAGAAAGAAATAACTTTTACTGTGATAGAACGAGACAGCACTAGGAATATTACAGCTCTTGTAAGTACATTAATCGTATACACAGTAACATGGAATCAAGCTTCTTGGACCAACCACTCTTGACGTTACACTCTTACCTCGCTATTTGTATGCAATGTGATTAGTGAAATAGTAAAAAAAAAAAAGTGCGTTGTGCTCTTGAATTTGAGACAAAGAAATGACACTTAGAAAACTATTTGCAAGCATTTGAAATTGAAAAATCGAGTCAATGCAATAAAAAAAAAAGAAAGAAAAACCTAGAAATCGAAGAATGCAATTGAAAACAAATAGGGAAAAGCACAAAACTGGAATCCAGAAAGAGAAGGCGCAAAGCATGAGCGTGAGAGAGAGAGTTCTTGGAGAAGGCAAATTAAATCGAACGAACCTGAGGAGAGGAGGTGTCATCGTTGGAGGTAAGAGGGTCAATGGAGAGAATGACTTTGGCCACGGGCCGGGAGTGGTCGTCGGGCGATGGCGGTGTTTGGAGGGAGCGAGATACCAAAGCAGGGCACTTCATTAGCCAGACGGCTCTGTCGGCTTTGGTCATATCCAGGTATCCGCCAGCGGTGGCTTTGAGAGCGTTGCCGGTTCTATGGTAGTTACTACTGGTGGTGGTGTGGGACAAGTCGTCCATGGTGAAAAGAAATGGAAAACAAATAACAGAAAAAGAAGGCTGAAATTGAAGGGACGTTTCTTACTGCGTAACAATTAACAAATCAAAGCCGGAGGTAATTATTATGGTTCCAAATTTTGCATTTTTATTCGGGTGCGCTTAACACCGATCGGATCGGGTTGTTTGTTTACCGGTTAATAGTTTATTTATAACGTGGCTTTAACATAAATAGCAAGGATAAGATAGTATACTATTAGGAGTATTTGGTTTATAAAAAATAATTGAGATGGAAATGAGAATGAAAATAGGGAGGAATGAGAATGGATATAATTATTATAACTATGATAGTTAGTTAAGATGAAGAAATGATTAACATTACCATTGACATTGGTTAGTTTATAAAAAATATTGTAATTAATTAATTACAAAAGGAATTATATTTTAATTAATAAATAAATTATATTTTAATTAATTACAATATTTTAATTAATGAATGAATTATATTTTA
>JAOQMS010000180.1:17739738-17757379 GCA_027563885.1 Erythroxylum longipes | reverse complement strand
GCCACCCTCGCGGGGCACGGATTCGGATATCACCATCGATATCGGGTTCGGGTCCAGCGGGAGTGGGGTGTTACATGTTATAAATTTAAACTAATATGATTTTAATCTAATTAAGAAAATTAATTTAACACTGAATCACTGTAATTAGAATATGTAACAAGTTGTCTCAAAACATACTAATTCATATATGAAATATCTTGGTAATTTCAAATATTTATATTAATTATAATAATAAAGAGAAAACTTATATACACATAAGTAATGTTCTGTTCAGAATCTTTATAATTGGCGAGTTTAATAAACTTGTTCTCTAATAAGAACACACATGTTTATTTTGGTATCTCCATGCTCCAATCTATAAGACGGATTACTTCTTTAAAAGAAAGAAATACAATGTGTCTTAGTCTTTCCACTCTATTAATGTCTAATCTTAATAGAGTAATGACTAGAAATTATTTACAAATAACTAGAAATTATTTACGAATAATACATAAATATAATCTGAATCTTATAATACAAAATATATTTATCTTATAGACTTTATCTACAAAATGTATAACTAATTGGTTGTATGACATAAGTCGACAACTAATTCATCTTTAAAAAAATGTTTATTTAAAATTTAAAATATTACAAGAATTTATCATATCTCTTATGAATATTATAATGAACGATTACATACCTCTAAACGAATATCAAGTTTGTTTAAGTTCAACTTTCTAGACGAACAAGCCTTCGTAACATTTTATGGTAAAAGGAAAATTTTCACATCATTAATATAGAACATTGTCGCAACCAAGTATTCTTAACAAAACTAACTCCATAAGAAACCAATTAATGAATTGGCTCTAAATAACTAACCTAAGAATAAGTTTTTTACACCAATGTCAACAATAAGCCTGGATGTTGGGAGACAAACAACACAACTCTCTAAAAGATCACTCAAATATTAACATGAAGAAAGAAATCCTCAAGTTGTAGCAGCAAAATAATATGAGAATAAGAAACTTTAAATAATGAAATAACACTAAGATTTATATGAAAACTCCCCTAGTGTAGAGGGAAAAACAATAGGGTAAACCAAAAAATAAACCCACTAAAATTAGTAAGGATTTATAAAAAAAAAGTTGATCTCTCATCACCTAATAATAGGTTGTCCCAAAAGTTTCAAGATTGAAACCAAAGTTGAGAATATAACACTCTTTATCCTCTCTCTATTTTTCTCCATTTTGGATGCTTTGATCACACTCCTTGCAAAAACCTATGTTTTCCCTCTTTTATATCATAAAATAAATTTTTCTGCAAGTTGCACAGTCACTTACAAGGTTATATAAGTAACTGTGTATCTTTTAACACCACCTCAGTCGAAAACATACACGGTTATAGAGAGTTACACAGTCTCCACACATGGTCGTGTATCTTCACACGAGTATGTACAAGATCGTGTGTGTCTTTACCTCCTCACACTTTCTTCACACGTTTACAGAGACTTACACTGTTGATTAACACAGTCCTTTAAGTCAAGACACAGGCGTGTAGCACTCTACACTGCCGTGTATCTTCTTATAAGAGATTCTTCCATCTTGTCTTCACTTATTTGTCATTTCCACAAACCATAAAGTTGTCTAAGATCACTTAAAGTCTCAAAATAGGATTGGACACTCAATAATCTCCCCCCTCAAGCCCAAATATGGAGAAGACACATTATTCTCCATCATTTACTTGAGATATATCCTAGTAAGCTTATAATAAAGCTCATGCTTATTTTTGGGAACCAATTTAGTTAGCATATCAACACCATTCAAATCCATATAAGCCTTATTCAATAATAATTTTTTCTCTTCTATCATGAACCTTAACTAATGATATCTAACTTATATGTGCTTTGTACAATAATGATACATAGTATTTTTGCTCAAGTCAATAACGCTTTGACTATCACAAAATACTACATAATATTCTTATTTCACATCAAAATTTTGAAGGAACCTTTTCAGCTAGAACATCTCGTTACAAGCTTCCACTACAACTACATATTCTGCTTTAGTCATAGATAAAGTTACATGATTTTATAGCTTAGATTGCCATGAGATGGCTCCCTCTGTAAACTTGAACAGAAAACCTGAAATAGATTGCCATTAGATTGCCATGAGATCTCCAGGCATATTTTGCATCTATAAAATCTTCTAAAATTGGGTCACCATCACCAAAACACAAACTCTAGTTTGATGTGTCTCTCAAGTATCTTAGAATCCATTTCACTGCTTTAAAGTGATCCTTCCCTAGATTTGACAAGAATATGTTCATCATCCTAACATCTTGAGCAATATTTGGCCTTGTGCACACCATTGCATGCATCAAAGAACCTACTACAAATGAGTATGGAATAGAGGACATATCATATTTCTCCTTTTCTATTAAAGGACATGCATATTTACACGGCATGAAGTGAGATTCTAGTGGCTTGCTAATTGCCTTGATATGTTGCACATTAAACCTTTCTAGCACTTGTTCAATGTATCTCTCCTAAGATAACCACAATTGCTTATCTTTTTTGTCTCGCGTTAACTCCATGCCTAAAATCTATTTTGCAGGTCCCAAAAAATTTCATATTAAAAGATTTGGACAAGTCATCCTTTAACTTTCAAATTCTTCTAATGTCTTAACCTATAATTAACTTATCATCAACTTAAAGAAGAAGAATGATGAAATTCTCACATGAGAACTTCTTGAAATACACACAAGCATGAGAATAATTTCATTTGAAATCATGATCCATCATAAATGAATTAAACTTCCAATACCACCACCTTGGAGCTTATTTAAGTCACAAAGAATTTTCTTTAATTTGTAGACCAAATTTTCTTTACCTTTAACTTTGAAACCTTTTGGCTGCTCCATGTATATCTCATCTTCCAAATCTCCATGCAAGAAGGTTTTTTTAACATCCAATTGCTTGAGTTCAAGATCCAAATAGGTAGTTAGACCCCAAACTGCTCGGATTGAGGTCATCTTAACTACAGGGGAAAATATTTCATTAGATTTAATACCCTTATTTTGACCGAATCCTTTCACCACTAGCCTTGTCTTGTGCTTTACCATCTTTTTACAATCTCTTTTTATCTTAAACAACCATTTATTATTCAATGTCTTTTTGCCTTCTGCAAGCTTTACAAGATCATATATATTATTCTTCTTTAAAGAATCCATCTTTTCCTTTATAGCGACCAGCCAGAGATCTTCATCTTCACATGATGGAACCTCTTTCACATTCTCAGGCTTCCCTAGTAGTAAGTAACATGTATTTAGAACTTGGATACCTTGTGGAAGGCCTTTTCTCCCTTTTTTTGATCTTCAAAGTGGTGTTTCATCAACTATTGGCTCCAATTGCTCCCTCTACTCATTATCCTTCTTCTATTGTCTAGATATGGTTTATATAACTCATCATTATCAGATTGTATATAATCACCACCAATGTGTGTTTTGTCACACACTTCATCTTCTTCACTTGTAAATTGTTTAATAGTCAAAGGAATTAGTGAAAAGCTAACTATGCCATTTGATGAGATGTGGTGTGATGATTTATCTCCAATCAGAATAACAGCACCTCTCTTATGCTCTTGGAGCACCACATCCCTGCTTCTGACCACCTTTTGCTTCTTTAGGTCATAAAGTATAAAGTCAAAATAATCACCATCATAGCCAACAAAGATGCAAGGTATCGACTTTGAATCAAGCTTCTTTCCATAATTCTTGGGTATTTGTGAATACCTTGTAGCCAAAAACTCTTAGATGATGATATGTAGGATCCTTGCTAGTTCACGTCTTTGTCAGCTCTAGACTTTGAATGATTTTTAGACTTTCAATGACTATTGGGACCTCTCCTATTGTTCCTTCCCATGCTTTCTATCACAAAAGCTTGCATGTTTTCAACTGCAATCTCCTTTCTTTTGATCTCTTCTTTAAACTTGTTATGTTTGATTACATCTAAGGAGAACACATCTTCAAGAGCTGAGTTGCTAATTGTCACCGCTAACATTTTCCAGTTATCCGGTAACCAACTCAGTAAGATCAAAGCTTGAAGCTTATCATTTTGAATGATCTTCATTGTAGTAAGTTTGTTTATTATGTCATGGAAATCACTTAATGCTCCAACACTAATTTCCCAACTTTTAACTTTAAGTTCATAAGCCTCTTAATTAGAGAGGCCTTGTTATGAGCAGTATTCCTTTCATTTAGACCTCCTAGCTTCTTCCATAGCTCAAAGGATTCGTTTCTTAAGATACATGGTTGAATATGTTGATATCAATCTATTGTCTTATAGTACTCAAAGTTTTCCGCTTTATTTTTTTATATTCTCTATTTGACATCCTTTTAGGTTTTGAAGGAACATCATCCTTCATACCTTTGTCCACATTAATAGGATCAAAGATATCATTGCAATACAAAAGGCCTTTCATCATGGTCCTCCATATCAAGTAATTTAGAGGTGCTAATTTGATTATAGAGCTGTTTCCACCTTCCATTATGATGACTCTGATACTACTTATTAGGAGACAAACAACACAACTCTCTAAAAAATCAATCAAATATCAACAATAAGAAAGAACTCTTAAAGTTGTAGTAGAAAAATAATATGAGAATAAGAAACTTTAAATGATGAAACAAACGTCAAGATTTATGTGATAACCCTCCAGTGTGAAGGGAAAAACTATAGGGAAAACTAACAATAAATCCCCTAAACTCAATAAGGATTTACATAAAAAGTTGATCTCTCACCCCCTAATAACAAGGTGTCTCACAAAGTTTCAGGATTGAAACTAAAGTTGATATTACAATCAACAATCACTAAAACCAATCCCTAAAATAATCAAACTAGGATGAGAATACAACTCTCTTTGCCCTCTCTCTATTTTTTCTCACTTTTGAACATTTGGCCACACTCCTTGCAAAATTTTACATCTTTTTCTCTTTTATATTAAATAATTTTTTTGCAAATTACACAGTCACTTACATGGCCATGTAAGTAACCTTGTATCTTCCAGCACCACCTCAGTTGCAAACATACACGGTTAAAGAGAGTTACATGGTCTCCAAACATGATCGTATATCTTCACACGGGAGGTTATAAGACTGTTTATACCTTCATCTCTTCACACTTTCTTCACATGTTTATAGAAACTTACACAGTTTATCTATAAGGTCATGTAAGTCAAGAAATGGTCATGTAGCACTCTACATGGCCAAGAAATGGTCGTGTAGCACTCTACATGGCCATATATCTCCCCGAAAGAGATTTTTCCATCTTTTCCTCACTCATTCGTCATTCTCACGAACCATAAAGCAGTCTACGATCACTGAAAGTCTCAAAATAAGGTTGGACACTCAACACTGGATTGACTTTGTATCTTTTTGAGTAGTAATGATTGATTTCTCTATTTAAGAAACTTTTGTATGGATGTATTTGTTAAAATTAGTTTTGATGAATTTAGTAACAAAAACTCACATGTTTTTATTTTATTTTATTTTTCTCTTAATTCGCTACATCAAAATACTATAATTTAGAGAGAAGATATATTTCACTTTATTCCCTAGAGGCCATACTAGGACTGTACAATGGACTGCTTGAAGAAAAGTTCTAAATCAAACTATTTTTAGAACGAATTTTATTTTTCAAAACCAATCAAGTCGTAAATGTTTAAATTACCTCATAATAGTCCATATAAATTTATAAATTTAATTTGGATTAGATGGTTTGAACAATTTTAAAATTATTTTGTAAAAATTTTATTTTTTAAAATAAACATGTATAAAAGAGTTTAATTTTATATAAATTAAAGTACACGAGCTTTTAACTAGTTATAAATATTTTTAAAAAATAATTAACATGTTTATTTTTTATAAAATTTTGAAACTTCTTAATTATTTTTACGATAAAAGATATGAAACTCTCTTGTAGTTTAAGTAATTTTAAATTTTTTTGGAAAAAAACTCTTTTGTCTGTCAATTTTTTAGAAATTTTTTTCTTACACTTATATTTAAAAACAATGGTAAAAGACACACGGTATAAACATTACATGAGGAGCATATTAGTTTATGCCCTATAACCAATCATTTTGTTGTAGTTTAGTGACAAAATAATTTAAAAGTGTTCTTTATCTCATACATATTAAGATGTATATAATAAAGTCTATAGGATAAATATACATTGCAAATAAAATTATGATCAGATCATAATTATCATATTTATATTGCATTCATATATTAACTATAAATTATTCATAGTGATTGTTTTATTGATACTAGAAAATAATAGATCATAAAAGACTAACACATATTATGTTTTTACTTATGAAAGTAGTAGTCAGTCTCATAGATTAAAGTATGGAGATCCTTAAACAAATATGTGGGTGTTTATCATAGAACAAGTTTACAGAATTGACCATATATAAGAAATTCATTTGAAACATTACTTGTATGTTAAAAATTCTCGTTGCAATGATCATTAAGTGATCATTTGACTTGAGAGCTATAAAGTTATTTCATATGGGGATTGTTATGTTTTGATACTATTTATAACCTACTAGTCAATGGTAGCTCAGTTGGTAGTCACTAGATATAATATGAACTATATAGAGGTAGTTGAGTGATAAATATATGATTGATCACCCTAAAGTAATTAGGAAAATGTTTCATTGTTTTCGATTAGAATTGAATTAGGAAATACTTAGCCAAGGTGGAATGATGCTTTGTAAATAGTTTACAAATGTCATCAATATAATTAATTACTAAAAATAGAGAACTAACATGATTGGACTCAAATAGAATAGACATTATTTCCATGCTTTATGCCTAATCAGAACATTGTATGATGAAATAATTGAATTATATAAAAAAAATCATGCACAAAAAGATTAGTCAAAATCATTTTGACATTCTTAAATATATAGGTGATCATGAACTGTTGCTAAACACCAATTTTAATCTATGAATGTAAATTGTTTAATTAAAGAATTAAAGATAAATTAAAGGATTTTAATTTATTTAATCTTAAATATGATTAGATAAATAATTTATATCAATTTTCAATATATTTAGGAACCTAATGGAACACACACAAAGAATATGTTGAAGAGAGAAACATATTTAATCAAATTAAACTTGATTGTAAAGTTTGAAAAACTTTATAATTAAATATGAGATATTTGATAAATAATGATCAATATGAGATATTGGATCTTATTTGGACATAACTGGTATTTAATTAGAATTATTTGTAATTCTAATCAAAATTAGAATTTAATTAAATTACTATAATGTACAAAACTTATTATAAATATATTTAAGCTCTAAGAGAACTAGCACTCCTAGTCTAGCCCTTTTTGAAATAGATATAGAGTTCTCTCAACATGTTTTGTAGATACCATTAGAGGTCGAACACTTGTACGACTATGGTGGTTAAAATGAGTTGGTTTCGTAAGTAGTTCGAGAGTTACAACAAGAAAAGCAATAAGCTTCAGAATAAGATATGAATTACAATTCATACTTTATTACGATTTATAAGTCAATTATTTTATAGAATTTTTATGAACTTGGCTTTCGGGAAATCAAATTTTAATATCCTAGTTTGATTATTGTACTGTGTACTGTGCTGCACATGTATTTTATAAAGTATGTTCTATTTATGGTATACTAAAGTAATTTAAACATTTAAATGTATTATTGAGATTATAACGGAGATCGCGGATAAACCAGAGATGGTTTTGGAGTCGACCGAAAATTTCTTGAAAATTTTTGAAAACTCTGAAAAGCTACAGAATGAGTCTAAACAAGCTTTAAAAGCCCCAAAATATGCTTTGGAGATTTAGGTGACACTTTTGAATGAGACCCGGATGATTTCGATGACATTTAGTGTTTTTCATATTCAATCCGAAAATTCTTCCGGGCAACCAAAAAGTTACCAAATAACTTCAAAATACAATGAAAAGCTCTGAGATTATGATTGGAGTCTATGGGAACTAAAACAGGTCAAAGCAGAGATTGTTTGAATAGAATTCTGATAATCCAAAATTATTGCACTAAAATGACCTTTTTGGAAAATAATTGATGACTTTAAACTCATTCAAATTTCTTAACGCATTCAATCAATAAGTATTGACTATTTAGAGTATTTCACAGCCAATTTGATGATAAGGCAGTTGTGCAATATTTTCAGGATTTATTCTATTAGTTGGTGAATTAAATAAATTAAAGGGTAATTTGGTCTTTTGTACTCATTAAGGGCAATTTGGTCTTTTTATATGATATTAGTGGATTGATGAGTCATTGGATATGACCAATGAGAAAATGAAATGAGTGTGATGAGTCATTAGTGATGACAAATAACATGGTGACATGTGTAATCCATTAAATTAGTATAAAAAGCAAAACTTAAGACACTTTGCTTCATTTTGGGAGAGGACTGTCAGAGTGACATTAAAGAGCCCAAAAACTAAAATAAAATAAGAGAGAAGCAAGAGTAGAAATGTCAGCCATGGATGAGAGAAAGGAAGGAAGAGAGAGAAAAAAAGAAAAGGAAAGAGAAAGGAGAAGAGAGCTTCGACTATGGCTATAGAAAAGTGATCCAAAACATTTTTCATGCTCTTGTACCTCTAATCAAGCATCCAATAAAGTTCCATAGCCATTCAAGTGAAGAAGAAGAAGAAAATGGGTTGGTAAGCTTACTAATCTTGTTGAAAAATTTGATTTGTTGGGTTAGAGGTTAGATTTGGTTTTGATGGTATAAATTGCACCCTTTTAATGAGATATCAAGGTTTTATTACATCGAAAGCAATTGGGAGAAGAAAATCATGAATATAGTGTATGGAACCTTGGTCAAACTTGGTCAAAGGTGGGATATATTGCTAAAAGTGTTTTATTTTTTCGTTTGATGATTTAAGATTAATGAATGACATTGGGAAGTTAGTTGAATGCTGTAAGAATGAAAGAAAAACCATGGAAATGATCGGATGAGTGTTTGGCCATGGCTAAGGTTGTTAATGTGATATAATCCAAAGTCCTATTTTGATATTTTATGATGTTTATAGCATGATTTTGATGCTAATGAAGTAAAGAAATAAAAAGAAATTGATGTGGAATTGGTTTTGGTTGAAATTCGGCCTAGAGTGCTTGATTTTGGAAAAAAAATTGTTAAGGAAATTTTATAGCTTACATGTGTGTATTAAAATGTTATGGAAGTGAATTTGGATTGGTTTTAAGTGTTAGAAATTAAATGGAATTGAATTGGAAAAGTTCAGTATTAAATATGTTAAGTTTAGTATTAAATATGTTAAGTTTAGCTTTAAGGGCATTTTTGGAATAAAAGAATGGTTATGATGTAATGACCATGCGAATATAATTATGGATGGTCATTAAATGTATTTGTGGCATTGAAATTATTAAATGAAGTGTTATGTTATTATTTGGAGAAAAATTAGTATCTAGGGTGTATATGGAAAGTAACAAAATTGACATGGTTTATGGTATCTTTGATTGGAAAATGTGTTAAGGAGTTGAATGTATTCGTATTAGGTTTTTGCATCAAAAAACGAAACCAACTGAAGGATTTTGAAGTGGTGAAAAAGAAACTAGCAAGTTATAAGTGTATTTTAATTGTTTTATATAAATAAACTCTTTGTAAAAGAATTGATGACATGTGAGCGTATTTTAAATTGATTTATGTAAATGATTTTCAATTGATCATGAAATGAATATTTATGTTGAGTTTTATGTGAATGATATTTTACAAGTGAATATTGCTAGCATAAGATTATGCTTTAGCAATATATGAGTTTTAACTTGAAAGTTAAATTTTGTATGATTGGAAGTTACATTGAAATTATGCATTAAATTAAATGATTATGAATCCTCCCATACTTGGTTTAGAAAATAAGAGGAGTTGTAAATGTAAGAGTTGCTTTTGCTTATGGTACATCGCTAGGCTTTATATATGTTATTATACCGGTATATCCATAGTGGTTAACTTATTGCGGGTAACCGTTGTAAAACTAGCTCTGTAAATAGTGGTTAACCATTCACGAGTAAGCGATGTAAAACCAGCTTCGTGACTTTTTATGGTAAGCGATGCAAAACCAGCTCCGCAACTACAATCTATAGCAGTTAACCTGTTGTAGGCAAGTGATGTAGAACTAGCTTCGTAATTAGTGGTTAACTGGTCGTGGGTTAGCAATGCAAAACCAGCTTTGTGACTTTAGGACTAGTATGTCGTAAGGTAAAGAAACTAGTGGTGAGCTATGTTGAGTAAGAAAAAATAATAATGCCACCACTTTTTATTTTTAAAAGTGATTTGAGAAGTACCATATAGTACCAATTCTAGTGTTGGCTTATTTTCAGTATAAAAGGTTTCAAAAAACTTATTGCCACCACTACTTATTGTTTTTAAAAAAGGAAAATGGAAAATAAAAACTTGTATATTATGAGTTTAATGTTAAAAGCATTTCGGAATAGTATTTCAGAAAAATTAAATTGTGTTTTATGAGATGTTATGTTTTTACCAGATTTGATGATGCATAAATAAATTCTTATGACAAATGCTTTACCATGAGCTTTATGATTGTATGGGAATATTGCAGTTATATTGTTATGAAGAGCTCAATTTTTTTAGTAAATTGATTACACTTACCAAGTTCAGTATTTTTAGTAAATTGATTACACTTACCAAATTCGTTTAGCTTACCCTTATTTTATGTTTTTAAACAAACTACCTCAGGTATGCTTATAGATGCTGTAGTAATTGGGACTCCGTTGCAGGATTAGTTGTATTGTCAGGTGCTGCTATGTTTGTGTCATTTTGATATGTATATTTGTGTAAAGAAAGGATGTATATGAAGGCTTTTAAATGAAATGCATGAATATGTTTTATCTTTTTAAAGTTTATTATAGTGATTGTTGTAAATTCTTTGTTTGGGGTTGCTTATGAGTGTACTTGAAGCAGGAATGCTAATGGGCCAGGCTAGGCTCGGTGGGTCGGGCACCAGCGGGATGATCAGCCTGCCATTTGTTTTTTTAAGTTAAAAACTTCCAAAACGATGGCATTTTGAAAAACATGGGCAGACCACGGGCTGACAGACAATGGTCGACCTATGGCCCACCCATGACCCGGTCAACCATGGACCAAAGTGATCGGGCCGCTTTTGTCATCCCTAACTTGAAGTCCAAATTTTGTGGTTGAGAAATTGGTGTGATATAGAAGTATTTTGAAATTTTATAAGGCTTTTGAAAATTTTAGGAATCTCAAAATCCAGTTGTTGTGTTGTTGAAATTTTTAATAAAACATTTTGAAAACAAAATTCCCACTATTTTCCACACTTTTAACTTTTAAAATATAAAAGTTTTTTAATAGTTAAATGAATTGACTTTACGAGAACCCTTCGGTTGAATTAGATATAGGTTAGAGGGTTACTATCAGATCGCTGGGAGTGCTCCACTCAAATTTTGGAAGGAAAATTTTGGGATGGGTCGTTTTATAAATACGAAAAAATTTTATAATTATTTAGCTATGCTCAGGATCAAATCTTGCCCTAATTTTTTAACTTTGGTGTCAAAGCCATATTTTAGTTTTTTAATTCATTAAAGGTGTTTGATTATTATTAATATTTAATTTTGGAATTAAAAAGTACAAATTCTCAGTGTTTCTGTTTTTTTCTTTCATTTTTTGTTATCCTTTTGTAAAAAGAGAAATAAGTAAGTAAAAAATGTTTGGCTAACTTTGTTGTAATTTTTTGTTTCTCAAAATAAAAAAACCACAACAGTTTTACATAAATAAGAAAATATCACTTCTCTTAATTTTGACAACACAATTTTTTGGACAGAAAAACAACATATCCTATTTTCTTATCTCTATTATCGTCTTTAGCAAACCCATCTTGAATAATACTACCCATCCTTTCTATATCTATTTTGTTGTCCCAGGCTCCTCTCTTCCGTCTCATTTGTTTCTTTTTCTCTTTTGGACTCTTGCCTCAAAAACCCTACATCCAAGTTCACATACCTCCGTACCTAACACAATATCCAACAAATTTTTACAAGCCCCAAGCTGCGACTCTCTCCTAGACATATAGATGAGGCAACTATGACGATGGCAATGAAGACTGGAGATTGAAAGAGAAACGAAAGTTAGAGGAACTGTTGAGGCAAAATATCGACTCAGGGCAACATTCTGGAAATAGGGAGAGAGTACAGAGATGAAGACGATACAGAGGCAAGAAGAAGATAAGAAAAAGCGTTGTGTTTATTAACCATTGAGGAATAAATGAGATTAAAAATATATATTTTAAACTTAAAAAGCTTATCTCGTCTACGTTCATTTTAGTCTTGTCACATTCCTTTTTCATAAGGACGACCTAATGACTACCTTGATTGATGTGTAAAATGTAAATAAAGGAACTAATTTATCATAACTATCTGATGTTGTGTGGAAATAAATAATAATAAATAATTTATTAATAAAAGGATAAATAACCACCAATAATTAGTGGTTATATAATTAGTTCTTATTCTTTAAAAATATCAATTTCTATATACACTATAAAGAGAAAATATTGTACTTGAAAAAAATAGTAAAATTCTAAAGTTTAATTTTTTATGATATTAAAAGTATTAGTATTTGTTAATCAAAATTTTAAAAATATTGATGTATTTTTTATTTCAACAAATATATTATTTTTACATACTCATATAATTTTTACTTCTTATTTATTATATATTAGTTTTATAATGGTCTAATACTTGTTAAACCTTTAAACCTTAAATATTTCTTTTAATCGGTTTAGTCCAGTTTTTAAAATATTGGATAAAACTATCCTATAAGAATTTAAGGAGTGGAATATGTTGTTGTATATGTAGATAAAAAATATTCCTATATGTAGATAAAACTATAATGAGAATTAATTAATTTAAAAAATATATTATATTAAAATTATTAATATAAGAGTATAATTTCAAAAATAGAAATAAGTGTTTTTGTTTTCAATTTTCTATTACAAAGCTTAACCAAACATGTATTTGTTTCAGTTTTTATATTAGAAATTTTGATCAAACAGGTTTTTGTTTTTTAATTAAAAAACATAAACCAAAATCAAAAAATAAAAACTAAAAACTAAAAACCGCAACAAAAAACAGAAGTGAAACCAAACAACCCCTGTATAATTTTATTTGAAAATTTCATATTAATATTTCTAACACAAACCCTAAAATCAAAATTTGATTTGTTTACTTTTAATCTGAAAAGTTCGTATTAGAGTGTTTAAAAATCCTAAATTATTGAATCTAAACGGTTTAGATTAGAAACTTACAAAGCATTTGGTTCACCTACAAGAATAGATACGAAATATAATGGTGTTTCTTTGGGAATATAATAGAATATGCATTATTTAATTTGATTTATTCCTAAGAATTTCTAATGATGATGTAATGCTAATGCTTGGTTTAAAAATATAAATTTAGAATAATAAAGGCATAACTAACAAAATGACCAAAATATCTACTAGTCCCCACTAATTACATCATCATTATCATCATCATCATCATCACCATCACCATTATTATTATTATTATTATTATTATTATTATTATAACTAAGTAATTATGTGGATTCCTTAAGGATATTTAAGTTCAACAAGTCCTTATTTTTATTCCTAACCCACTTGGAATAGATAAAGAGATAGGAGAAGATGGGTTTACTTATTCCTTGCCCAAACTCAAGGAATAAGTAGACTCGTGGATTATATATTCTATATGTTTTCTTCAACCAAACAAGGAAATAACCTGTTACTAAGAATAAATTGGGATCAGAATGGTGATTCCAATCATAAATTAGAAATGGAATGGTAATTTCAGTCTAAACTCAGTCATCAACTCTACATTAAGTCAGTGAATAACAGTGGCCAAGAACCTTAAAATTATAGTGTTATTGTCTTGAATATTGTCAGCAGTTAGTTGTTATCGCTGAATTGAGGAGGCACGTTGATGATGAGCATAAAAAAAATAAGGTTGAATTTGTAACTGTTGAGGCTGTGTTGGAGGATGGCCTGTGAGCGTATGAGATCTAGGAAGCTAATATGATTGGAGAAGACAAAAGCTTAGCGATTGAGAGCTGCAGGTGTGGAGGTGTGGCAGCTATAGGTGACTGACAATATGCCTATGCAAACATTTGTGTATTGAATTTCAAGTGTGAGTGAGAATTCCACATTTGAAAGAGATGGAATTAGTGAAGGGTATATAAGTAGAAATGACCCATAAACCTAATGCCTTAAGGTTTTGGGTTGAAATATGGTGCCAAAACTTACGAGTATCTTCCTTTACTAGGCCCATGATGTAGATCTCCTATATAAGTAGGCTCCCTACAACCAACAAGTGGTATCAGAGCCGATGTTTCGGCAAGGGATGAGTATGGAGACGGTAGTCAAATCTACTGGTTGCCATCCCCATGTGGAAGAGCAATGAGACTTTAGGTGAGCCTAGATCAGTGGAGTAGAAGGACTCTTGGGGACGCCATATACTCGAGTAGTTAAGAAAAATGTTTTCACTCAAGAGGAAGGATTCTTGCTAACGCCATATGCTCGAGCTATTAAGAAAAAGACTTTCGCTCAAAGGGGAGTCTAAGCTCAATATGGAAGTTCACACTTGAGGGGGACATTATTGGAATTTCAAGTGTGAGTGAGAATCCCACATTGAAAAGAGATGGAATTAGTGAAGGGTATATAAGTGAAGAGGATCCATGAACTTAATGCCTTAATGTTTTAGATTGGAGTATGGTGCCAAGACAGATGAGTCTATTTCCTCATTAGACCCATGATGTTGATTGTTGTGGTTGTGTTGCCAACGGTGGAGTAAGTATAACTGCAACATTGGACAAACTTTTCCTTGATGGCGTGTGAAGCAGGTGGTAACTGGAGCTACTAGCAGGCGACGACTACGACATGAATAGATGTCATCAACCGGCAACAGCTCCATGAGATGGGCTCATTGAGGCTGATGACAGGCAATGAGCTTTTGCTGGAGGTGCAACGACTAAGCACCAGAGTTATCGACAACTGTGGTGAAAGACGACGGTGGCAACATAGTTGGGAGGCTAGGTTTTCAATATGTGAAATTAAGGTTTTCCCTTTAAAGAAGAGGGATGTTTGGACACAAGGTTAAGATATCTTATATTTGGTAACAAGAATAAACCTATTTTAAGACTAGAATAAAGTTGTTTAGAAATAAGGATAAGGGTATCCTAGGCTTTGAATGTGGAGTGTTTATTGGAATGATGTAGTCCGAATCTAAATTTGGGCTAGAATAGCGCTTAATCAAGCATAATTTAAAAGAGGTTTTAAATTTAAAAGCAATTCTAAAATTGAGGTAATTATTGTTCTTAATTTGATTAAGAGTAGTAATTATATTGATTCCTAATTAAATTTTATAAAATTAATTTCTAAAATTATAATTAATTATTTTCAATTAGATCAAAATTAATTAGACTTTTTAAAATTAAAAAAATTCTTAAGTAATTAAAAAAGATGTTTCTTAATTAAATTTTATTTATTTTATAAATTAAATTTATGGCTTTATTTTTTTAGAGAATTATTATTCAATTTATTTGGAAATTATTTCTTTATTATAAACAATTTGATTTTTAAAAAAGGTAGTTTTCTTAGTTAAAATTTTAAAAGTGTTTTCATTTGTCAATTAAGAAAATTGAGTTTTCTTAATATTTCTTAAAATAGTTTTCTAAATTATTAAAGACATATTTTCTAATTAATTAAGAAATTAATCTCTGAATAAATAATATAAAGGAATTTTTATTAAATTTAAAAGTGTTTTATTTAATTTTAAAAGTAATTTCCTTTTAATATTAGAAAACAATTTTCTAATTAAGGGAAGTTAATTTCTAATTAGATTAGAATGTCTTACTTGTTAAATTTTGAATTTTTTCTAAATTATAATAAAATTTATTGAAAATTGTTTTCAATTAAAATTTGTTAACTGATAAGTTATTAAAAATTGATAAAATATATGTAACTTAACCGATAAGTTATTAAAATTTGATAAAATGCAATTAATTATTGTCCAAATTTATGAAAAATGTTCGACATGTTTGTTAAGAAGCTCAAGAGTTATTTTATACATGGACTTAGTTTTTTTTCTCGTTCTTCCGTATTTGAATATTTCGCAAGAAATATTTTTGTTATTTTCTCTTGGTGATATTTTTCGATTACCCATCCTTTCTTGTTGTGTTCAATTAGATATGAGTTGAGGTGAAAATAGTCTAAATATTCTTTGCTTTGCATGTTTAAGCGTCTATACGGAGACTTCGTTCCAAATGGAGTCTGATGGATCATCTTTTCTTTTTTTCTTTTAAAATTTTTTAAATATATTATTAATTGTCACAATAATTTGCTCTTCATATTTTTATTAATTACAAACCAATGATCTAATGGATTAATGTGTGATCTCTCCGTTTAGTCCTTTAAAAAATGCTAAGCAAGTTGACTCTTTTAGATAGTCATCAAGAAAATCGTTAGTTGTTGAAAAATGTAATAAGCTCTTGTCGAATTCGTCAAATGATTTATCTTCTTACAGAAACGGTAAGTTCAAAGTACAAAGTCAAACCAACAATGCACGAAAAATTTCAAAAGGATTTGTGTGACGAGACTTAATATCAAAGTTATGGATTTCGTACCGTTCCGGCCGGAAGGTACCGTACCGGCCGAAAAATGGTATGAAATTAGTAAATGATAGTACCAGCCTCAAATACTGGTCGGTACTGGCATTTACCGGTCGGTACCGGCCGGAACAAAAAATTTCGATCGGCACCGTAAGTTTCGAAAATTGCAAGGACTAAATTGCAATTTCCAAAACTTAACCCTAAAATTACCCCCTTGCCCCCAACCCCCACGATTCTTCTGTCTACTACTCTACTCCGCTCTCTGGTCGCGATCTCTCTCTCTCTCCCTCGCGACGTCGCCGTCTCCTCCTCAGCCATCTCGCCATCTCCTCCTCGCCATCGATGTCTCCGCCATCACTCTTTCCTTCGACCTGGGCTGGAGCCATCACTCCTCGCGATCTCTCTCTCTTCCTTCGACCTTAGCCATCACTCCTTCCTCCACAGCATGTCGTCGCTGTTCGTCGCAGCCACACCGCACCCGTACCGTCCGTCGCACCTTAGACGCACCACCATGACGCAACCCGACGTCAACCCGAAGACCCAATTATTTGGGTGTGTGTTTTTTGATTTTTTTTCATTTTTCATTGCATTTTGAATCCTTGATTGTGTTGGTACGTTGGATGATGGATTTGTGTTGTGTATGTTCGGTTTGGATGGTGGATTTTGAGTAAGAAGTTTTGCGTTGTGTTTGTGAACATACAGTGTTGGATTGAATGGTGGATTTGGGTAACAAATTTTGCGTGGATGTTGAATTTTGGCTAAGAATTGATATTGAAGTTGAAAATCATAAATGAGCTTTGTGAATGTTGAACTGAAATTGGATTTGGATTTTGGAAGTGAAATTTCGAATATATACATTTTTTGGCTTGTGATTTACGGTGATATTGAATAAGAATTATTGATGAATGAGATTGAATTTGAGCAATTGAGCTT
>JAOQMS010000180.1:17701007-17718481 GCA_027563885.1 Erythroxylum longipes | reverse complement strand
CACATTAGTGTATGAGGCTGCCCTACCGAGGTGGTATAATCCTTATAAAGAAAAATTGCATGCTCATTATGCTCATTACTATTTAGTGAGATATCCTGACCACTCTAAAAGCTACAGATTCTACTGTAGAGAATGAGGGAACAAAATAGTGGAATCACTAACAGTTAAGTTTCTGGAATACGATGTCTATGATGATGGTGAGCCTCTTGACCCTTAAGATGATAACAGGATGGATACTACAATTGTTATGTATCCGCTACTCATACAGTGAGATCCAGTGGATTTAGGTCTTTGTATTGTAAGATCTAATGTAGTTAAGAAGATCCACTGGAGTGAGATGACCTGTTATCCCATTTAATGTCATAGTCTATTAGGTGAATAGGACTATGATATTAGACATATTAAGAATCCAGTTACTTTTACAGTAGCTGTTTCTATACCCACAACAGAATTGTCGTGGTTTGCAATGACTGATGAGATATGAAGCATAGTAAGGTTAGGGAGCCAGTTGATTTTGTAGCATAACTGCAAAACTGTCGGTATAAAGTTTAAGACCTAAAGGACTTCAGGATGAAGTTCATCGGTTCATGGACTAGCTTAATTGCTTGATGGTTTACTCAAAGAGAAATGTTAACTTTATTGTTACTTTTCTCGCATACCCTCGTAGGATACATTTTGAGTGATTATGGCAATTGCAGCTCATGATGATCAAAAGTTACATCAAATAGTTGTCAAAACTGCCTTCCTGAATAAAGACCTTTATAAAGTGGTCTATATGGTACAACCTGAAGGATTTCAGGATTCAAAAGGAACTGACATAGTCCGTACATTATGCAAATCAATATGTGGTTTACATCAACCTCCCGAAAGTTTAACCTTACATTTGATGAGGTTATGACCTCTTTCAGCTTAGGGGGAGCAAAAGTATCTTCCTATTACTGCATAAGGATAATAAATTGCTCACGTCAAATGTCTTAACCATGTTGTATAAGGTGAAACAACTTTTGGTTAAGAACTTTGATATAAAGGCCCTTGACGTAGCATCTTTTGTCCTAGGTATTTGGAGTCATCGGGACAGATCTTAACATTCATCATACCTATCAAAAGGTGCATACATTAAGCATATGTTACAAAGGTTTAATACAGTTAACAGTAAACTTGTCGTAACATTTATCTCTCATAGTGAGAGATAATCTTTGGCATAATGACCAAAGAATAAAGTAGAGAGAGAGAGGTTATGAGGAATGTTCTGTGTTCTAGTATGGTCGATAGCCTAATGTATGCTCGGCTATGTACTAAGTAGAACATTGCATTTACTGTTTGACTGTTTGGTCGGCATCTGGTTAACCTAGATGTAGACCATTGAAATCCAATCAAGTGAATGTTAAGATCATTAAAGGAAAGCAAGGATTATATGTTGGCGTATAGAAAAGTCAACAGAGGAAAACTCTTAGGGAATTCAGATTCAAATTGAGCTATGTGTCTGAATGATCGAAAGTTCACTTAAGGTTACGGTTTAAGGTTGCAAATAGTATAATATCGCGGAAGTGTGTCAGTTAGACACGGGTAACTTCCTCAATCACGCATGCATAGTGCATGCTACAGGCTGCTTTACAGACAGTTTAACTTGGAAATTTGATTTCTGAGTTGTCTGTGGTTGATTCAGAGGCTAGACCTATACAGTTGTACTATGATAATTAAGTTTCTATGTTGTTAACAACAACATTGAATATCACAGGGTCTTAGCATTTTAAGATCAAATTCTTGATCATGAAGTAGTTGACAACGAAAAGGTGACATTAAGGTTTGAAACATTTAAAGACTGAGGAACTATAAGTCGATTCTGTAACTCAAGGACTTTAACCACTTGTGTTTGGAACATAAGTATACATTATGGGTGTTTTGAAGTCCTTAGACACTGTTAGTTATGGAATCGCTATGTTTGCTCCATGCACATGGTAATGCTGTCGCCTGCAACCAAATTAAAAAGAAACCAATTTCCGTTAATACAAATTAATGTAGTAGTGGTAAATGGATATCATTCCCATGAGGAATCTTAACTGTAAAGGAGTTATGAATTCAAAGCAAAACAAAGTAATGAAATGGGGGGGGTTTAATTTAAAGAATGACTTAAACAGAATTTAATTGGAAAACGAAATTAAAAAATAACAAATAGCGAAACAATGAAATATAACAATCAATAAGAATGAATCTTGGCTTCCGATCTCCTTTATTATTGAACTTGCATTGATCATCGACACTAAAAATAACCAATTTATCAGTTAAGCATTCATCGTGGTAAATTTCTCTACCTATTTAATCTTATGTTTAGTTAAACAAAACATGTATTTGAATTAGCCCTTATTAATTAATAACCTAGATACGATCTCAGATTTAATTAATTAATAGCTTTACGAATTAAGAAAATCGACGAACAAGACAATAGACATATGATGCATATTTAGCCTAGACAATTATTTTTCCTAGAATCCTGTCCCTAACGTAGTAGACAAAAATCCTAGTCGCTACTTTTGATTAAAAGAATTGAACGTCAACCTATTTAATCTAGCGATTGATTGAATAAAATCACAAACTAGTTGCACACCTAGTCGTAAAATCAAACAATCAAATAATAACCCAGAAAAATAATTGATAGTTGACTAATAAACCAATTGAAACCAAGAACAAAAGTCTCACAACATTCAGAGTTCAATAACTAGGATTCCGTAAACAAAGAAAAAGATTTAGCTACTCATAATGAAATTAAACATAAAAGAAATAACAAAATATATTGTCTCCATCCCAGGTCTTTCTAAAAAATCTGAAAATATGTATGAAAACACTGCAGAAAATACAAAATCAAGGTTTGTATGAACAGTACATGATGAACAAGAAGAAATAGAGCAGAAACTTCGACTATCTAAGTTGGACTGATGTAAAAACAAAAGAAACAATTGCAGAAAAGATAACTAATCCCTAAGATGGCTGCCGAAAATCCTCCAGTAAAAACAATGCAGAAACTTTTTCACATCACTCCCCTATGTGCGTCCCCGTCTGAAGAAAAAGAAAGCAACCCCCGAATAAAAGACTCCTCCTTGGTCTCTATGAACAGTCCCGTGAATAGTAACACATCTCACTGTTCACGTTTTTATTTTTTTTTCTTTTTCTCTCTTTTTCCTTCCCTTCTTGTAATCTCTTGCAGATAATCTTGATCTCGCTTCAAGTTGCAGATCTCTTTGATAAGGTAGAAGTCTAATCTTTAAAGTTTGTTAAAATTTTGGAATTAAACTTTGAAACAAACTCTGCAGAATCTTGCTCATCCTTGCACGTGGCCACGTCTAGTGAATACTTTGCTGCCAGATTTAGAATTTCATATTTTCTTCGTTTCTTTTTCATCTTTTTGATTCAATTTCGTCTCCAAGGTGTTGAAAATTATCTGCAAACAATTATAAGACAATTCCATTAATTTTGAATAATAATTTCAACACATTAAAGAGATTTTAAGTACAAAATAAGTGCAAATTGATGACTTAACATTAGAATTGTGTTAGTTTGTTAAATATTTTTGTTTAAAGTGTTTTATGGGTTAGAGCATGCTTTTGAGCTTCAATGTTGTGTATTTGAAGTGCCTTAATGAGTTTGCTAGTATTTTAGGGCTAATATCAAAGAACAGAGAAGTTTTAGAAGAGATCCAAACTAAAACAGAGGCCCACGTGGCTAGTAAGCCATGATCGTGACAGAAGTAGGTGAAAGGAGCCACAATCATGTCCCTTTTTGGTACGATCACGATAAAACAGGCAGACAACCTTCCCAACTTAAGTTTTTAAGGGACTTTTTGAACCTTTTAGACTCAAAAAAGGCCCTAGGGTTGCCCAAATTAGAAAAACCTATAAAAGGGTTAATGAAGAAACCCTAAGAGAGCCTCCATTTTGCTACATTTGAAAAACCTTCAAGAAAGAAGAGAGAAAAGGAAGAGGAGGAGAGAGAGGAGTGGGTTACTGTAGCTGCTACAATCCTGGGCCATGCCGTTCCTTTCCAAGTGACACTTCCATTTCATCTTGTTATTCTTTTGTCTGAATGTATACAATGAATGTGATGATGATGATGGATTTGAATTGGATGATGCTCTAAACTCTTTAGGTATTTTAAATCGATTTAATGTTAACCTAGTTATCTTTTGTGGTGTTTGATTAGGTGTTGTGATTAATTGTGGTGCTTGTATATATCGATAATAAACTGAGAGGGTGAACCGAATAAAAATGATTAGGTTGGATTAATGAGAGTTAAGCGACTTGATAGACCACGTGATTAATCAAATCAGTAATTTGTACAGAGAGATCTCGTGTGAGGACCTTGTTGTTCATTAGAGCACTTAAAAACTAATTAAGCTGTTGGATGATCATTAATTGAGAGATTACATTTTCAGTTACTCGACTTAATTAGGGATTATCAATTAGGGCTTAATGATTATAACTTGAGAGAGAGCAATCCACCCGTTGATAGTTTAGAACTGACACCATATTAACACATAAGTGACTAGATTACCATTGATAATAGGATAAATCCCTCTCTTTTATAATCAGTCAATTTTTCTTGGTTCATTTTCAATTGTCAAATTGGTGGTGCTCAATTTAATTTCCTTGCTTAATATAGAATTCTTGTTTCTATCATTCCACGTTCACGTATTTACTTTTCTGTTTAGTTTTTCTTTTCATTTTAATTATCCTTTAGGCCTTAGACAACTTAGAATTCGATTAGTTCACCAACTCCTCAAGGGATCGACACCACTTATACTAAACTTGCAACTGGTGTGCTTGCGGTATTTGGAGGGTTTTAAATAAATTAAAACTTGCTCAACATGTATCAAACCATATAAGTCAATTAAATGTGAAACTCGTGAAGATACACGATTAGGTATACAGGCTGTGTATCCAACCATGTAAGCCAAAATTTATCTTCCAAATGCATACACAACCGTATAAGTATATAAACAATCGTGTCTCTCTCATGTCTTGCTGAATTGTTCTCCTTCTTGTGATTTCTTATCCAATCCTCACCCCCAATCCATCTCCTTCTTGTTTCACAAGGGTATTTGAGTTTGAAAATCAAAATGTTGGCTTAAAGAATGTGCTTTTACCCTATTTTAGTTCTTGTGCTTCAAACTTGTACCTAATACCAAATATAAGTTAAAATGAGTATCTTAAGCATTTCATAACAATAACCACTAAATGTTAAGAAGTGAATGTACAAAAAATTAATCACACATCAGTGCTCAAAGAGTATCAACAGGCAATGCAGGTGCACAATTCCATCTTAAAACAAAAAGCTAGATTAAACAGGCTACGAGATGGTGATTCAACACTAAATACTTTCATACAACAATCTTAGCCAGGAGAAACATCAACAGAATAATGAGTTTGCAGGATAGTGGGGGAAACATGAAAACTGAACAATGAGAATTACTTGATATGGCTAGGAACTTCTTTTCCCAATTGATGGGACAAGGTTTGATTGATCAGCCTACAGAGAACATGAAAATAATACTAGTAGGCTCTATAAGGCGGGAACTCAAAGAAACTATAATTATGCCATTCACTAAGTAAGAACTCTGGAAGGTAATCTTTAGTCTGCATCCTTCTAAAGCTCCAAGCCTAGATGGTTTCTTGATGGTTGTTTTAATATATATGGGAAATCACAGGACATCTCTTTGTTGAAGTAGTATTAGAATTCTTCTCTTAAAAAAAAATGCTTCGAGAAGTTAACAGTACCTTCATATGTTTAATTCCAAAGAAGAAATACCCTCAGACTATGGGAGATTTTAGGCTAATCTCCTGCTGCAATATGTTTTATAAAGTGATTGCCAACTTCTAGCTAAGAGACTGAAAAGGGTGCTCCAGGATATTATCATCATTGCTCAAGGTGCATTCATCCCCGATAGAAATACAGGTGATAATATCTTTCTTTATTGAAAGACTACGCATCTGGGAACAAAATAAGGAGTTTTATGCTGAAAATTGATTTCTATACAGCCTATGATACAATAGATCGGAGCTTCTTAAGGACTTGTCTAGTAGCTTTAGATTGTCCTGATATATTTGTGAATTGGATTATGGAATGTGTATAATCCGGTTCTTTGAGTGTTCTTGTTAATGGAACCCCTTTTAAACCTTTCAAGAATATAAGGGAATTAGACAAAAGGACAAGAGGACTCCTTATCCCCTTATCTATTCACCATTGTAATGAAAGGGATGTCCAGGCTTCTTAATTTGCTTACGGCCTCCAACGATAACTTTAAATTTCATAAGAAATGTACTGAAGTCAAGTTATCTCACCTGTTAAATTTCATCAGAAATGTACTGAAGTCAAGTTAACTCACCTGATCTTTGCAAATGACTTTACACTATTTTGTGCCACAGACAATTTCTCTATTAACATCTTAATGCAGACCTTTGCAGTTGTTCTCAAAATGGTCGAGTCTCAACATAAATATGGAGAAAAGCAATATGTAACTTTTAGAGATGTTAGTAATGCTCTAGAACTAAGTAGCGTAATAGGGCTAGGCATCCAACCTCCGTCTTTAAGTTGTCATGGTTTGCCTATTACTACCTCAAAGCTGAAATTCTCATAGTGCACTCCACTGCTGGAAAAGATTAAATCTAATGTGAATACTTGGTAGAGCAAACTCCTTTCATAAACAACCAAGATAACACCCATTATTTCAATTTTGAGTAGTCTGCATATTCACTGGCAAGCACACATTGTCCTACCAAGGAAGATTATTAATGAAATTGACAGATTGATGAAAGCTTTGCTATGGTCTAGCAATGTTGAAATAGGACAAAAAAGGCAAAAGTTAAACGGAGTGAGATCATTATCCTTAAGAAACAAGGAGTACTGAGCATCACTTTTACTTCAACAATGTAGAAAGTGTTACTTAGTAAGAGAATATAGAGGTTGTTTTCAGATAAAGCTCTTTCGAAAAAATGGGCCCATGAAATTCATCTCAAAATTCTCAAATTTTGGCAGCTGGCCATTTTAAATCAATTCTTCTGCTTTTCAACCAAATTTTGAAAGTAAGTCATTTGATTTACCCCCGTATCAAACACAAAGTTAATGGAGGATAGAATACATGGATATGGTTCGATAATTGGCGTGCAATGAGTCCACTCATAAACAATCTAATGTTTGTACATTTGAGAAACAATTTGCCAGTGGAGTCAAGAGTCTCTGATTTAATTTAAAATGGTGAATGGCATGGAAATTTTAGGGGTTTCTACACACTGTTGGAGCAACTTCCTCAACTAGGGGACACGGGTATAGAAGATGAAATCTGCTGGCCTCCAAATCTGCAAGGAAAATTCACAAATAAATACTATTGTAAGGCATTTATGAATGAAATAATAAAGGCTCCTTTGTACAATCTAATCTAGCATAACTCTTTAAATCCAAAAGCCTCCTTCATTACTTGGCTAGCAATCAAAAACAGGCTTAGGACTAAATGTCAATGGTTTAGGCCGACTGAGACATCCTGTGTTCTATGTCATAATGCTAATAAGGATATAAACCATTTATTCTTTACTTGTGAATACAGCAAATCCATATGGAGCAAGATTTTATATATAGTGGATGCAGTTAATCATACCTATGAATGGGAGAATACCTTGAGGTGGTTCATCAACTACTCCAAACTTGGAAAACGAAATGCATTCCTACTGAAGTTGTCATTCATCACTACCATATATATGATATGGAAAGAGAGAAATTGTCGTATATACAAACAAATGGAGGAAGACAAGTACCAGGTAGCTAGAAAAATTAGTGAACTGGATTAAAGCTGCAATGTTAGCCAAAAGAGTTAACCATCTTCTGCTGGTTACTATGAAAACTAAATGGCACATATGAATGGGTGTTTTGTACATGCAGGTGCTAAGATTTGCTATTAGCTTTCTAACTTTTGTATTAGAACTATCGATCGTGATAGATACTCCTAGTTAGCTAAAACTAGATAATCTTTGTAATATTGTAATAACTTTTGCTATAGTAATCAAAATTTTCTTTCATTTTCAAAAAAAAAAAAGGATGAATCATATCTTGATTGAATTTACTCTTTTTGAATAATTGGATCTTTTATTTAGGACTAAAGTCCACAGGATTGAAGAAGAGTGATTAATTATGCTGAATAAATTAGGTTATTTTGCATAATAATTAGTGATGTATCACTTTCTTATAAATAAAAATTAAAAAACTTATATCATATTTCAATCTTTATTACATGAATTAACTTATAATAAAGGGTAATTTCTTCTTTATAACATATATTACCTTATAATAAATATTAGTTCCATGCTTGCTTTAAATAATAATACATTATAGATTAAGAATATTATGATATATGTGAATTATATATATATATATATATATATATATTGCATAATATTTTATTTAATATTAGAATTAATAAATGTGCAATTTTAATATTAAATTCTTAATGTATATATATTTCTAAACAATTAAAATCTATTAATAAATAACTTTCTTCATGAATGATATTGATTTTGTTAATGAAAATTTTAATTAGATATTAATGTCCACAAATTTCAAAATGACTAAAAGAGCATTAAGAGTTAAGAATATTTTAATATATATTCATTAAATGTAAAATTTTAATATTATCAATATTTAATGTGTAAATATTTTAAAATAACCTAATTTTACTAATAATTAACCATCTTCAATTTTATGAATTAATTTGTAATTTATGATTAGACATTTATAATTTTTAAAATTTAACATTAATTAATTTATTATATATTTTTAAATTTTAAATTTATTTTTACATTTCAAATCTAGGTATCAGATATAGCTTAATGATATATAATTATATACTAATTAAATTAATGCTTTAAAAATTGCAGATGGGATTACTTCACTTGCCTAACGCAATTTGATGGACGTCTCAATTTAGAAGGATGAGATCCTTTGTTCCATCTCCTTTGTTCCTACTTTGTGTCATCCTTTTTGTTGTTACTCTCTGCTATTTCTTCTTAGCTACAAATTTATCTCTATTTTATTTATTTATTGTGAAATTTGTAACCGCGAGAAAATGACAGAATGGAAACGGAGAGGACGCAAGAGAGGTTATCGTCCCCAGTTTAGGCCTGCTTGTTGATAATTAATGATAATCTAATCAACAACTCAAAATAGTGGATGCAACTTGCGTGTCCCACTCCCACATAACTGCCCTTTTCGTCTTACATAGTAAAACGACATTCCTAACTCGACGTCTTCCTTCACCCTCTCTAGTCCCTCCGAGTTCTCAATCTCAAGGTTTCGTTGCCCTAATTTCAAAATTCAACAGCCTCAATCTGAAATTCCTTTTGGATTTCTTTTGCCGAAAAGTGTTGGAGGTTGATTTCGGAGGCGGAGATGATTTATACGGCAATTGATAACTTCTATCTGAGCGAAGAGCAGCTGGAGAACTCACCGTCGAGGAAGGATGGGATTGATAAAGCAACTGAAACTACCCTCAGAATCTACGGCTGCGATCTCATCCAAGAAAGCGGCATTTTACTTAAACTGTATGCCTTCTTTTCTCAATACTTGTTGTTTTCATCAACTAATTAATCACTGCCTATTATTGCTTTTCCAAATTTTGTTTGCAATTTTCCGCTTTATAAAGCTTGTTATGTTCTTAATTACAGGCCTCAGGCTGTCATGGCCACCGGTCAAGTGCTGTTCCATCGTTTCTATTGCAAGAAGTCGTTTGCACGCTTTAATGTCAAGGTTCTTCTTCATATTCTCCATCTCGGTTTTTTAGGGCAACTGTTTTTGGGTTTTTTTTCTTCTAATGTTTGTGTTTCTGTAGTTGCATTTTTTTGTTGGTTTAATGAGATGTTTTCTGAAGCTTTATTGTATTGTATTAGTTTTTGTTTAATTGATATAATACAAAATCTAAGTTACTTCTGTTAGTTGGTACTTATGATGTTATAATTTCATGTAGAAAGTTGCCGCGAGTTGCGTGTGGCTTGCATCTAAACTAGAGGAAAGTCCTAGGAAAGCCCGACAAGTCATCATTGTCTTCCACAGGATGGAATGTAGAAGAGAGAATTTGCCCATGGAGTTTCTGGACCTGAGTTCAAAGGTTAGAGTCCAAAAATAATGTTAGGTTTACTTAATCCAAATAAATATACGTGATTAGGAAAAAATTAGAAAGGGATGTAGAATGTAATGTTTTCAGGGTCTTGCTCAGACAAATTTGTTTTTGCTTCAAAAGAAGTTTGCAGAGTTGAAGGTGGAATTGAGCAGGACAGAAAGGCATATATTGAAAGAGATGGGTTTTGTTTGTCATGTTGAGCATCCGCACAAATTTATATCGAACTACCTCATGACCTTAGATACACCTTCTGAGTTGAGACAAGAAGCTTGGAATCTTGCAAATGACAGGTACTTATTATGACTACTTCAAGGTTAATTTTATGCTGCATGTTATTCTATACACTATACCTTGATATCATTTTCTTGAAGTTGGCTTTTGAAAATTTAGGCACGTAGATTCATATAATTTTGTTCTAGGTACCAACACCTATTGAACAAAAGTACAGTGTGTTATAAGATGATGATAGAGCCGTTTCAGCTATATTAACATTCAAATTAGTTGTCTTAAAATTAAGTTACCTGCAACTTGTCAATTCTTTTATTCTTTTTTTTTCTGCCACTATATCATACTGGACACTCATAATACTTCGTGGTTTAAGTATTTTACTAATTTTATGTTCCATATCTCATGACCTTGAACTGTTATGCCTAAAGCCGCTAAGAACTTAGCCATTTTCTATCAAATTGTAAGTCATATTTATGACTTGGTTATTGACATTAAATTTGATCAGAGGTAGATTCTTACTTGGTTGCAGTTTTTTTTTTCTTTTCTTGAAGTTGTACTATTGAAGGCATTGAATTTCTGTTGTTATGTCATTTTGCATATCTTGCTAACAAGTTGTATCATTTGATGGTTTTGAGTTCTACTTTATGTTCTTCTTGAAGTAAAAATTTGCTTTTTCATTTTTTCCCCTATTTGGAGCAGTCTGCGAACAACTTTGTGTGTTCGTTTCAAAAGTGAAGTTGTGGCTTGTGGAGTTGTATATGCTGCTGCACGAAGGTTCCAAGTTCCACTTCCTGAGAATCCGCCTTGGTGGAAGGCATTTGATGCAGAGAAATCTGGGATCGATGAAGTTTGTAGAGTTCTGGCTCACCTGTACAATCTTCCCAAGGCGCAGTATATATCAATCTGCAAGGATGGAGATTTTTCTTTTTCCAATAAGTCTTCAGATTCACAATCACAAGCCATTCCAAAGGTGATTATTATTCCTTGTCCAGAAATTTTTACGAGTAGCTTCTGTAGTTAAATTTGTTTGTTTCTCCAGAGTTTGCCTATTATCAGAAACTGAATGTTGTTTAAACATACAAGTTTCCACAAAGTGAAGCAACCTGATGCTTGTGATACACAAGGAATATCAAGTGCAAGGGTTTTGGAGATCTCCCATATCCATTAACAAGAAAGAGAATATTTAAATCTTTTTTCTATATTCTTACCGGTTGAAATTGAAGCACTCAGGATGAAGTTTCTCTCCTTTTGCAGGAAAATCCACAGGCCGCCTCACCGACCAATAATGATGCTACGGTTACCAAGGCACCTGTGGCCACAGTTACTGTGGAATCTGGCGGATCTAAGGGTGCGATACTGAAAGTGGCCATAGACAAGTTGAAGGAATCCAAGAAGAGTGATGATGAATTGAAATCTTCTGGGGGAGAGGCAAGAGAAGAGCCCATTTTGAGGTCCAAGACTGAGCAAAGAACAGAGGCAAGTGGTGATAGGAGCAAGGAGAGAGAGAGGGATAGGGACAGGGACAGGGAAAGGGAAAGGGAAAGGGAAAGGGATAGAATGAAGGGCCAGGATCGTGATAGGGGCAGAGAATTGGACAGGGAAAGAGAGCAGGAAGAGGCTGAGAGGGATAGGGATAAATCCAAGGATCGAGGACATCGGTCAAAGGATAGAGGTAAAGAATCGGGGTTCTTATTTGGTGGATTTATAGCTTCATGTTCCTTGTATGTTAAAGTTTCAGGATTTAAAACAACTGCAGTTGTCCTTTTAAAAGATGTGTAAATATATGAGCTGTTTTAATTGCAGGGTATCCAGAGAAATCACGCCATCATTCATCCCGGGGTATGCTTCAATATCTACAATTTATTAGCATACTTGTTTTCATGTGCTTCTAGGTGTCAATTATAGTTTCTAAACCATTCCTCCTTTTTTTTTTCCAGATCGTAACTACCACAGTTCCTTGTATTCTTCAAGGGAGAAGGATCGCCATAGGCATCATTCCTATTCCTAAAATTACGACTGGAGAACATAATCTTCCCGCCAAGGTTTCCAAGCAACTAGGAAATGATTGGTTGGGATATGAATCATCATTTGTTTTGACATTTTTAAGTATGAATCTAGTGCTACTTCTGTCGATCTCTTTATCCCAAGTAACAACATCTTACCCCACTTGGAGCTAGCTTTTGAAACAACGATGATAGCAATGATTATGACATTCCTCATTTTCCTTATTCGTTAGTGTCCAAAACAATTTCTCATTTGGATGACGATGATTCCTCCTAATCTAGGGAATTGCACTACATTCTATTGTAAATAGCATAATATATATTCTTCACGACCATATTGGTAAAGTTGAAGTACGACATTCTACTGACATCTTATATGAAAAGGACATTAATTTAATTTAATTTGGATCCCAGTTTTCTTAATCCATTTCTTTGTTATTCGACACTTCTCATCTATCATAATTATCTTATAGTTTTTATCTTTTATTTATATGTAATAATAAACTAGTTTCTTTTGTATTGGTGAAACTTAAAAATTATGTACTGGAATTACTATTTAAAATTATGGAATTTTAAACTTGTTATATCAAATATAATATCAAGTAATGGTTTTATTTTTAATTTATATAAAGAATTATATGAAAACAAAGTAAAGGATACAGGTGCTTGATTAGTTGGTACGATTAGTTGGTACGAGAAGAAATGAAAGAGTAAAAAATTATATATTATGATTAAATGAAAAGTATTTTCATACTCCTTTTTTGGGACAACCATATATATCTATTTTCATTTCTCGCTATATTAATTATAAATCATATTATTATTTTCTTAGATGAATAAACACACTCTAAGAGTTACTGAAATAGAAATTGAATTGTAGTAGACTAAATATTATTTTTAGTAAATATAGATAACTATTTTAGATCACTTATATATGTAAAATTTGCAATTCATAATTGTAAATTGGTATGAATACCTCCAATATTGATATGGGTACAAATGCTAATGAAAAAGAATTGTTTGATCACAATAGTTGTAATCTTTTAATCCGCAGCTGGTGTAACGAAAGACAAGGCAGGCACGTGACGTATGTAATCAAATAGTCAATATGACTGCGGGGAACCTACCGTTGTATTAAGCTAAGCATAGTCTGACTCTGAGTTGATAGCAGAGGAGACCTCACCCCACCTCACCTTGAAAATTGGTTTATTTGTTGGATCAACAACATACTCTTTTACTCAAACAGATTGCCAAGTCACAAATTCAAGAATATTATTTGTTGGACCAACAACATATTGTTTTACTCAAACAAATTGCCAATTCTTAGGCCCAATCTGAGATTTGATGAGGCTTAAAGCAGTTGAGCCCAACTTAGTTCAATCTTAATTTTTTATTTTTAAATTAAAAAACTAAATCATTTTATTTACAAGCATTGGGCTTCGAGTCAAGTGGGCCCACAACCAAATTTACATGTGACAAGATAAAAATAAATTTATTTTATTTTTTAACTTTAAAATTGTTTAAATGTTATAATATAATTAATGCATAAAACATAATAAAATATAAATAACTTTGATCACTTTTAGTTATTTCTCTCAAGCTATTTTTTAAACTAGTTTATCTCAATCACCATAATCGCATACATGTCCAATTTCTAGTAGTATCCACAGAATGCATTGAGAAACTTTATAACTATTATTTAGAAGGTTAGATAAAAAAAAAGTATCAGCTCCTTTAGAGTTTAAGTCTAATTATAATAAATTTTAGACTTTTTATTTAAACTTTAATTAGAATTAAAATTAATTTTAATTAAATATTAATTAATTCCAAATAAGTTCCAATATGTTATATTGGTCATTATATATTAAACATTTCATATTTAATCATGAAGTTTTTTAAACTTTGCAATCAACTCTAACTTAAATTCAAACACCTTTTTTTTCTCTTCAACTTGTTTTTTTTATGTAACTCATTAGGTTTTTAAATATATTGACAATTAATATAAATTATAACCCTAAATTATATTTAGGAGTAGATAAATTAAACTCTTTTAATTTATCTTTAATCCTCTAATTAAAAAATTAATATCCATAAATCAAGATTGACGTCTAGTAACATATCAAGACCGTTCATATATTTAAAAATGTCAAAGTGATTTTGACTATCTTTTTTAATGCATTAATTTTTCTATAATTCAATCATTTCAGCATGCAATCTTCTGATTATATATAGAGTATGTAATTAATGTCTATTTGAGTCCAAACATATTAATTTTCATCATTATTAATTGATTTTATTAATGAAATTTGAAAATTATTTCCAAAGTATCATTCCACCTTGGCAAAAGATTTCCTGAGTCAATATGAATTGAGAACAATAGAATATTCTTCTTAATCACTTTAGGGTGATAAATCGTTAGTTACTAAACTACTTTCATATAGTTCATGCTATATTCAATAAATAACAATTAAGTTATCCTTGACTAGAAAAAATCATAAATAGTTTCAAAATATAGCAATTTCTATTTGAGATACTTTGGAGATCTTAAGTTAAAATATCACTTATACAATTATCATAATAAAATGTTCATAGACACACAAGTAATATTCTAAATGAAATTCTCATGGAGCTAGTTCAATGAACTTGTTCTCTAATAAGCACTCATATGTTTGTTTCAGTATCTCTATACTTTAGTATATAAAATTGACTAATTCCTTCATATGAAAGAAACATAAAGTTTGTTACTTTAGGCATGGCAATGGGCCGAGCTGGGACTGGGCTGCCCTCGGCCCGACCCAGCCCAACCACTATCATGGCTGGCCTCGGGTCGGGATTGGCAGGCCTGCACATAGGGATAGCATTCCAACCCGGCTCAGCTCGGCCCGTTTTTGGCTCGAGTTTGGCGGGCCATAGGCGAGCTACGGGCCAAACTGCCTGTCGGTGGGCCGGGCCACCGGCTGGCCCATCTTGGCAAGCACAGGCCATGGGTCGGCCCGCAGCCCGCCGTGCAATTGAGGCCAGGCTAGGCTAGGCCGAGGAAGGCCCGGCCCATTTACATCCTTACCCGTAACTCGGCCCACAGACGGGCCGACCGGCCCATGGTCGGCCTGTAGCTTAGGCCGGCTCAGCCTGGCCCATATATATTTTTTAAATAAAAAGGTATACAAAACGACGTCGTTTCGGACAAAATGGCATCGTTTTGTCTTCGTTTTGGACAAAACAACGCTGTTTTGTTTAAAATAGGCGGGCTGCAGGCCGGGCCTATCCGCGGCTCGGGCGAGTTGACCATAGTCGACCCATGGCCTGGCCCGGGCTGACCATGGTTAGCCCGTGGCCCTCTGTGGCCCGGCCAACCTGGGCTGAAAACCAGGTCAGGCTAAAATTGTCATCCCTATGTTAGTCTTTTTATGCTTTATTAATGTCTAGTTTTAAAATAATAATGACTATAAACGATTTAGGGATAATATATAAATGAAATATTAATCTAATAATTGTGATCTCATTATAATGTCATTCCAATGTATATTTACCTTTTAGAGTTTATCATATATAAAAGATCAAGAATTATTGCACTAAACTACAACCAACCGATTTGCTATAGAACATAACCTAACAATCTCTCATTGCACTAAACTAATTGTTTAAGTATCTTATACCATATAACTATATGACGATCATACTATTGTTGGGATAATAGTTTAGTAAGAGAATTCTACGAGATTCTCTATAGTGAGTACTTGCTTAAATCTTATATAACTTTCTTTTTAATTATCATTATAATTAAGAAAAACTATTTAAATATATACTTCGATCTTTGATAAGATCTTAGCTCCTTTTGCATGTTCAATGGCTCCAATGTTTGATAATACATTTCTGTTTGAACAATACAAGGAATTATACCAAGTTCATTAAATAACTTTTTGATTCAATTAATTATTTTTAATAAATGAAAATTATATTTTGGATTAATTAGCAATTAATGCTACATTAGAACATTTCCAATCTCAAAATAATATTTTTTTAAACTTAAAAATGATTTACTTCTAAAGCTAATATTCATATAACTTTGAACTCAATATCAACTCATACAAAGAAAATTTGATATCTTTAATACTTCATATGTATCATGTACCTTAAATACTAAACACCTTCAGTATATGATCCACGTACATGGATTTGGAATAGGTAAACAACTTTCATATATGATAAGTTATTAACTTTTTATATCCAATATAAGTTTTTCTTAGACTATCATATATTTAACAATTAAAAATATAAAATTTTAATTCTTTATGAGCAATATTTCTCTACATACTCCTACTAAAGAGGACAACTATTACTCCTACTAAATTTCTTATGGACATAATAAAGTTACAACATTTCCAAAATAAACTCTTTGAATTTATTATGAAAGTGAATCTTTCAATATCTCAAAACCTTTTAACTATACATCAAATGTATCAACAAAAAACACTAGTTCTAATTGGATTTATTTTCATGAAATTTGAACCTTTCAAAATTTTATCTTACTCTCACTACTTATTTTAAGAACTATTTTTCAATAAGTATACATTTAAACAAATATGTTGTTCAATGGGCTTGTAAAATTATATTCAACCTTTTGGATATCTCATATCCTTCTATTATCTTATTTAGTTATGAACTTATTGGACAATATATGCTTCAACTAAGCATCACATCCAAATTCATTAACTTTGATTCTTTCAAAGTCCTACCATTCCATATCTTATATAGAATCTTATTAATTGATTTAATTGGAACTACTGAAGGTAAATTACTGTATTAGGCATAACTATAAAAAAATAAATATTGCTCATACAAAATCTTATGTTGTGTTTTCCTCTTTACACAAATCCATACTGTTATGAAATTTAGTTATAAAGATGTTCACTGTAACATCCCCTCACCAATGGGAAGGGTAAAATAGTAATTTGGAACGGGTTAGTAGTGTTTAAAATTGTATTGCTATGATCATGCATTCATATATGCAAGTGAATAGTAAATTTTGCACATGTAAATGACTGTACATGCATTCATGACATTTTCCCGGTATAATTGTGAATAAATGT
>JAOQMS010000180.1:17679092-17691544 GCA_027563885.1 Erythroxylum longipes | reverse complement strand
TAAACTCCAAAAATTTCTACTTCATAAATTCTAATTTATTTCCATGCTTGATAATCTAATAACATAATTAAAAGAAATTAAAAAAATATTAAAATCCTAAAAGTGGGATCCAACGCCGTGTATGTTAATTTGACAGAAATTACAGAGTTATATAGTCCTAAAGAGATACACATCTAACATATATGATTGTATAAGTCACTTACACGGCCATGTAAGTCCCCATACAAGCGTGTAGGTCTCAGGGTTTCTTAGAACAACTTTTTTGAGTTCATATACATTTCTAGTGAATTACACATTCCTATACACGGAAGTATAAGTCACAACAACTCTAGATCTTCCATTCTTCATCCCATCTTCATCTTAATTCATCTCCTTCTTGCTCTATGAAGGCAAATAAGATCAAAAATTGATAGAACGACACCGAGGATATGGATTTATCTCATTTTGGTTCCTATTCACCAACTTGTACCTAGAGCAAAATATGAACCAAAATATGTATCTTAAGTGTGACATAACATTGATCATTAAGCATTAGGTCAAAAATATATCAATAATCAAGTAGTTATCTGGTTCTCCCACACTTATCTTTTGACCATCTTTTGGAAAAATTAAAAACTAAAATCATAATGAAAATCTAAATCTAAATCAAAACACTTCTTTTTTCAACCATATTCTGAAGAATAGACAGTCACAAGAAAAGAGAAATAACTTTCAAAACCATAGTAAGAATTGAACTTTTAATGTTTTTACTTATGATAAATCAATAACCGTTCTCTTAAAAAACTGAGCAATCTAGGGGTATACTTTGACAAGTCGTGTTTAAAAGTAAGATTAATCTACAGGTAAACTTAAACACCTTTCATGATCAAGACATTCCATAACTTTGCATATCATTTCAATTCTCCATCACTAACGATTCATATGTACAACATAAATTAAAGGACTTCTTATGGTTATAATGGGCCAAAGGTTAAGGTGAGAAATATTTGGGTCATATAGTTTAAAAGCTATCAAAACTATCAATAGAGTGTTGAGTGCAAAATTAACATCCACTCAAAATTGGGTAGCATGACCTATAATGAATGAAAAAAACTATGTTCCATAGCTTAGATTCAAGCCTTCACATCACAAACCATTCTAAGTACAAAGAACTAGAAGAAATCACCCATAAAAATAATGATGAACAATACACTATATCTATAAGGAGTGACCATTCACAACAACTTCTCTCTTATTTGCATCATAATCTGTTCACCCATTTATATAACTTTAGGAGAAAATACTAGGTTGAATTACTTTATAAAATGATTAAATTTCCTTATTAATTAGTTCCTTTCTTTTATTCTCTTTTTCTTTTCTTTTATTTCTCTTTTTTTATAAGGTCAAAAACAAAGAAAAAATTTGATGGGAACTACATCAATAATGGAACTTATTGATAGGCAATAAGAATCACATTTCATCAATTATAACTAACTTGAATATATACGCAACCTTACATTTATTCTCTTATATATCCATAAACATCAACAATTATAAATGATCTACTACCTTTAAGGCTTGGGTAAGATATTTTGTTAGGTTAAAGGTTTATAATATGGTTAACATAAAAGGAAAAGGTTACTAAAGCTAATGGGGTTTAACAAAATGATGAACATGTCATTGGGTAGGCTATTTGGCTAATGTAGCTTCTAAAACAAAGAATTCCTATATCATTTTCCATGTTAATGCATCTTATAAAAATATGGTCTGAAATAGAAAATCAAGTCAAAGTTAGGATGGACACGTTATGAAGGTCACTCAGAAATAAAAGATAATAAGACTGATATAGATGTGTTAATCTAAAAGCTCAAAATCTCGCTGACTTATATCTATCCATTGTCACTACTCTTTTAAAGGAAATATACGTCGAATAACCATAAAACCAAGAATACATGCCTGAGTTGCATGAATTTTTCTCTAATTATAACTATATAATCCTATAAGCAACAAAAAAAGGAGAATGTGTTTTTTTACATGAAAGAAAACTTAAACACACGTAAGCTGCAAATTTCTCACCCCCCACACTTGAAACATACATTGTCCCCAATATAACATTAAATGTAAGAGATGTAACAATCAACAAAAACAATAATTACGAAAATGTAAAAGAAAAGGGACAAACTCCCCTTGAGCTGCCTCTCAGGTAGCACCTTTGTTTATTGTTGGCTCGATTTCATGTTTTTTTCCTCACATGACAAAATTTTGATCTATAAGGATCACGGCTTCTACATTCTCCACTTGAAATTCTTCAAAACAAGGCTTAAGTCGATGAACATTCACGTTTAACATTTTCCCTACTTTTGAACTCTTAATCTTTACTGCACCATAAAGAGAAATATTAGTAACCACAAAAAGATCAACCCAATAAGGACATAACTTGGAAATATTTTATATCTAGAAAAATAAAAAATCATTTTTTTACCAACAATAAAGTTTTTCTCGAGACATAAAATGCTTTGGTCTTCTCCTTAGTTGAAAGTGCTTATAGTTTATCTGTACACTTCTGCTTACAATCTTCCTGTACTGAAGGTCAATCATATTAATCTAAAAAACAAAATGGTCATTTTGGGACTACTTCATGATATAAAAAATATTGAAATGAATATCTTCCCCATCAAATTCTATTATGAGGGTACCCTTACGAACATTGATTTTAGTTTGAGTTGTTTAAAGGAACAATGAAATAAGATATGTGCAGGATTAGGAGAAATGTCATCATCCATATCCAAAAAAAATCTGTTGAAAATATTATTTTACTCATCTACATAAGTAGACCCTCAGTCACCCCATCTAGGTAGGCATTAGTGCAATCAGTTAATTGTATGTTAACACCAGTTTGTTTCAAAGAACAAGGTTTTAAAAAAGCATAAAGGTAACGAGGAATAACATTAATTGATGCTCTTAAATCTAACATGCCTATTTAGTCATAGTGTTACTAATTTGACAAGAAATTGTGAAGATGCTTGGATCCTTACAATTAGTAGGTAGCTTTTGTTTTAAAGACCATATAAACATTTTCAGTCATCCTGATCAAGTCATTACTTTTCAACTTTCACTTGTTGGTGCACAATTTCTTAAGGAATACATACCTTGGCACGTGCTTAATCGCATCCAGTTATGTTATATTCACTTTGACCTTTGGAAAAGTCTCCTAGACCTCCTTATCTTTGTTCTCCTTATTTGACTTTGATAACCTTAAGAAAAGGTGGAGGGTTAGTTTTAACAACAATTTAGAGTTTGACATTTACCTTTAAGCTAGATGAGGTACCCTTTCTTCTTCAATCTCCTTTCCAATTTGTTCTTTGTGACCCATCCCTATTGGTCCTATTTAGGTACTTAAGCTTCTTATCACTCCTTAAGGTGATTACACTAACATTCTTTAGATTTATCTCAAGTTAAGATAAAAGTTTTCCTCCTCTTTAGGAATGTCAATTTTGGCCCAGCTTGCCTGGCCCAGTCCGTTTTTAACCAAGATTGACTAGATCACGAGCAAACTAGGGCCAAAATTGCTCCATCCAACCGAGTCACGGCTTAATATGTGGCTACTTGTCCAAACTGTAACATCAAAAATGACGTTATTTTTTTAATTTTTTAAATAAATATATAAGCCCAGCCAGACCCATTGACATCCCTACTCCTCTTTAGGCTTCTAAACAGTTGATAACAACTGCAATTTGGCTTACTTGATTCTCCAAGTTTTGAATGATAGACCTTATCTCTTGTAACATATTATGTTGAAATTGCAAAGTGACCATATCTTCTAATAATGTACCCAAGTTAGAGGAGGCTAGTGGTCTTTGTTGAAGTTACTATGCACCCTGCGACCTATAAGGGAAGTAGGTCTACTGCTTATTCCCTCCATAACCTAAGTTTAGGTGATCTCTCCAACCTAGGTTATAAGTTTGGAAATATCAGTTGTATTGTTAGGAGAAATTTTTTCTTGTAACATTAACGCACTTCATATTTCCCTTTTGTAGAGCTGGGTAACCATTTGTCGGATGGTTTGTATTTGCACATATACCACAAGCTTTCACTTATACTTACCCTATAGTAATTTGTCTATCAAAAAATGTTAGTTCATTTAAACGATGTTCTATGGATAAAGTGCTTACCTCATTTACCCTACGAACATCATTGTGAATGCCAAATTGTTGACTGTTTTTCACCATACGCTCAATTAACATCCTTGCTTCGATAAGAGTCTTTTCACCTAGGGCTCCACCACTTGCTACATCCACTAAATTCTTATCCATAGGTAATAATCCTTTATAAAAGTAGTAGATAAGGAGTTGCTCCATGATATTGTGATGTGAGCAATAGATAAATAACTTCTTAAAGCGTTCCTAATACTTGTATAGGGATTCTCTATGATTTTGTTTATCCTACAAATTTCCTTCCTTAGGCTTATTGTCTTTGATACTAGGAACTAATTCTCTAAAATTTGCCTTTTAATTTTCATCCATGTATTAACACTTTTCGTAGGAAAATCAAAAGGCCAATCTTTGCCACTTCCTTCATTAAAAATGAAAATGCCCTTAACATGATCTACTCTTTTGTCACTTCTATACTAAAACAAAGCACATTGAGCTCCTTAAGGTGCTTATAAGCATCCTCATTTGCAAGACATGAAAATTAGGTAAAAGATGTATCAATCTAGACTTAAGCTCAAAAGTAATATGTTCAACAAAATTTAGAAAAGTGATGCAGATGGGCCTTTGAGTCAAATCTATGACAACTAACTCCTTTAGAGTTTTTGGGTTAGCCACAGCTTCTTCCAAATTGATTATTTGCTTTATTCTTGGAGTTGCTCTTTTTTTCCCTGTGTAACCTTCACAATGTCCTTTTGATCTTAGGATCAAATTATACAGGATTTTGATGAAGAGATATAGTCACTATCATACACAAACACTATCAAATATAAAAAGATCATAAAAAATTGTGAAGCCAATTCTAAATAGATAAATACAAATTACTAATTAATGTCAAACACAAAAAGCTATTTATCACTTCGTTCCCTAAAAATGTTGCCAAAATTCTATTTGATGTGCCGAACACTCCAAAAAATAATCCCTACACAACTAAATTCATGTTAGTGGTGATAAATGATCATATCCACATAGAGTGTGTGTCTAGCTTTTGTAATGAATAAATTAGTACGATTGAAGGCATGGGGTTTTGATTGAATTCAATTATCAAAATAAAGTGAAAATAAACTATTAAAGGTAAATCAAATCAAACAATACAAAATTGAAAGGATTAATCATTGGGTTTTGAATCCAGTTTGTGGTTCAATATTGACCTTCATATGAATATGCATAATCAATCATTGTTATTCTCGTACCTATCTTTAAAACTATTAACTAGTAGATGAATAACAAGTTTTACTAACCCTAGTTTTTTTTCCTTTAGAACGTATCCAATTAAAACAAGCTCCTTAATAATTTCTAGTTATCAATAAGCTCTCTAGATTTAGGGTGAAAACCATATTATGTAATAGAAAAACATGTTAGTGTAAGAAATAACCACATAAGCTCAAGTCATTTAACCTATACTATTTTGTCCCTATGATGCACGACCATTAGTTTACCACACATGAATCAGAGTTACAATGATTACCTATTATAATCTAGATTTTGGCAAGAAATCGTTACATAAATAATCTAATAGGCATATCTAAATCATTCATACATAAATATAAAACATTAAACACATAATAACATAATTAATCCTAAAAGAGAGTTAAGAATAATATCACTAGCTTAATTAATGCCCAGACATTTTTATCAGCCTCGATAACCCCTTTGAACTATAAAGATGAAGTTTAGCTATTTATATCTCCCAAAAGGGAAGGGAACCTGCCGCTTTTTGAGTCTCTAATCGCTTTATACCCTTTTGGGCTCTTAAATTCCCTTTTATAGTGTAAAATTAAGGTTGCGTAATTATACACGGTCAGCTACATAGGTGTGTAAGTGACCATGTATGTTAAATTGGCAGAAATTATAGAGTTACATAGTCTCAAAGAGATACATGACTACCATACATGGTTGTGTAAGTCCCACATGGGTGTGTAGGTCTCATGGTTGTTTGAAACAACATCTTCAAGTTCATACATGTTTCTAGTGAATTACACGTTCCCATAAATGACCATGTAAGCCATAATAACTCCAGTTCTTACATTCTTTATCAATCTCCTTCTTGCTTTAGAAAGGAAAATAAGATCGAACATCAATAGAACAACACCAAGGATGTGGATTTAGCTCATTTTGGTTCTTGTTTCACCAACTTGTATCTAAAGCAAAATATGTACCAAAATAAGTATCTTAAGTGCAATATAACATTAATCACTAAGCATTAGGGAATAAATAAATCAATAATCATGAACTTATTAGTGAGAGAGGGTAGTGAGATGCAGCAGTTGTTGTTTCCCAAACCATTATTGCCATCCTCTCCACTGTTTACCAACCAATCACACCCGGTATTTTCTCAAAACCGTAGATCTCTATAAGCTTCCAATCATAAGCCATAAATACCAAAGATTGAGGTTCCCATAATAGTAAGCAACACCATATACAATCGTATAATTTGAACAATATCAATATAAAAAAAAGATTCTAGCTTGATACAAGTTAGATAAGGTGGAAAAATAAAAAAATTCATATTTTTGATATTGTGAATTTTAATTATAATTTGAATGTACGGTTTTAGAATTTTGCATTTCTAAAATTTTCAATATGAACTTTTCATATTTAAACAAATCTAGTTTGTTTTTAGAAGTTTAAAGCTTGTGATTCTCACTTTCAAAATTAAATAACAATAATAATCAAATAGTTTTAAACAAGTTATATTATTAAAGATGAATTTGATACTAAATTTGATCCTATATGTAATGGAATAAGTTTTGTTTCTTTTTTAAAAGACAAAGGAACATAAAATATAATTAATGCATAAAATGTAATAAAACATGAATCTAATTCGTATCTTATTGTGAAAGTTGATCCTTTACTTAAGCTATGTTTGGTTGGTTGTAAAGTTTTTAATGGAATGGAATTGAATAGAATAGAATGGAATGGTTCATAATGGAATGGAACGTAAATGGGTGTAATATTATAAATTTGTTGTTTGGGAGGGATGGAAGGGTTCATAATGTAATATAGTGAATTGTTGTTTAGATGAAGGGTTTATATTGTAATATAGTGTAAAGTTGTTTATCATTTTATGTTCCATCCTAAACCCCCCAAATTGGAGGTTTTTTTGTTGTTTATGATGGAATGGGATGTAATATGAAACTCTCCTCTTCAATTATAAAACCCTTAACCAAACATAACCTTATTGTTTCTCTCGAGCTGTTTTTAAAACTACCTTATCTTAACCACCATAATTGCACTTATGTCTCATATCTAACAATATTCACAGGACGTATTGAGAGAACTCTACAACTAATTATGTAACGGATTGGACAAGAAGTACTAGGTCCCTTAGAGCTTAAGCCTATTTATAATAAGTTTGGAACCTTTTAGTAAATTAATTAAAATAAAATTCTATTTTTAGTTAAAATTTAATTAGAATTATAATTAACTCGAATTTAATACTCATTTGGCTTAAATAAGATCTAATATCTCACATTGATCCTTATTTATTAAATATCTCATATTTAATTATAAAGTTTATTAAATTTTACAATCAAGTCCAACTTTATTCAAATACTTTTTCTCTTTTCAACTTGTTCTTTAAATGTGACCCATTAGAGGTCGACCATGGATATAAATCATAATCCTAAATCATAATCAGGATTATGTAAACTAAACTCCTTTAATTTATCTTTAATTCTCAAATTAAACAATTCATATCCATATATTAAGATTGGCATCTAGCAATGCATCATGACTACTCAAATATTTAAGAACATCAAAATAGTTTGACTAATCTTTTCAAACATGAATTTTCATATAATTCAATTCTTTCATCGTATAAAGTTTCAATTAGACATAGAGCATAGAATTAATGTCTACTCTATTTGAATCTATTCATATTAGTTATCCACCATTAGTAATTGATACAACTGATGATATTTGAAAACTATTTTTAAAGTGTCATTGCACCTTGGACAAGGTTTCTCAAATCAATACTAATTAAGAATAGTAGAACATTTTATTTAATCACTTTAAGGTGAGGAACCCTATAGTGATCATTCAACTATCTCCATATAGTTCGTGCTATATCAAATGACTACCGACTAATCTATCCTTGACTATAATAAGACATAAGTAATATCAAAATATATCAATCCTTATATAAGATACTTTTGAGATATTAAGTCAAATAATCACTTTCTATAATTATCGTAATGAAAATTTTCATAGACATACAAGTAATATTCTAAATGAAATTCTCATATAAGATTAGTTTAGTAAACTTGTTTTCTAATAGACACCCGCACAATTTTTTGAGTATCTCCATACTTTAGTCTATGAGTTCAACTGCCTTCTTTATAAGGAATAAACATAACATGTGATAGTTTTTTTACGCTCTATTAATGTCTAGTATTAATAGAATAACGATTAGGAATGACTTAAGAATCATAATTATGAGATTCATATTACATTTATATATTATTCTTGAGTTGGTCCTAATAATTATTCTATTAAGACTATCATAATTTTATTTCTAATGTCTATTTATCTCATAAATTTTATTATATACTTCTGAATATTTATAACAAAGAAAAATATGGTTAAAATATGCTTAAGATTTCATACGATATGATAAAAGTCACTTATTTTCAAAATCATTTGCGTTGAAACAATTTTTGCAGATAATGGAGCAGAGGTAACCAACCATTCTTCATGCTTATACTTATGTATGTTTAAGCAAATCAAGGACCCTGCAAAATAGTGAAATATTGGCGTCACTTAAAAATGTTGGACTTCCGACCAATAAAGATGATGTTTGAAGCTACTAATGTTGTTCACATTGCACCACCTGTGGAACTTCATGCTAGGGATGTTAATGATGAATGATCTAAGTCAAGCTTCTAAGTCCAAGTGCAATATATGGAGATGTTAATGATGAATGATCTAACTAAAGGAAACATATGATGATTTTCTTCTTTCTTTGTCAAGATGTTACAAAAATGAGAATATTGGAAAATGATCAAACAATAAAGCTCAACAACACTGAATTATTTTTCGAACACATTAACCTAGGTTAGATGAACTCACCTAAAAAATGTACCATAACGACATTCCTAATAGTAAATGATATAACGACACTCCCAATCACAAGAGACAACACTCTAGAGACACTCCCAATCGCACCCAACTGCAAGAGACAATAGTGACACTCTAGAGACAACAACACTCCACACACAATTGAAACTATGCAGGAGAGTTTTATATCGTCAAGAACAAAAGAAAACAGACGTAATAGGTTTTTAATTTAATTAATTTTTAAAGAAATGAGTTGAAAAAATAGGGACACATGTCAAGTATGTGGTACATAAAAAAATCTAACATGATTTGTCATGTAATTGATGTTAACAAAAAACTTAACGTCTAATTATTTTCGTAACAAATTGGAAGTCAGAGTATTTTAACACCTTTTCTAAAGTTCGAGCTAGTACTGCAAAATTAAGAAAATTTTGATTTTTTTATAATTATACCATCCTAAAATAAAATATAAATTTAAGAATTATAAAAGATGATTTTTATCATTTTCTAAAATAAGATAGTAAAAATAACCGCTTCTTTTAAGTGCCATCATATTTTTTAAAAGATTGCAATTCCAATTTTATTTTCTTTCTTTATCAGGCATTGTATTTAAGATTGACAAGGCTTATATGGTTCGAAAGCAATGAACTTGATTTGAATTAAGTGAACTTTAGAATGGACTCAAGCTGCTCAGTCCAATTAGATATGAAACTTAAAATTTTCAATAAAATGATATTATTGAAATTTTCAAAATCAATGAACTTGATTTGAATTAACCGAACTTTAGACTGGACTCGAGATGCTCAGTCCAATTCAATTTGAAACTTACAATTTTCAATAAAATAATATTATTGAAAAATTCGAGCTAGTATTGTAAAATTAAGTAAAATTTGATATTTTATAATTATACCCCCTAAAATAAAATATAAATTTAGGAATTATAAAAGATGATTCTTATCATTTTCCAAAATAAGATAGTAAAAATAATTGCTTCTTTTAAGTGCCATCATATTTTTTAATAGATTACAATTCCAATTTTATTTTCTTTATTTATTAGGCATGTATTTAAAAATGACAAGGCTTATATGGTTCAAAATCAGTGAACTTGATTGAATTAACTGAACGTTAGAATGGAATCAAGATGCTCAGTCCAATTTGATTTGAAACTTAATATTTTCAATAAAATGATATTATATTTAATTTTTAAATTTTAAATATATATATTTAATCAAATAAAATTCGAATCAGATCAAACTTTGGGTCACTCAAACTCAATCCAAATTTAAACCCATTACCACCTTTAATTGTATATTTGTCGCCTTTCTCTTAAAATCTCTTCTAGTTGTTAAACTCATCTTCACATCACACCATTTGTTACAAAGGTCTTCTTAAGAACCGAACTTGTCCCAAGTCACACCTAATCCTTTACACGACAATCCTACTTAGATCTGTTTAAGCAAGATTTGGCCTTCCCCATATGATCATTGATCAACAATCGAGTTCTCGAACACCTCACGACCATCATAGTGTTTGATTCTCACACTCGCAAGAAACTACGGAAACAATTAAAATAATCAAAGGAAACAATAAAACAAAGAAGAGATACAACAAACTACCAATCTTATCTTACTTTCCTCAAGTTATACAAAGGAATGTTCTCAGCTCCTTTTTATATAAAGAGCAAGTCTCAAATGAGCTATATATAGACATCAAGGCTTGGGGAACAAGTAAGAATCCTAACTGAACTCTAACAATTAAGATCATGATCTTATCCTATCAGATTACATCATTATCCTATAAGATTACATCCCCATCTAAATAGGGCTCTATCCGATAAGGCTTATCTATATCCCAAATAACAAGATAAAAGATTACACATGAGCTATCCCTATACATGAAGATGTCCACTATCTTTAGATGATCCTCCCGTGTGGTCTTTATCCTTTAGCGCTGATGTTTATCTTCTGTGATCTTATCCGCCAAATCATCCACAATCCCTACAATCTCTATCTATTGATAATGAGTCATCCAAGCCAAAACCAGTTATAGCACACTGGTATGACCCAATGCTTACCCATGTCAAGTCCATTAGCTATGGTCCATCCATTTGAGCACCCACTAAGTCCTTATTCCATTAAGAACTTAGCCTTAGCCTTATCAACTTGTACACGATCTGAAACTCTACCAAAACTCACATAATGCTTGATCTAACGTGCTAAGTCACCTTGGAGCTTTCGCATGCCACTGCCATGTGTGTGATTTAGCTAACCTTCTACCTAAGGTTCATCTCCAGCTAACTGTAAAGTGCCTTCATATGCTAAGAGGCTAACAAACCACCCCTATCAGATGAATTCGATGCCCTTGTTGAACTAGTCTGAAGGTAGGCATTTACTTGATCCTCGAACTGTCATAAGGTTGTAATTTTCTCTCATGTAGCTTCCATGATCGGCTTTCCCTTGCACTGGATTAAGAACTCTGTCCGTCGATTCTTCTTATGTTACCCACTATTCGGTGATCCAAGATCTTCTCTATTTGATCCTTGAATTGTTATCTCACAACCAGTGGAGCTCTCTTCATTTAACTCTTATTCAGATCTGATGCATCCTCATGGTAAGGCTTGAGAAAACTAATATGAAAAGTAGGGTGTACCTTTAGTCTCTCGTGCAACTTCAACTTGTATACAACGTTCCCCACTTTACTCGACACTTCAAATAGTCCATCGTACTTTGGCACCAATCCGCGATACACTTGCTTGCTCGAGATCTTCTTCCAAACATATGGGGTAAGTTTCAACAGTACCTTATCTCCTATTTTGAACTATAACGGTCTCCTCCATAAGTCCGCTTAATTCTTCATCCATCAAGAAGTCTTTCAAAGACTATCCCTTACCTCATCTAATAACTTTTGTTTCTCTATTACGATCTTTGTTAGAGTAGTGCCCTAAAGGCAATTGTCTTTAGTGTGTTTTGTACAAAGTTATGTATAGACTTTATTTTCACTAATAAAGAAAAGCGTATGTCGTTAATTTGGTTTTCATTCTTTATGAATTGGTATTGATCTATAAGCAAATTAATAAAGTCCATGATATATGACATAGCATGAAGGAAATTATGATGTGATCATTGTTAGCAGTGTGCCCTAGGCCAATATTCATATGTGACTTTTGTATTGACATTCTAACTTATTAATAATATATTATGAGGTATT
>JAOQMS010000180.1:17661047-17678992 GCA_027563885.1 Erythroxylum longipes | reverse complement strand
AGAATTCATTCAACAACAAAAATTATTTGAAGATAAAATTACAAATCTTTCCAAACAACAAGAGAAATTAAACAATTTGATTCAACAATTATTTCATGAAAACCTTACAGTAATCGTAAGACAAATCAATCAAGTAGAAATACGATTAGACAAAATTGAACGACAATTACAAACCCTCGATCCGCACTTGGTATATATATATATATATATATATATATAAGGTGGTCTAGTCACACTGGGATCGGGCCGGTATATATATATATATATATAAGGTGGCCTAGTCACACTTATATATATATATAATAGAAGTGTAACATGGAAGATAAGAGAGGTTAAGCATTTATGGTCTTTAAAGGACTAAAAGATAAAAAAAAAATCAAAAGCTTGTAAAAGGATGATAATCGTGAAACATTGTTTAGGAAGCTATCTACACGGTTTTCACTAACTCTCTCGTCTTTCTTATCTTTTTTCCTCTTCATTTTCTCTACATGATTTGCTCTCCATAGAACAAAGAAAAGAGCTAGCACTCTTGTCTTTTTCTAGCCATATCCAGATCAAAGAGTTTGATTCAGTTAGTTTCTCCGATCTCTGTGTGGATACCGTTAAAGACGGTCTGTTTTGGTCGTTGTGGTTTGCAACAACCCAATGAGTAGAAAATCGAAGAACGAAGGAGACTACTCACAAGGTACATGGTTATTATATGAATGATCGATTTGTGTAAATGTCATGACTTCCTATATATAAATGTGTTATGAACATAAATGTGAATTGGAAAATTTCACCTAGGTTTTATGGTATTTCCTTGTATAGGCATATATAGATCCTAGATTTCGAGAAAGTCCCGAAACAATTTTTTTTGTTTTTTTGCACTGCATGTATATGATGCACGCACTGGGATTTTCCTACAAACTTGTACGCTGTAGGAAACTTGCCACCTATCCTTTGTTGTGCAATCCCGAGTGGAGTAAGAGGTTGTTGTCCCCAAACTATCTCAAAGGGACTCTTCTCCATCGCAGTAGAGCTATGCAAGTTATAGCAAAACTATGCAGTATCCATTAAACTTAACCAGATACGTTGGCTTGCACTTACATAATGCCTTAAGTACTCCTCCAATAGACCATTGCTCCTCTCTGTTTGGCCATCCGTCTGTGGGTGACTTGTCGTTGAAAACTTCAAAATGTAACCCATCATATCGAAAAAGGACGTCCAAAATCAGCCTGTAATCTGATGTCTCGGTCGTTCACAATATCCGTAGGGACTCCGAAGTATTTCATGATGTTCTTATAGAACAAATCCGTAATATTCGAGGGACACAATGTTAGTGCTGGCATAAAGATCCCATACCTAGAGAAACGATCTATAATCACCATGATTGTCACCTTGTTGTCCACCTTTGGAAACCTTCCTATGAAATCCATCGAAACTGACATCCATGGTCTTTCAAGAATAGATAAGGGTTGTAGCAAACCAGCTTCCTTCTTCCTCTCCGGTTTATCCAACTTACACACAAGGCACGTCTTGACATACACCTTAACGTCATTCTCCATCTTCGTTTAATAATAGGAACAAGCTAGGAGCGTCATCATCCTCTGAACTCCGAGGTGACCAGATCACTGTGAGTCATGCGTCTCCTTTAAAAATTGTTTCCTCAAGCTACCGAATCTCGGAATGTACACTTGACTACTCTTAGTCATCAACAGCCATCTTCATCAAGCCAAAACTTGCGCACAACACCATCCTTAACTTGTGAGATCAACTTACAATATGTACTATCCAATGGAGTCGTAGCTTTGATTTGCTCCAACAGGTTAGACTCCACCATAGCAATGGCATATAGGTCCGTAAACACCTCCTTTCAACTCAAGGCATGCGCCATGTTGTTGTGCCTCCCCGACTTATGCTCCCACGTGAAGTCATACTCAGTAAGGAACTCCTGCCACCGGGCTTGCTTCGTAGACAATTTCTTTTGGGTTCTAAAAAATGTGTTAGCATCATTGTCTGTTCGAACAATGAACCCGCCAACAAATACACTTGCCATGTCTCAAGGCAACGCACCATCTCAAGCATCTCCCTTTCATACGTCGAGTACTGTTGTTCCGCACCGTTGAGCTTTCAACTCTCAAATGCTATGAGATGACCTTCCTGTACTACGACTCTAACAATAGCTTTATCTGATGCATCCGTGCATACCTCAAATGGAAGATTAAACTCTGGTAGCTTCAATATAGGTTCGGTTGAGATAGCGACTTTAAGTATTTCAAATGCCTCCTGACGTGCACCCGACCAACACCACTCTTGCTTCTTCTTTAGCAAGTCCTTCAATAATACCGCTTTCTTTAAGTATCCCACTATAAACCACCTAAAGTAGTTTGCCAATCTAAGAGAACTCCGTAATTCTTGCACTATCATAGGAACCTGCCACTCAACTATTGTCTTCACCTTTTTCGGATCCATCTTGACCTGACCCTTGCTCAATAAGTGACCTAAGAATCTGATCTCTAACTGTGCAAACTCACACTTCTCCATATTCATATAAAGCTTGTGTTGCTTCAGTCGCTTGAACACTTTCCTCAAGTGCTCCACATGTTCAGCCATTTCTGCACTATACACCACGATGTAGTCGAGATACACCACCATGAACTCATCAAGGAAATCGTACAACACATCATTCATCAAGTTGTAAAGTGTTGCAGGGGCGTTATTCAATCCGAACGACATGACTAAAAACTCATATGATCAATACCGAGTCACACACGTTGTCTTTTGCTCATCACCCTTGGCTATCCACACTTGTCAATACCCACTCCGAAGATCCAGCTTCGTGAAAATCACCGCCCTTGACAATCTGTCCATTAAATCTTAAACTAAGCTTCTTTAACTCTAACAGGTACATCCTATACGGGGCACATACAAGTGGGATTGCTCTAGGAACTAACTTAATCTTGTGATCTATTTCTCGAGGAGGGGCAAGAGTCTTTGGCAACTCTTTCAACATCACATCATGAAATTCCCTCAACAAACTTACAACTGCATCGGGGACTTCCACCACATGATCCTCATTGATCTCCCATATGGCAACGAGATAGGTCTCCACGCCTTTCTTCAATCTTTTCTCGATGCTAATGGCCGACACATATGCTACCACCAATGTATCATCCGTCATTCCACCATCAAACCTACAACAGTTAACAAAGAAGGACTTTTTCTCTTGCATGATCATCATATCTTCCAAACTTGGATCAGCACCACCTTTACTCCTTTCAAGAAATTGATTCCCAGTATCACATCGAAATCTTCAAGTGGTATGACCATGCGATTGAACTTGGCACGCCAACTCCTTATGCTCGCTGGGACATTGTAAGCAACTCCTACCACTACTTGGGCCTTGCTTGTAGGAGTTTTTATCCTTGTCAGGGACTTCGACACCTTGAGCCCTAACTTACGCACCATCCTTTCAGCCACGAATAAGTGCGTCGCACTAGTATCTATCATCGCGGTTAGCTCCTTCCCATTGACTTGTAACCCTATATACATTAACTTGTCAAAAGGATTGGACTCACTCTTAACCGCGTTCAACAAGGCGACGGATTTAAAGTTGCCTCCTAATCCTCCTCTTCTTCTTCGGTGATCAACGAATTTAGTTTCTCCTTCCTTAGACATTATGTGGACTGCTGCATAGGTAACAAGTAACTTTGCCCTTCTTGGAGGACATCTCTCCACTATTGAAGCCACTATTTTAGTTGCCTTTCCCCTTAACGTTTCCCTTCTTAGAGTCTTTCTTTTTTTTTCCCCCTCACTCTTCTCCTATTAGACTAGACCTTTGCCATTAGAAGAATTTGAGGAGCCCGCCTTAGTTTCCTTCATCACCCAAAAGTCCACCAAACCATCAGCAGCCACAATTACACTAACCATGTCTTTCATATTTTGCCTCCGTAACTCCATTTGCTCTCATGGTTGTAACCCAGATAAAAAGTTAAAAAGCTTGTCTACGTCTGACATATTACCATTGTCAAGCATTAGAGACATATTACCATTGTCAAGGCATCCCTCGCGAGCCAAGAAGTATTCATCGGAAGAAATTAATCCATCAACTCCTTCTTCATCCTGTCCCACGTGTCGATGAGATCTCTACCCACACTGATCTCCCTAGAGGTCCTCGTTCTCCACCACAACTGGGCATCACCATCCAAGTACATGGCCATCATGTTCACCTTCTCAGCATCGAGTATCTTTGCAGCCACAAAGTACTGCTCCATGTCCTACAGAAAGTTCTCGAGCTCCTTCGCGTTCCAAACTCCTTCAAAAACTTTAGGCTCACGCGCCATCACCATGGTGCTCTCGACACATCCAATCTCCTATGTTGCAACGGCACGCCTTAGGATCGTCATCTTGAACCTAGTATCCCCCTGTGCCTTCATCAACTCCGCTATTTGAAGCTGCAACTCCTGGATTTGCTCCACTAACATCTCCATCTGAGGGTTGTAGGATGTGACCTCCTCCTCCCCTTGAGGAATTAGGCCAATGAGTGCCTCCATTCTATTGACACGCTCTGTCAAATTGCTGCCTTCTGCTATCTCAAAATTATGACTCTGATACCAGTTGTTACAAAGGTCTTCTTAAGCACCGAACTTATTGCAAGTCGCACCTACTCCTTTGCACGGCAATCCCGCTTAGATCCGTTTAAGCAAGATTCAGCCTTTCCCACGTGATCATCGACCAACAATCGAGTTCTCGAATACCTCTCGACCCTCATAGTGTTTGACTCTCACACTTGCAAGAAACTACGTAAGTAATTAAAATAATCAAAGGCAATAATAGAACAAATAAGAGATACATCTAACTACCAACCTTATATTACTTTCCTCAAAGTATACAAAGGAATGTTTTAAACTCTTTTTTGCGTAAAGAGCAAGTCTCAAATGAACTATATATAGGCATCAAGGCTTGGGGAACAAGTAAGAATCCTAACAAAACTCTAACAGCTAAGATCATGATCTTATCTTATCTGATTACATCATTATCCTATAAGATTACATCCTCATCTAAATAGGACTCTATCTGATAAGGCTTATCTACATCCCAACTAACAAGATAAAAAATTACACATGATTTATCCCTATCCACGAATATGTCCATTATCTTCAGATGATCCTCCCGCATGGTCTTTATCTTTTAGCGCTAATGTTTATCCTCAGTGATCTTATCTGCCACATCATCCATGATCCCTACGATCTCTATCCGTTGATGATGAGTTATCCAAGCCAAAGCTAGTCATAACACACTGGTTCGACCCAATGCTTACCCATGCCAAGTCTATTAGCTATGGTCCGTTAATTTGAGCATCCACTAAATCCTTAGTCTATCAAAAACTTAGCCTTAGCCTTGTCAGCTCGTACACAGTCCAAAACTCTACCAAAACACGTACCATGCTTGATCTAATGTGCTAAGTCAACTTGGAGCTTTCGCATGCCACCACCATGTGCGTGATCCAGCTAATCTTCCACCCAAAGTTCGTCTCTAACTAGCTGTAAAGTGTCTTCATGTGCTAAGGAGCTAACATCATTCCTCTTATATGTTAACCTCTCAATTTTCTCTTTATTCTTTTCTTTTCATATTTCAACTCTCATTGTCATCTCACCACTACCCCTCACGATTTCCCTCTTACCAATTAAAGGCAACGACAACAAAGAAACCTTCTTTGTGACTTGCATGAGAATTAAGAGTTAAGACACTGCCTTCTTTAAGGGACTAGTCGATTAGAGTTATATTTCTTTTTTTTAATTCAGTCCTCAATTTTTACTAGATAATTAATTGGTATTTGTCATTATGAAAAGGAACTTAAACTCTATAAAATAATTTATTTTTTATTACTATTTTTCGGTCGATACAAGAAGTATTAATTAGAAATTCTGGTATAATCCACCTAATTTTACTATTCTTTTTCTATAAATGCAAAAAAATTATATCTAATTTTAAGATGAGCACTGCACCGAATTGATAATTAATCTACATATCTGCAATCAAACATATAAGAACACAGTCCGGATTAGAATGGTAAAAAAAGAAAAAATAGTTCGGGTTGCATCTATTTCCAACTAATGTTATTTGTTAAGAATGTGAGGTTACCTTTAACTCTTAAAAGGACATACGTAACGTAAATGCATATAATATTGGATCTAAAGAGCCCACTTACTTAAGAGATTTACATCATGGATATAGTGAGGGAACATACTTATGAATTTTGATACTATATTTCAAACCAAAACTTTAAGGTATTAAATTTATGGGTCATTTTTACTTATATATTTTTCACTAATTCTACCTCTTTCTAATATAGGATTCCTACTCACACATGACATCTCAACATGTAAGAATCTAAGCTAGCTTTTAATTGATAATAATATATACTTCAATTATCTGAAATAAGATTAGCAGTATAAAATTATAACAAAGTCCAACCCTAATAGACTAAAGAGTGGGAACAAATCCTCTATTACGAGTAATCGATTTCTACTATATTTCATCAAATCTCATCCAAGATTTACACAAATATAAGAACAAAATTAAGTGGCACGTTGAAACACCCTAATATAACAGGGTGCTTCACCCTCCAAAGAGTGGCCTCCGCCTCTATCCTACGAGGACCTGACATCTCATTTTATCCATTCACCATTCATTATCCACATAAAATAAAGTCAATTAGATCACTTATCCAAACACCGAATTGTTCTTGCATTCGTTTTATCCTTATCTCTTATTATTCAGAATTCTCCAAATAAAATACCAAATCCCAATACTAAAGCCCCCCACTTCTTCTTCCTCTTCTCTCACAACCCACACGCGATGTCCTCTACTTTCTCTAATCCTTTTCAATTTATTCTCTCATGTTCTAAAATGAAAATGAAAGTTTCTACTTTATCTCTTCTTAAATTTTGAAATAATTCCCCTAACCAAATGTCATTCACACATGTATATACCGATATATAATCTATACGTCTATATATCATAGACAATCCATCCACTGCTGGTGTTGATTTAACTATTCCACAGCTGAGCTCTGAAATCCACCAACTGGAGGTTAAAGGAATAGGAAAAAGAAAAAAGAAAAATACCCAACAGATTCTATGTTCCTCCACAAAGGTGAAGAAATAGAGCAAATGATTGACAGATAATGTACCCATTTCCAATCTTAAACGGTCTGTACAATCAGTTTATTTTTCTCGTTATGCAGTTTCGGGTTTAATTCATGAATCTCATTCTCCGGTTCATTTGTTGTCTTTGGCCGATTCTTTTTCTCCTTCTTGCCAATTCCTTGTAAAGTGCTGTACTTTTAGGTTCGCTGCAATTTTGCTTGGCACAGACGCATAGTTTTTTCTGGGTATGTGTTCTTTCGATTGGTTCTTTGTGGTTACGGAGATTCGTTTTGAGATTTGACTTCTTGGGGGATATATAGACGCTAATTGAAAAGTTGAAGAAAGGAGTCATACGTTTGTGATTGGTGTAGCAATGGTGTCTGCAAATGACCCTATTGAAACGTTTCTCAATTCCATTCAAGTGGTGAAAGATGCTGTTGCGCCTTTTGAGCTGGGGCTTAAAAGAGCTGCTAGGGACTTTGAGAATTGCTGGGGAGTGCCTAAGAACGGGAATAAGCTGAACCAACTTGAGTCAGTGAATGAGGTGAATTGCAGTGATAATACCAATCATGACAACAAGGTTCAGATCTGTTCTGTGAAAAAGAAGTGTGTTAGTGATTGCGGTAGTGATAATGGGCGCCGTCCGATGGGTGAAAAGAAAAAGAAGGGATTGTCAATAAAGGTCCCTGTAAAAACTGTTCTAGGGATGTTCTCCATGAGTTTGGAAAAAGGGCCCGATAATAGAAGAACTGAGGTGTCAGAGACATGGGTGAAAGATCGAAACTTGGGTAAAGAAGGCGAGTCTTGCATAAATTGTTTTCAATTTGCTGTGACTTGGTCTTTGTTGGTTAGTGGGTTCGTTCAGGCTTTTCCTACCCCTTTCAAGACTAACAAAAAGCGGTGCCAGAAGGTAAGTGACGAGGAGAAAGGGTTTTTGCTGCTCCGCAAATCGGAGCTAAATTCAAAAACTTTGAGTCAACCACGACGGAGGGAGTTAAAGGACGAATCTGTTGAAATGCTCCATTTCTGGAAAGATGGGTATGTTAAGGAAAGGAAACAGGTGTCACTAGAGTGCCTCATTGGTTCTATTTTTGACCAATTGGTTCGCAATCTGTCAAAATTTGATCCGATCTTTCAAGAGACTGATGACAAAGGCTGGGATAGTGATTGTGCAACATTACCCCCACAGGCATCTCACTTTAATCAACCGAAGACAGTGATGGGTATTTGGCAAAAAAGAAAGGTGGATGTAAATGGGTTTTGGGGGAATATGAGGTTTGCTAGAGTAGGAGGTGTGCCCTCAAGTTTGGTTGGAGTATCTTCTTCAGTTAATGAAGAGGGTGATCATGGTGCCAGTAGTGGTAGAAGTGACGAAATAGGGGGTAGTTTACCTCAAAAGCTGGCGGGTGGGATACTTAGCATTCCCTTGTCTAATGTTGAAAGATTAAAGTCCACTTTATCTACAGTTTCGTTGACAGAGTTAATTGAACTTGTGCCACATATTGGGCGATCTTCAAAAGACCATCCTGACAAGAAAAAGCTATTTTCTGTCCAGGATTTCTTTAGATACACAGAAGCTGAAGGTAATACTTGTGTTTGTTGCTTCTATACACTTCTTTATGTCCATATGAAGATTTTATTCATTGTTTCAGGAAGAAGGTTCTTTGAGGAACTGGATAGAGATGGTGATGGGGAAGTGACTTTGGAAGATCTTGAAATTGCAATGAGAAAAAGAAAACTGTCGCAAAAATATGCACGAGATTTCATGCGACGTGCTAAAAGTCACTTATTTTCAAAATCATTTCGGTGGAAACAATTTTTGTCGTTAATGGAGCAGAGGGAACCAACCATTCTTCGTGCTTATACTTCTCTATGTTTAAGCAAATCTGGGACCCTACAAAAGAGTGAAATATTGGCATCACTTAAAAATGCTGGACTTCCGGCCAATGAAGATAATGCTGTTGCTATGATGCGTTTCCTGAATGCTGACACGGAAGAATCTATTTCATATGGGCACTTCAGAAATTTTATGCTTTTGCTCCCTGCTGATCGACTTCAGGATGATCCTAGGTGAAATCTTTTTCTCATTTTTGCATAATCATAACAAGACTTGGCATATGTTTGTCAGTTATTTAGTGTCAATATTGCCATTTGAGCAGAAAATGGATGTTTAATCATATAATTCAACTTCTATATTGGAAATTTGGGATTGATTAGTTGAATAATTTTTATGGCGTACTATTTTATTTTACTGCTTTGGATGGCAACTTCTGCATCATAGCAAGCTCATCCGTATGTTTTCTCTGAGTTATGAAACTATATGATAAGATGGGTTGTGCAACTACCATGGTACTTTCCCAATGTCCTACCTATAATTTAAAAATGGATCTATGCTTACATCTTGTAATACATACAGAAGCATATGGTTTGAAGCTGCTACTGTTGTTCCCGTTGCACCACCTGTGGAACTTCCTGCTGGAAGTGTTCTGAGATCGGCTTTGGCTGGGGGTCTTTCATGTGCCCTCTCTTGTGCCCTAATGCACCCTGTTGATACAATAAAGGTATAATGTGACTGCAGAATGCATCCTCTTGTATTCAAGTCTTGAGATTTGATTGGCCAGTGGCCACTTGTTTAAATGTTTATAAATGACCTCATAAAGCTTGTTTTTGTCACTATTTCCATGACTAATGTACATTCATGGAGAATAACATGATGTGAATCAAGATGGTGTATCATGTCCTGGGTCTATCTCCAATGGTTGTTCTGTTTTCAGCAGATAATTGCATGGTTGTGATGGCGATGTTTCCATCAGAGACCAAATTAATGCTGTAAAACTGGTTTTATCTGTACATCTTATCATATGGGCTTTGATGGACATTACCACAACTGTCAAAGTAATTATCAGAACCTTCTCAGTAATGGAAATGATTAAGATTGTGTATGAATGAGCAATATGTATTTAAACTCCATTTTTGTTTAATTCAGGTTTCCTGCAGGATTCTGTATAACATCTGTTTTACTTCCTCTCAGAGCATTCTGAAATATTAAATGTGCATGTACAAACCTTTTCTTATGGTAATTTTAGTGTAACCTTAGGTAACTATAAATCCTTAGAAAGAGCTGTTCCTGGGTTGCAAGAATTTTAGGGACTGATTGCTTTGACATTTATTCCATGAGATATTCATGATTACATACTTCACACCATTTTCTCCATGTTGGCATTACATGGTTGTTTTCCCTTGGGCCTGATATTCGCTGGTAAGGATGAGAAAGCCTTTCATTTCAGAAGTATGCTTGTGGCTTGCGAAGATTGGAGTATTTGTGTGCATAGATAGCCAATCTTGAATATTATTCAATAGGAATCTATGTAAATTGATTTCTCAAGGTAGTGTTAAAGGTCTTCTATGTCCATCGTTCCACAGACCCGAGTGCAAGCTTCAACCTTAAGTTTTCCTCAAATCATTTCAAATCTTCCTGAAATTGGAGTACGGGGATTATACAGGGGTTCAATCCCTGCAATTTGGGGACAGTTTACAAGGTACTCCTCTAGCAGATTTCATTCGTTTGAGCTTTATGACAACCACTTACCTATTGAGCTAATGCTTTTCTCTATTCTCATTACAGTCATGGACTTCGAACTGGGATATTTGAAGCTAGCAAACTTTTGCTGATAAATGTTGCCCCCACACTCCCAGAAATTCAGGTACTTGTGTTCTTTTATTTTATCTCTCTTTTATTTGGATTAAACAAAACATTAAATGTTGGTCATGAGCCGGCTTAAGCCCGTTCGTTCCTCTCCTCTTTGTCCGAAGGAGAGAAGATTTCCATTTCTTGACTGCTTTGGGTGATAATAGTAACTTTCTGATTAAGCTTGATATGCTACTACTATTTTTGCTGTTTGATTCTCATTTAGGAGTGCACACAGTTTATCTCTCTTGTGATTTTACTTCGTAGTTTTATGGCAATCCTCATTTCACCCGTGCTTACAAGAATTACAACTTGTATCTCCTCTATATACTGAATATGTGATTTGTAACTTATCACATAGAGCCACCAATGAGTTTCAAAAGGATGTCCTTTTGTGCAGGTTCAATCTATGGCATCATTCTGTAGCACATTTCTTGGAACAGCAGTACGTATCCCCTGTGAGGTATTGAAGCAGCGATTACAAGCGGGCTTATTTGATAATGTTGGGGAGGCCATTGTTGGTACTTGGAATCAAGATGGTCTCAGGGGGTTTTTCCGGGGGACTGGTGCGACACTTTTCCGTGAGGTTCCATTTTATGTTGCTGGCATGGGACTATATGCTGAATCGAAAAAGGTGAGAATGCAAATTGATCTTTGCAAGATTCCATTACTTTCTTTGATGGATGTGTTGTGATCATATACTAATCAGATCTTACTTTTGATACGAAGAATCATTCAACTAGTCGTGGAAGAAGATATGCATTATATTTTAATGAATCATCTTTATGTTTCTTAAGGTTGCACAGCAGCTACTGAGGCGGGAGTTGGAACCTTGGGAAACAATATTGGTGGGGGCTTTATCTGGAGGATTAGCAGCTGTTGTCACTACTCCTTTTGATGTAATGAAAACCAAGATGATGACTGCTAGAGGAAGATCTTTACCAATGACAATGGTAGCCATCTCTATATTTCGACATGAAGGACCTCTTGGACTATTCAAGGGAGCAGTACCGAGGTTCTTCTGGATTGCACCCTTGGGCGCCATGAACTTTGCTGGCTATGAACTGGCCAGGAAGGCATTGAACAAAAATAACGAGCAAACAAATGATCAGACATCTCAGAAGAAGCTGCCCTGACCAGTTCTGGGTAAAGGAGGGTGCATTTTGAACCATGAGCTTAAATATATTTGATCGTTGTTTGTCAAAAACCGTTTGCCAGTATTTAGCAAATCGGCGTCGAGATCCATCTGTCGACAAGTCCCTGAAATTTTTGTCCCTTTTGTCAGCCATAGTTCCATCGTTTACTCTTGTACAATCGTCAAAAGATGCATACATCTTTTGCATTTCGGCTGTATAGTAATTTACGGTTGTTGCTACTTGGAGTTAGACGGGTCCGTTGCAGCAGCATGTAATTTTAAAATCTAGGTGCTACGGCTGCATCCCAACATGTCCATCTTCGTTTTACAACTTTCCAAAATTTCCTCAGCCAAAATACTGTCAACGTTAATGAAGTTAGCCCATGTTTTTTGTCAACATGCACTTTTAGGTAATCTGTCAGATCTTTTTTTTAAAATACATTTTATTTTCTTTTAATTCTTGAAAACATATGAGATTAACAAGAACGAAAAATAAAAAAGAAAAAGAAAAAGAGATGCAACTGTCGAAACATTAGATTTGAATTTGAAGGAAACTAACACCTAATTGAGGTACATAACATTCCTCTCCTAACAGTAATGCTCTTGTATCTCTTTATTGTAACCGTCTTTGCTTGGTGCGTGGAGATTTTGAAGGTCATCCCCTTCCATTTCAGCTCTAGTTTAGCTCTCTTTTCTTAACTCTCTTCAATTAAGTTTCTCCCCCCTAACTTTCATAATGAACATGATTGTCACAATGCGTGTTTGTTTTTGTTATTGTATTAATCTTTTCTGGAGGATCATTTGTTGTATTGTTGATGAATGGATACTGTATACTTTAAGTGCTTAGTCGTAAGAAATTAGGGATCAATCGTATGTATTATACAAATGATATACTATGCATCTTTTATATTGTAGATTTAATTGTCACATGATAAAAAAAAGTACATATTGTAGGCATAATCGATTCTTACTAATTTAATATCATAACTATTTGCGATAGCGTAATTCTGTATTGATTTTCTAAACTTTGGTCCCTTGAAGTTACCTCATCATAATTTTTGGCAACTCTCTAGTAGTCTATACCTGGGTTACTCTGATATCTTCTCAACAGTCCAACAATAAATGTAATATCAAGTCTTGTACAAACCTGAGCATACATTATGCTCTCTACTGCAAAGCATAGAATTTTTTTATTTGTTTCCTTTCAAGCTCATTTTTGGGGCACTGATTGAAGTTGAACCTATCACCCTTCACAATAGGTGCTATACTCGATAAACAATCTTTCATCCGAAATCTTTTTAAGACCTAATTGATATAAGTTTCTTATGATTGACCTAAAATGTATTCAGATATGTCCCTATGGATCTTAGTGCTACTGACATAAGATGTCTCACTCATATCCTTCATATCAAATTCTTAGAAAGAAATTATTTCACCTCATATAGCAAACCCTTGTCATTTGTGGCACGTAGAATATCATCCACATATAGAACAAGGAAACAAATTTTACTCCCACTAGCTTTCTGATATATGCATTGATCCATGATATTCTTTTCAAAACCATGTGAAGAGATGATATCATGGAATTTCAAATACTATTGACGGGAGGCTTGTTTCAATCCATATATAGATTTCTTAAGCTTACCAACCAAACGCTCACCATCACTAGAGGGGAATCCTTCCGATTATTTCATATAAACCTCTTCCTTTAGGTCTCAATTTAGGAACATTGTCTTCACATCCATTGGTGTAGTTCCAGATCAAAATGGGCAACCAATGCTATAATCACTTGTAAGGAATCCTTCCTAGATAAATGATAAAAGGTTTCTGTGTAATCAATTGCTTCTTGTTGAGTAAATCCTTTGGCAACAAGTCTGGCTTTATATTTTTCAATGTTGTCTAATGAGTCCCTTTTTTGTCTTGAAGATCCATTTACATCCAATGGCCTTTGCACCATTAGGTAACTAGACAAGATCCCAGACTTTGTTAGATGCCATAGAATTCATCTCTTCTACCATGGCATTGTACCACAACTGAGATTCATTGTAACTCATAGCTTGTGAAAACGTTTCAAGGTCATTTTCAGCTCAAATATTATAATCAGCTTCTTGTAAATACATATTGTAATCTCTAGGTATTGTTGATTTCTATTCTCTAGTTGATCTTCTTAATGTTGTATTAGCTCACTCCTGTGGAGGAGCTTGTACAACTAGTTACTAAACAACATTTAGTAATTGCTGAACAATTGGATCTACTAGATTGTCATCAGCAGCTTGTGGAACTTCAATGATTGATTGTTCAACACCTGTTTGACTTTCAGGGATGTTATGAATGACAATCAATCTATTACTTGAAGTAGGAGTTTGTATTTCACAATGATCCTTCTCAAGAACTAAGCCCTGAGATTGATCACTCCCAATGACTAAGTCATTCTCAAGAAACTTTGCATTTCTTGATTCCACAAACTTAGTACTATGAGATGGACAATAAAACCTGTACCCTTTGGACCTTTTAGCATATCCAATGAAATAGTCACTTATAGTCCTCGAATCCAATTTCTTTTCTTGTGGATTATAAACTCTAACTTCAAACAAGCATCCCCAAATGTGTATATGTCCCAAACTCAGTTTCTAGCCTTTCTATAACTCAAATGGTGTTTTTGAAACAGCCTTGGTTATAACTTGATTTAATATATATGTTGTCTTTTTAAGAGCTTCAGTCCATAAGGATTTAGGAAGTTTAGAGCTGCTAAGCATACTCCGCACCATGTCTAATAATATTCGGTTTCTTCTTTCCGTCACACCATTTTGGTTTGGAGACCTAGGCATGGTGTGTTGAGCTATTATCCCATGCTCCTGAAGAAACTTTGCAAATGGATCAGGTGCTTGTCCATCCTCAGTGTATCTACCATAAAATTCTCCACCTCTATATAATCTCACGATCTTTATTTGCTCATCGCATCGTCTCTCTACTTCCATTTTAAGTACCTTAAAGGCATCTAATGCTTCGATCTTGTTATAAAGCAAGTAGAGGTACATATATCGCGAGTAATCATCTATAAATGAGATGAAATATTTTTGACCATACGAGTCCATTTCTGGACTACAAATGTCTGTATGTATGATCTTTAATATGTATGGAACTCCTCTTGGCACCTTTCTTTGTCATGTTGGTCTGCTTTCCTTTTATGCAGTCCACACAAACATTAAAGTCAGTAAAATCTAAAGTATTAAGTACTCCATCATTCACTAATTTTTTAATTCTTCACTAATTTTTTAATTCTTTCAAAGGAAATATGTCCTAATCTTCAGTGCCATAACATAAAGGATTGTTCATTCATAACACATCTTTTAATACTAGCATTATTATAGACATGCATTGTATTATGGAAAACATTTTCTTGCAAATTAATTCGAAAAAGACCATCGATCATTCTACCATTCCTAACAAGATTAGATCCATGATATCATATGGCCCATCAGATGGAAACTATCTTGGGTCTCAAAAGATGTTATCTTCTTGTGAGTTACTTGGGAGTTCTTCTGCTTACAGGTAGATTGTCTAGGAGAGATTGCTTGCCACTGCTGGAAAAAATTGATTCCAGGGTTAATAAATGGACCCATAAATCTTTATCCTATGCAGGTAGACTTTAGTTGGTTATCTCAGTCCTCTCTACTCTTCAAGTCTTTTGGTCTAGTCATTTTATACTTCCCTCCTCCATTATTAAAGAAATAGAGGCTAAAATTAGAAACTTGTTATGGTCTGGAAAGGTGGAGTCCAAAGCTCATGCAAAAGTTAAATGGAATCATCTTTGTAGATCTAAAAAGGAGGGTGGTCTAAGGATTAAACATTTATCAACCTAGAATAATTTCTTGTTAGGAAAAAGAATTTGGGCCCTTTTTAATGATAAGGAAGCCTTATGGGTTAAGTGGTTACATACCATTATCCTTAGAGGGAAAAATTTCTAGAGTGCTCTTTCGACTAATAATAATTCTTGGAGTTGGAGAAAGATTCTACATGTTAAAGATCTCATTGGGAACTAATTCAGATTTAGGATAGGCAATGGGAATTCTACTCCCTTACGGCAGGACCCTTTGCATCCTAAAGGTATCCTCAAGGATCTCTCAACTCCTAGAGTGATTGATGGATCAGACCTCCCAATGAATGCAAAAGTAGCCGATGTTATCAAAGATAATGGATGGTGCTGGCAAGATGCCATAAATGAGATCATTCGTATGCTAGAACCACTAAGGTACTTACCAAGTTGTACCCAATTTGATAGATTGGAATGGATTGTCAGCCACTCAAAAGCCTACATAAATGTCTCAGCTTACAAATTTATAAGACCTTTTATCCCGAGTGTGCCTTAGCATAAACTAGTGTGGTAGAAGGATACAAACCCAAGGCATTCTTTCATCTTGTGGTTAGCTTTTCTTGATAAGCTACAAACAAGGGATAAGATCATTTATTCTTATATCCCTAATCACTGCTCTCTATGTTCTTTGGATAATGAGTCTATCAACCACCTATTCTTTAAATGTCCATTCTCAAAATCAGTGTGGTTACAATGTCTCAACCACTTCCAAATATACATTCCAAATTTGGTTAGCCTCTAAGCCATTCTAAATTGGTTCAATTAGCTGCAAAACTTTAGAAATTTTGACCCTAACATCTTTATCATCCTACTATCAGTTACTTTGTATAATTTATGGTTCGAAAGAAACCTCATAATCTTCAGAGACACAATCATAGAATTGGGGGCCATTATCACTAGAGTGATCTTCCAAGTTATGGAACAACTCTGCACTAACACCAAGAGAAGGTAATTATGGAGTTTGGGGTTCTTTTTGGTTAATATTTTCTTTTCAGGTTGGTTTCAAGTAAAGGAATTTAAGGTAAAGGGGAGTCTGCTCCCTCTTTGCAATTTTACAACAATGTTGAACCCTATTAGTTGGGTTCAATTTTGGATGTGTAGGTGTGTGAGTAATGTTGATGGTTCTAGGAAGGTTTTTCAAAAGCTTCAAGGCTATAAAGATTAGAGTAGAGACAGATTAGTTACAAGTCTTGGAGGAATAGGTTGTGCATTTTGCATTATGAAAAAGTCCTATACTCTTCAAGGAAAAGCTGGCATTAGTGAAGGAGTGATTCAAGCAAGCCATATCAATATCCCCAATGATGAGATGCTACAAGAGGGCAATGATGATAGGAGCGGGGAAGTCATTCTTCTAATCGGAGGGACGACAATACCAGGCAGTATTGTATGTGGTCTTGTATAGTGGTAATTCTTGTGTAATACATTGTTCTACTTGTACTCAGTTTAGGTAACATTAAGTCTGTACGGGTCAGTTGGTTTTAATATTGGTATTTGTATGAGATCTAGTTTTGAGCAATCTCTAGCCATGTATATAAACCTTTAATTCTTGATTTATAATATTACTGATTTATCAAAAAAAAAAGATTAGATCCATGATATAAACCAATATTTGAAAAGTTAAAGGAATATCCCAAAGGTAAAAGTCCTGAAACTGAAATCAAATTTCTAAAGAAACTTGAATATAAAATTTTCTTTCCAAATTCAAAACTAATTTGCATGTCCCAATAGCTTCCACATATGAATGCATCTTGTTGACATAGCTTCCACATATGAATGCATCTTGTTGCCTGAATTATTGGACCCCGTTTCCGGCGTCCAACTCAGAGGTCATAAAACGTGAGCTTAATCCAATAAAACAACTTAATCATTATCGGGTCATCTTCTTACTCTGAGGCCATGAGATTATGCTACTTCAAGTTTGGGCATAGTGGAAGCTAAAAAAAATCCTTCGAAGGTATGGCGGGTTCGCCGCGGCAAGAAAGTTAACTTTCGCCTCGACAAACCTACAATGCTATTTTCGCCGCGACGAAACCCCTAAAAACTCAACCCCTAAACCTAAAATTTCCAATGGTTTCTACATCACTCTTTCCTTGCTTTCAATTTACATTGTCCCAA
>JAOQMS010000180.1:17632141-17651131 GCA_027563885.1 Erythroxylum longipes | reverse complement strand
CATCGTACAACCACACATCCATCTCAACATTCTCATCTCCGCTACTTCAAACTTTCGCACTTGCGCCACCCTCATAGGCCAACATTCAGAGCCATAAAGCATAGTCGGTCGTATTGCCGTCCTATAGAATTTTCCTTTCAGCCTTAGTGGAAATTTTCGATCACTTAGGACTCCAGTTGCCGCTCTCCATTTCACCCATCCAGCTTGGATGAGATGAATTACATCGCTCTCAACATCTCTATCCTCTCGTATGATAGAACCTAGATATTTAAAACTATCCATTTGGCTTAGCGCGTGAGTTCCAATCCAAACTTCTGGTCCGTCGTCCTCTGAACTCTGTGCAAAATTGCATGCCATGTACTCAGTCTTCGATCTACTTAACTGCAGACCATTTGCCTCCAAAGTCTATCTCCACATCTCTAACTTCCTATTAACTTCTTCTTTCGTCTCTCTGACCAATATAATGTCATCTGCGAACAACATACACCACGACACCGCATCTTGTATGTCCTGCGTGATGACATCTATTATAAGCGTAAAAAGAAACGGGCTTAAAGCTGAACCTTGATGCAACCCTATATCCACTGGAAAATACTTTGTATCTCCCACTGCGTGATGACATCTATTTCCAATAAAATTTTTCAAAGGGACTCATCCAGCTTTTCATTCTAGCTACAATTTTATCATATAAAACTTTGCAGTCATCATAGCTTAATTTTCTTAAAAGGATAGGAACTCCCAGTTATCTAATTGGAAGAGAAGCTTGTGGGAAACCTATTAGAGTAACACGCTCTCTAGAGATTTGCTCACAATTCTTGGATAGGATAATGATGTTTTTGTTGCTATTTATCCTCATTCTAGATAAGGAAGTGAAGTGATTTACAGAGCTCATAAGGCAGATCAATGAATCTACATAGAGATTTGCTCACAGTCTTCGGATAGGATAGTAGAGCTTTTGTTGCTGTTTAGAATAATTTTTAGCTATAAAAAAAATGTAGCCAAAAGTCATTGGCGACATTTTAAAAAGCGTAGTCAAATATTTTGGCTATGTTTCCAGAACTGTATCCAAATATTTTTAGCTACATTTTTGAAAATATCGACAAAAATATTTGGCAACATTTTGAAATTTTTAATATACATTATAACTAAATATTATATCATATAAATTATAATTATTGGTGATATTTTTAATCGATATTATTGTATGTAATATTTCGATTTTTTTGTTGTATAATTTATTATGCAACAATGTAATAAAAAATTGAAAATTAGAAGCATTTTATATTGAAAACAAAATATCATTAAATTTGATCATGTACAAGATGTTAATTAAATTTGCAAAAATTCTTATATACAAAATAAAAACAAAATATTAGTTTAGAGATTTAGACTTATTTTTATCTTCACTACTTACATAATTCCGGCCAAGTAAAAATTTAACCAACTTTTTAAGCTTGGCTAACTTTTTGTCATTATGTTTTAATTTAACATTAAGTGACTGGTTGTCCTCGTCTAGATGGTTAACATATGGTGGTCTTGATGAGAATAAAACAGCTAGCTTAGGCCCAAACCCAAGACCTTTGATGTAGCCGGACCGTGTACCAAGCATCTTGTTACAAATGTCATCTCCATTTGGCTCATTTTTGTTAGATATTGATGTTTGCAACAACTTCTACATCTTATTCTAAAATTTAAAAAACAAAATCAATAGTCGATTCAAATATTATTAGTTAAAACTACATAGATAAATAAACTTAAATTTTAATCAAATTTTTATACTTACATAATTATTGTGCGTTGCTTCAAACATCTAACCTTCACCTTCCTTATAGTATGTCAGTTTGTAGAATGTGATCCTATCATACTATTATCCATGTAGTTCGTTTTGATTTTGTTTTATGAAAAAATACAAAATACAATAAATAATGTTGTATTTACTGATATAATTATAACTTGTAAACAAAGAACTTATATGGCTATTTCGCAGGACAACAAAAGATTTGGGACCTTGGTTGTGAGGAGTTTTCATTTTTTTTCTCTGTTAACTTTGGCTTTCTCACACTTTTTCTAAATACAGAAAAAATAGTCATTAAATTATGTAACAAAATTAACGGAAGGAAATGAAAAGAGAATAAAAAACAAACCTTAAGGTTAGCTAAGGCCCAATAATCACACATATTGCTCCAATTTTTTGTAGACATCCATTCAAGAACATATCTCCTTGCCTCCCCATGCGAAGGAAATGATTTGTAATATTGATGTAGTTGATAACGACAATCCCTGGTCCTTGTTTCAATAGTGAAGCCACACAATTTGAAACATCAAAGTTGCCAATATTGATGATATTGAGCTTCATCAATGAACAAGTAAAAGTGAAATTAATCTTTAAATAAGTAAAACAATATTGTATATAATTAAATAAATTAAAAATTTACCGAAACTTTATCCAAAGCATTCTCTAGCAAGTTGTCTTCCTTCAACTACTTGACATGGTTAAGGCAAGGCAATTCAATTTTGGCAATTACCTCCAACTCACTAGATGATTTTGTTGATTGAATCTTGTCTACAGGACAATCTTGTGATATATCAATACGTACAGACAACTTGATATTTACTCCAACATTCATTCATTGCAACTCACAACCGTTAGTTATATCTCTACCTCTGTTTCTGACGTTAATATTGGAACCTGAAAACAAATGAATAATGATAAGAAAATATGCATTAAACATGCAAATATATATTTGAGCATATATAAGTCTATTTGTAGGTGTTAAAGAATAACATACCTACAAATCCCTCGGCACTAGTTAAGGCAGATAGAGGTTGTTGCTAATTGGGTTCATTGGTAGATGGAGTTAATTTTTGTTTTTGGCTAGGATTTGATTAATCTAGTTGTCTTCTTCCCTTTGTTTCTACCAGCTTCCATTATATTGGATATCTATAAGTCAAAATCAGTAATAAGCATAAACTTAACTCAACATCAACAAGAGCCAGAAGTTATAGATATGTCATTACAAAATGTAAACAGCATCAGACTTAGAAGTAAACATTTAGGTGTTGTTATTTCAAAGATGCTCCATTCTTTTAGGACTTATATAACTAGTTCATTTAATTTTATATTCCACAATTGTGTTTAGATAGGGATTGATTGTCTTTCAATGTGAAAGTTAGATATATCTAGGTCGCATTTCCTTTTATGAATTTATCTTTTAAGGTTTTGAAATCATAACATAACTAAGGTACGTGGCATTGTTAGACTACATGAATCGAGAAAGGGTCTTCTGGCTGTGACTCCTGGGCTTATAGAATATTTCACCAATAAGCCTCAAGTAAGCTACATCATGGGTTTAATATCCTAAGGGTTTATTATGCCTCGGATTATCCATAAGAGATCAAACTCATTCCACATGTTGTAAATACTTATGTAATTTATACATCTAGTCATCAATGATTCAATAATATTCCAAACAACAACATAAAATTGAGACATTCGTTGCATTCACACAAAACTTAAAAAAAATATTTAGACTATTAAAATATAACATAAAAACTAAAAAAAAAGTTGGACAACTTACTTGGACAGACGGACAACCAGATCGATGCTCTTCAATGCAATATAGGGCCTAGGAAAATGACGATTTCATAGTTAATATAATACACTTGGTCAATGTCAATATGAACATACGCTATAGAATGCAAAAACAATTTTCGTGAGGGATAAGTAATATTATGTTGGAACTATTCCGAAATCATCGCATAAACATATGACATTTTTTAAATCTATTAAACAATCACTTGCTTATCAATCTCCCTCTAGATTGCAGACAAAAGGAAAATTGCATGCATTCATGTATGGATTATATTCTAAACCTAAAAGACATAAAATGTAAAGAAAAATAGGCACAATGTTTATGCATGTTAATCCCAGAAGTAAATGCAACATCTTCTTATTCATATAGATCCCTCTTTATCTTTAAAATGACATGAAGCAAGATCATAATTATTATAGGTCATATTATAAGGATATGACATTTGCACCCATTAAATATAGGTAATATTATTATAAAAGTAGCATGTCGTTTTCCAATTCATATGAAAGACTTTTTCATCAGATAAAGATAGTTTTCAATACATCACATATAAAAGGTTAAAGAGGTTGTGATCCAATATCAAACAATCTTTGAGATATTATAAGTTTATTTTGCAAAAGTTTGTCACTTCTTTATACTTACACATATACTAGTTGGGAGGTGTTGTTCACTGAAATGCTTGGATCATGCTTGTAGGACAAACGAATGTTAATCAAGATGAATAGCCTTCTCCATAATGTTCCCCTATATATTTTTGTCTTTTACCTTTAAATAATTTTAGGATAAGTTAGTGCATTGATTTTCAAATTGGCCCTAGTTCAAATCTATTAAACCATTAGAAGAAATAAAGAACCTTAAACCAAAAGGCTAAAGAAATTTAAAACAAAAGGTGTATAACACGATAAAAAGTATCCAATACATCAAATTTGAATTTCACATAAACAAAATTTTTAATTTGCAATAAGGCATACTTATTTGTGTAATTCCTAACTCAATTGACTGTTATTCCCAATTACCTTTAATAATTACCTTTAATAAAATCTAAGATCTATGGAACTACTTAAAACTAAATTTAAAATATGCTAATTACCTTTAATAAAAGAAATAAACTAGTTAAATGAATATAAAAAGTTTCTAAGAATATAGAATAATATTGAAACAAAATTGAAGATCAAATAGCATCTATATTTACCAAATAACTAATGAAATAAAATCTAAAGAAATTAAAAGATAATTTTGATTGATAAAGAAAAAGAGAGAATAATTATTAAGAATGAATATCATAAATAATATTAGCTCTTTATCTAAAATATCCCAAAGAAAACTTTCATCGAACAGGTCATATGCTTCACAAATTCATCCTTAACTAATAACAAAAATGCTGTATTTTTTCATTATTCATCAACATTAACACATTCAAACAAACAATGAACTATTAACAGTCGAAATAAATGCAGATAACTCAAACCACATCAACAAAATCGACAACCATATAAGTATTTAACAACAACAATTAAAGCAAGAAAAAAAACCTTAGAGCAAAGCATAGACTACTAATAACGATTAACTAAAGACAATAGAAGTAGATAATCGCAAAAGACAGTGAGCATTTAATCATAAAAGAGAGCAAAATTTTGACATAGTAAAGATCTTATGTCAAATGCTTTTTTTTCTAGTGAGCGTTTAATCATTAAAAAATAGTAAAATCTTAATCTAATTCAACCATAAATTTTGGTTGTTTTCTATTTTCTGTTATATTTTGTATTATACTTTTAATGTTTTGGGTGAAACTATATTTATAATCACTCTGATAGTAAAGATCTTATGTCAAAATGTTTTTTTCTTCGGTGAGTTTAATCATAAAAGAGAGTAAAATCTTAATCCAATTAAACCGGATAACATTTGAGTTCAATCCAACACAAAAAAAAAAAATCTTATTAATTGAAGATCACAACACAAACCCTATATATATATGAAGTACACTAGTGCTGCGATTAGGTTGGTGTAGTACTACTTCCTATCAGCGTAGGAATTCAATCCAATAAGGTTTGGGTCCAGTTATATCTAAGCCCAACTCAAAGTCCTGTCTATTTAGCCCCTAATCTTTTCTTGACTAAGTTCGGGGATTAGGTTTTGGCTGCGATAGAGAAGAGAAAGGATGATTGAGGTGGTTTTGAACGATCGTTTGGGGAAGAAGGTACGGGTGAAATGCAACGAAGACGATACAATCGGCGACCTAAAGAAATTGGTGGCCGCTCAGACCGGCACTCGTGCGGACAAGATCCGGATCCAGAAGTGGTATAATATCTACAAAGATCATATCACACTCAAGGACTACGAGATTCATGATGGCATGGGACTTGAGCTCTACTATAACTAACTTGGTAGGTTCATATTCTTTCTTTTCCTTGTTATTAGGGTTTATTATCTTCGTGTGCAATTTTTTTTCAACTGATATTAGGGCTTTGCAAAATGGTTTTTGATGTTAAGATGCATCTTCACTGGTTGTCACGATAGCTTAAAGCTTTTCCGGAATTGGATCATATTCCCCACTTTCTTGGAGAGCTAACAAGTATTCTTACATATTCATCAACAATTATGCTCTCAATGACATCGACCTTTTTATGGGGGGAAAAAAACTTTGGCTGTTGTGGCTATGGTCGGTATTACCGGCGGTGGAACAGAGTACTGTTAGGTAAAAAACCTTGGTTTCTTATTCAAGTGAGGTAAGGGGATTAAGCTCTGTACTTAAAATATGGGAGGAGTATAAATCCAAATAGTGCTAAGGTCCTGCGGAAGTTATTTTGATGCCACAAGGAATGAGAGTCTGTTTGTGCTGTTCAGTTACAGTTCAAATGGGAATCTTAACAATTTCTCAATTGTAAGAAATTTGTTTATTTGTTCGGTGATTGTTTTAAGTTGTGACCTTGTGCTGAGGTTGTCTTTGACAGCTACTCTTATTGCTTGTGACTATGCTATGCAACTGTGGCCTCTATGATCTGTATATGGAAGAAAGCATCCACTGTCTCAGATCTGTCGTTCTAGTTGGGCAGTAACCTTTCACATATTTTATACCTATTGTTTTGATAGATGGCTGAATTACAAACCATGAATGCAAAGCATGTCCTGTGTTTGCCATTGTATTGTTTCACAGAACTGGTTGACTTGCATATGGTAATACTTTATGCTGGTCAAAAATTGTGAAACATAGTTAATACTTTTGGTTAATTTCTTAATTATCAAAGACCAACTAAAAGGCACTTAAATTCTGACCTTTCTTCTTCTATGCAGGTCATGGCAAGGCATTAAGCAAAAGAGGACGAACGTGTGTGGCTACTTTAATACTTGTAGTAAAACATAATGTCTTGTAATTTGCACAATATGTTTGTGTAACTAGACAGATTCTGTTGTTTAAGTTGATTGGTGAGTGAAGTAACTTTTGAAACTTTTCTGTTTGATATAATGATCTCGTATGCGGCTTCAAACATGCTTACTTTGTTTTGCAGATTGTACTGTTTAAGTTGATCAGCAAGTGATATTGCTTTGGAACTTTTGGGTTTGCTATAATGATATTAACCTATGTGGCTCCAAATCCTGCGGTGTTAATTAATTTTTCATAGAATAGGAAGATCTGAAATCTGGGAATATCATTATCACTCAAGTAAAAATATCAATATTTCAGTTCTAGTTGTTTTACCCTAGGGGAACGAGCCAATTTAAGCGTGCGTTGCATCTTGCAAAAGGTGTTCCATTCCCTTACCAGAATTAACAGATGGAGCTGCATCCTTACGCAGTGTTTGGTTATTATCTCCGTCTAAGGAGACAAATGACAAAACAAAAAAATTCTACGCCTCGCAGTGTTTGTTTACTGTTTTTACTTATATTTGTTCTGACTCTAAATGATAAAAATATAAATTTTTTGATCCTTCCAGAGGCAAGATTTCTTGTTCCTATGACAGAAATAAAATACAATAGCAACTTTCAGAAATACCTCTCCTCTCAACAATATTATCAATTAATATTGTATTAATTAATTATTAATTATATTTTAATCAATTATATTGTAATTAATTAATTAATTACAATATTTTAATTTATGAATAATTATATTTAATTAATTATATTTTAATTAATTATAATGTAATTAATTAATTAATTATAATATTTTAATTAATGAATAATTATATTTTAATTACTTATAAACATTAATTAATTATATTTTAATTAATTATATTTTAGTTAAGTAACTATTAATAATATTTAAATTAATTATATTGTAATTAATTAATTAATTATAATATTTTAATTAATTAATAATTATATTTTAATTAATTGTAACAAGCACACCTTTACATAACAATGATACTCATTCCTTTAGATTAGGATAGGAATGGGGTATTACCCAAAAATAGGTAATAAAAATAATGACTCTATAATCATAGTCCCTTACCAAACTTAATCTTTCATTCTATACTTATTCTCCTTTCTTCATACATACTAAACAAGCACACCTTAAGGCCTCTCCTACTACATTATTGATTTGAAAATAGTGTTCATGATAAACTGAAAAGTTGCTAGTGCATTGGTTAAGTTGAAGGGCATGACCAAAAACTCATAGTGACGCTCATGAGTACAAGACATAATTTTTACCCAATTCTGATGGTATCCTAACTTTAATTCCCACTTGGAAATAATCAAACCCTCACAACTCATCAAATAACTTGTCTACCATAAGTGTAACATCTAATTATCCCATGATTAGGGTTAAAACCCTAGGATACTATATATGAGAGTTTATTGAGAATTTAGAAGTGCATTTCATGCATTATATGGCATACACATGCATGTGAATAATGTTGTCACTCATAAAAATAATTATACACCTATTTATTAACATTTTCGGGTATAAGTGATTTTTATGTGATTAAAGTGTGACTTATGAATTAATTGTCTTAAAAATTGAATTGATGTATATTAGAATTATTTTCGCATTTTTGGAGACATTTCAGATATTTTGAAAATTTGTCAAAAATTTGGAGTATTTTGGCATAAGAAAAATATAGAAATAAGACAAATATAATTATTGAAAAATAGACTAATTATGGAGTGACAAATGGATCAATTAATATGTGACAAGTGGAACAATTAGTAAGTGACATATGGGTTAATTAAATGGTTGACAAGTGTAAGACTTGCCAAAGGACACATGTTGTACATGCAATGGTGACACATGGCATTACATAATGGAGCCACCTAGTCATTTACGAATTATGTTTTTGCAGCTCTTTTCTTTGGTTTCATTGAAATCATTTAAACCTTTCTTCTTGCTTTGCCATCACTGAAACACCATCTTTGCTCATTTTTATGCATTGACTTTTAGTTAATTCATCAACATACGACCTTGTAAACAAACCAATTTAGACCTTATGCTGTCTCTCTATTCTTGGCCATCCACCGAAATCTCTTCTAACCCCTCTCAATTGCTGGAATTTTTCTGAAGCAAGTAAGTGATGCTTAAAGTTGTATGGGTAGTGTAAATGATATTAAGATGAGGTTTTAATGTTTGTAAATTGGATGCATGTGTGAGTGGTTTATGTTTCCATGTTTATGGATTGATTCATGCGTGAATGGTGTGGATGCATGTGCAGGTGGTGAAGGAAGAAGCAAATTCGGTGATATGATTAACAAGATGAAGGATTTTAGCAATGAAGTGAGATGGAGCATGTTATATGTAGTATTTTTATTGAACATGTATCTGTATTTTAGACACAACTTGATTTTTAAATATCCATATTGGATGGATTTTGATTTATAGTAAACTAGATACATATGGATACATTTTTCATGAAGGAATCAAATTTGAAATCTGTCCTTAAGAGTCTTACAATTTATCTTGAAGTTGAGAATTGTGTTCTGTCGAGGTATGAAAATAGTCTATAGCTTTTTGACTATAACTTGCATGATACTGAACCAAAATCCATGAAATTGATTTCATTAGACACTTAAGACATTGTGGAACATTTTATTAGGAGACGGTATTGTCTAAATACCTCATTGTCTATGTCATTATGGTCATACAAATCTGACCTGAAATCTACTTAAGAAAATCTGGAAAAAAAGCGAACATGTGATATGGAAAAATATGGATTAGGTATTATTTTGGGGTTTATGAACAATCATGAATTGTTGAACTGTGCATTGATGTTACTAAACTGAAACTGAAGTAAAAATGAATAGGTCATCAGCTGTAAATGATAGAATTTTGATAATGAAATGTTTGATAAAATGGATATCATGTTATGGAAAAGAATAGGTTTCATAAATGATATTAGTTGAAGAGGTTTAATTAATTGATTAGAGTTTGATAATTTCATAAACAAAAATTGGTATGTGAATGAGTATGGAAAGATGTTTTGTTGTGGTAAAATAATATGGAAAATTGGAGTGAACTTGGTGTTAAAATGTATGTAAGTTTTGTACAAACAGAAGAAAGGAGGGAAAAAAATGCAGCAGGGCACGATCATGCATCAGCACGGTCGTGACCCTTGCTGAAGAAGATGGAAGTTGCAATCATGCACCTGTACGATCGCGAATCTGCTGAGAAATGAGGACAGTCGCGATTGTGCACTTGCACGATCATGACTCATAAGGTTATATCAAAGGGTGTTTTTTGGATGTTTTTCAACCTAATTCAAGTAAGGATGTTACCATATAAGATATGTAGGTTTAAATGAGAACTTAAATGAATATAATTGATATTGAATGAGGGGATTAAAGTGAGTAAAGAGTATTAGAGATTAAAGAATGTTTGGAAGGTGTTGTAATTGCTTATAAAGTGTATTAAGGAAACATACCTGAAAAGTTGTCATTGAACATGTATAATACATGATACATTTATGAATGTGCTTAAGATTGACTATTTATTTGAATGTGTCAATTTTGTATATGATTGCATTTTATAGAAGAACACATTGAGCGACCGCTTTTAGACATTGCTGGGACTTCAAAGCAATAAGCTGAAAGGAGTAATTGTGTGCAAGCTAAGATGCTCTCACCTTGATTGTTTGTTAAATTGCGTACTGAATTAATGTGATGTGTATGTACTGAATTCCGGACATTCAATGTCTGAGGCGTTTTGATGCATGATTACAACATTGGAAGTGCTACATGAATATGAATGTGATTCACTAAATGATTCTCAACTATTATGTTGAATGCAGGACTAAAAGTCCGATGACAAATGTGAATGAGAAAGAATGAGAATGTGACAAAATGAATACGAATTGTACATTTCATTACATGAATGCATGAAATATAAAGGTAGTTGTGACTGGAGTCACGAGTGAAAAAGAGCTTAAAGCTCAGACATTTGTAGTAAGAGCCTATGGCCTAATTTGTATGATAGAGCTCGGTATCTACAAAAGATACGGGATAGTATGATAGAACCCGGTATCCATAACAGATACGAGACAGTGAAAAAGAAACTCGGTTACAACAACGTAATTAAATGAAGTTGAGTCTTGTAGGTATTGCATATACATATGATATGAATAAATTGAATGATTGCAATGTTCTAAGGACTTTTATTGTATGATATGTGTGATTGATTATCGATGATTATAATCTGCATAATTGCAATGGAGTGATGAATTGTATGGATTCTGAAATGTGTTATATATGAACAAAGAGTTTCCTAATATTACACGATGAAAATTGAGATGATGTGAATTATGTGATGACATATATTGTGTGTTGCATGACAAGAGTGAACCATCGAGGATGGTTACTCAACTGAGTTTGCAAAACTCAACCAAATTGCAACATTGATATTTTCAAGTTCGAGAGAGCGACGACCTAGCTTCTAAAACTGCTTAGAAGAGATTTTGTACAGCTGTTGGATAGAGGACATGACTCAAAGGTCGGTCGGTTGGGACTGAAGAATTAGTTTAATTTTTGTTTAATTCCCCATGCATATAGCATACTTTGTAGATAGAGCTGTGACTCTGATGGGCTAATATTGTACAAGCATGGATGATGGTTGTAATGCTACATTGTAAATATAGTTTATGAAATGATATGAGGAATTTTATGGGTTTCAAACATTGAATTAATTATGAAGTAGTTATGATGTCATGCTATATATTGAAAGTATAATAGTCTATATAGTGAAAGTATAATAGTTAGCATACCATTTCTATCGGGTATATGCATGTTCATCCGAAGGGTATACGTGTACATGTCGAATGGAGTTGGGGTGTTACATTTGGTAGTATCAGAGTATGGTTGGCATCCATAGGGATATGTAGGAATGTTAGGCATGAAATATTGTGAGAATTTCGGATGGTAATTCAAGTTATTGTTTATTATAGGTTATCCGCCATACGAGATTAAGTGGAACAATTAGCTGACCTAAGATCAGAAAGAGCCAATAGAGAGTTGTATGTGTCTCAACCTAAGAGAATGCCTCCAATAATTCCCCAGAGAAGGGAAAGGAGGTATGATAAACTGTGAAAGCAGGGGGCTGTAGACTTCTATGGAAGTACAGACCTTATAGAGGCCGAGGGATGGCTAGAGAAAATAGAGAGTCTTTGACCAAATGGACTGTGAGTCGGACCAGAGGTTCGACTATGCTGTTTCTTTACTGCAAGGCCTAGCTTACCAATGATGGCAAATTATTCCAGGCAATACCATCAAGCCTTCTAGTTTAAGATGGGAAGACTTCCTGGGGGTCTTCAAGGAAAATTACATGCCCAAGGTCTACATGAACAGAAAGATGAAGGAATTTATGGATCTGAAGCAGGGCAGTTTGTCTACAGTAAAGTATGAGGTTAAGTTCAATGAGCTGATGGGATATGTTATTACCTTGATTCCTACTAAGGAAGACAAAAGCAGGAGATTTGAAGACAGACTGAATATGCAAATCCAGACGAGGTTAGCTATTTCTAACCTGGGTAGTTTTACGGAACTACGAGCTACCTCGATCCACATTGAGCAGTTGTTGAAGGATAGTAAGGTAGAACATGGATTAGAGTCTAGATAGAAGAGGCCTAGTGAATCTTATAGTGGTTCTGGCAGAAGGTTCAACAAGCATCAGAGTCGATTTTTCAGACCACGGACTAGATCAAGACAGTCGGGGTTCAGATAGAGGGGTAATTTTGTTCAGTCTGGTAATCGCAGAGGTGTAGTATCGGGTCAGTTACCGAATTGTGAGCATTGTGGGAAGAAGCATAGTGGTGAATGTTGGAGGTTGATAGGAGCCTTCCTTTAGTATGGCTCACTTGAATTCTTTTGTGTTTGGAGTGCAGTCTGGTAGGAGAGGAAGTGTGGCAATAGAAACTACGGTTCAGCAGAGCTGAGTTAGTAGGTTTGTATAGAGAGGTCGTGGCAGAGGCCAAATGAGTTATGGGAGTGCTACCGATAAGACTGAGGTGTGGAGCAGTCAACCGTAGTCTCATGCCCGAGTCTATGCTATGACGAGATAAGAGGCTCAAAAATCTCCAGATGTCATTGCAGGTTTGTTATTCATATTTAAATTTGAGGCTTATGCATTGCTATATCTTGGATTTACGCATTCTTTTATTGCACCGCATATGGTATCTAGGTTGCATTATGAGAAAGTTATTGAGATATAGATTAGAGATGAGTACACTGATAGGTAGTACCACTGTGATGGGAGAAGTCTGCAAGAGGTGTTTGATTCGAATTGATCAAACAGAGTTAGAGGCAAACTTGATTGTGTTACCGCCAAAGGAAATAGATGTTTATCTTAGGCATAGATTAACTCACTGCTTATAGGGCCTCATAAATTATTATACTAAGGAGATAATATTTGAATCTCCTAGAGCAATGTTCAGAGGTATTAGCTAAGCAGTGCCAGCCAGGATGATTTCATTTGTGAGTGCCTTGAGGTTAATACAAGGAGGAAGTGAGGCTTATTTGTCCCACGTCATTGATAACCGAACCGAGCAAGATATGCAGGACATTCCTATGGTTAGGGAATTCCTAGATGTGTTTCCCGCAGAGTTATCTGGCTTACCTCTAGACTGGGAAATAGAGTTCACAATTGATCTATTTCCAGGTGCTGCTCCTATATTTATCCCCTATATAGGATGGAACCTGTGGAACTGAAGGAGTTGAAAACTTAGTTACAGGAGTTGCTAGATAAGGGATTATTAGACCTAGTGTTTCACTTTGGGGAGCTCCACTTTTATTTGTGAAGAAGAAGGATGGAACGTTAAGACTATGCATCGATTTTAAGCAACTGAATAGGATCACAGTGAAGAACAAGTACCCATTGCCTAGAATCAATGATTTGTTTGATCAGTTGCAGGGAGCTCAGGTGTTCACTAAGTTAGATCTGAGATCTGGGTACTACCATCTGAAAATAGTAGAGGTTGATGTACCAAAGAGTGCTTTCAGTAGTAGATATGGACATTTTGAGTTTTTAGTAATGTCGTTTGGGTTGACTAATGCACTAGTTGCATTTATGGCATTGATGAATAAGGTATTTCAGCCCTACCTGGATCGCTTTGTGATAGTGTTTATTGATGATATTTTGGTGTATTCAAAGAGCAAAGAAGAGCATGCTGAGCACTTGAGAGTAATATTATAGATTATGAGGGAGACATAACTATATGCTAATTTCAGTAACTATGAGTTTTAGCTAGATCAAGTAGTGTTTCTTGGTCATATAGTAAGTGGGCAAGATATTCAAGTGGATTCAAAGAAGATAGAGGCATAATGAAATGAGAGGCTCCGAAGAATGTGTCTGAAATTCATAGTTTCTTAGTATTGGCCGGATATTACTGGAGGTTTGTCAAGGGGTTTTCTTTGATCTTAGCCCCTCTGAATAAACTTCTAAGGAAGAGTGTGGTCCTCAGATGGAATGATGAGTGTCAGAGAAGTTTTGAGGAACTGAAACATCAGTTAACTACAGCACCGGTGTTGACTATTCTATCGGGAACTGGTGGTTATGTAGTATACAGTGATGATTGTATCAAGGATTGGTATGTGTATTGATGCAGTATGATAAGGTGATAGTCTATGCATTGAGATAATTAAGGTCTCACGAGATAAACTATCTGGTACATGACTTAGAGCTTGTAGTAGTAGTCTTTGCTCTAAAGATATAGAGACATTACTTGTATGGAGAGACATTTCAGATATACATTGATCATAAGAGCTTGAGGTATCTACTAAGTCATAAGGAGTTAAACGTGAGACATAGAAGATGGATCGAGCTGTTAAAGGATTATGACTATACGATTGAGTATCATCCGGGGAAAGCTAATATAGTGGTAGACGCATTGAGTAGGAAGTCGAATAGCAGTGTAGCTCAAATTCAGTTATCGAGATTACCGAGCTTAATTTAGTTGAGAACTTTGAATATAGAGTTAAATTTAGAGCAAAATGAAGCATTGATAGCTACACTAAAGTTGAGACCGATGTTGCATGAGAGAATTAAAAGAGCTCAGAGTAAAGACCCTGAAATGGTGAAACTGATTGAGAAAATTAAGATGAATCCAGCTTCTAAATTTGAATTGAGAGATGAAACATTGTGGTTAAAACAAAGGTTGTGTGTGCCTAATGTGGATGAATTGAGAAAGGAAATCCTAGAGGAAGTGCATGTAACAACTTATACTATGTATCCTGGTACTACCAAGATGTATAATACACTTAAGCCACATTTCTGGTGGCCAGGGATGAAAAACCAAATAGCTGACTATGTAGCTAAGTGTTTAACTTACCAGCAGATTAAGGCTAAACATCAGGCTCCATTTAGGAAGCTTCATTCGTTACCTATTTCGGAGTGGAAATGGGAACAAATCATAATGGATTTCGTTATGGAATTGCCTAAGACTCTGAGGAAACATGATACTATCTGGGTTGTAGTAGACCGATTGACTAAGTTGGCTCATTTCTTGCCAGTGAGAAAGAATAACTCACTAGATTAGTTAGCTCGAAGATATGTGAAAGAAGTAGTGAGATTACACGGGGTTCCAATGTCCATTGTGTCGGACAGGGATCTTAGATTTACCTTAAGATTTTGGAGTAGCTTACAGACAGCTTTGGGTATGAGGTCGAACTTCAGTACTACATTTCATCCTCAAACAGATGGGTAGAGTAAGAGGACAATTAAGACTGTTGAGGATATGCTTAGAGCATGTGTATTGGAGTTTTAAGGAGCGTGGGATCAGTACGTAGCTTTGATTGAATTTTCTTACAACAACCACTACCACAGTAGTATTGGAATGGCACCTTATGAGGCATTGTATGGTAGAAAATGTCGATCGCCTTTATATTGGGATGAGGACGGTTTGAGAATGATAGAAGGCCCAGAATTGATACAAGATATTGTGGATAAAGTAAAATTGATCCGAAACCGAATAAAATTATCACAAGATAAACAGAAGAGTTATATCGATCAGCACAGAAAGGATATGGAATACAGTGTGGTAGACAAAGTATTTCTGAGAGTCTTGCTTTGGAGAGGAGTGTTGAGATTTGGTAAGAAGGGCAAGTTGAGCCCTAATTACATTTGTAACCCCCCACTATCATAAATTACATATCGGAACACCCAGTGGACATTCTAGTATATAATCTACAATAATGGCATGTTAGAGCAAACACATATCCAACTTAATCATGGCATCAACTATTATACCAAAAAGTCACCAAATTTTACATTCAAACTGCATTCTTCATTTCATTTCATAAAAACCAAACTGACATTGTAGCTTTACAAAACCATCTGAATAAATACAATATCAAACCCTATACATAGCACACTGTTTGAAAGAGAATTTGTACAAAAACTACTAACTACTCCTTCAGTCTCAACTAACTGACCTTTGAGCCATTTCTTGACAAAAATACAAGAATTAGTCTTCTCGTAAAGTCTGTTTGTCTCTAATGTCCTCATTCGGACCTAAAATATCAACGTTGCAATTTTGCTGAGTTTTGCAAACTCAATGATGTAACCATACTCGATAGTTCACCTAATTCATGCCACATATCAAATCATATAAGCACATAATCCACAACTTTCCATTTAACGATTTGCATCACATATCATATATTTCACATATCCCAATCTCATTTAATGGCATAACCACATTCCAATTCAATCAGTTAATCACACTTAAAAAGTGTATATGCAATGTTCATATGACCTACTTTCAATTATTATGTTGTTACGATTGAGTGCCTAAACTGTCCCGTATCCATTGTGGATACCGGGTTCATTAATACTGTCCCTTACCCATTGTGGATATAGGGCTTATTGTACATATTGAGCCTTTGGCTTTATACCATATTCCAGAGCTTTAAGCTCATATTGACTGGCTACTCATGTCATAATTATCATTATCTGATCATACATTCGTGTATGAAATGCATCACAATAATTTTCAATCATTTATTATTTCAATCATTCCCATTCTCAATCTCATTCCCATTTGAACACATTTGCAGTCCCATTCCTATTTATCATATTCAATTAATCATTCACAATTTAAATCACAATTATCATCGAACCTTAGTCCAGCTTTTAACAAACATGTTAAGTAAACACATAGTCAGTCCAAATTTACATTCAAGGAACACTTCAATATCACATTCATCAATCAATACCTCAGACCTTCATATATGGAATCAGTACAATTAAATTCACATTCAAATCACAAACACTCCCAATACAGTCCCGAATATCAAACTCCTCGAACAATCAATTGTTCGAAATCATCATTGTCACAATTATATCAATATCTAATCAATATAGAAAAATCAAGTTTAATCAAAATATTATGAACAGAACACGTTTCTAAATCAAGGTCACACATCTAGGTTACTCACAAATCACTCCAGAAAGCTATTGCCTTGAAGTTCTGGCAATGTCTGGATGATGGCGCTCAATGTGTTCCTCTATAACATATAATACATACACATATCAAATTTTGCACAATTATAAATTCATTTATACACATTCATGTATACTGAATACGTAAAATGCATATTCATTCCAATTCCAGGTTCCTTAATAATATTCTTGTCACAAAACTCATTCATATATCAATACACAATTAATTAATTCAGATTTGTCTACAAAAAATATACTTTCGGGTCGACTTTGCATGATTATTATCATCAGGAAATTGAAGTAATTTGATAACACTTTCTTCTAGAAAATTGTTTTCTTAAGTTTCCAATGACACCAAGATCATCCAATTTGATTCAGTATTCTATGAGTTATGCTCATAATACTACAGACTGAGTACATATGAAACTTTGGCTTGTACATGATCATGCTGTCAAATTGTACAACTCATATCCCTCAACTCACATATCCAAAAATTACAAAATTTATACCAATTGAAAGCTAAGAGAATAATTTACAACTTTTATTAAGACACCTTTGTCTAATTTTTCCTCTATCAATACATTTTATTCAATAACCACAGGATATGATTTCAATCTCGGGTAGTTCTAGAGCCTTAGTCAAGACTCAATTTCAAGCCAAATTTTGAAATACTAGAGACAGAATTTGTTGGCCCTCGAATTTTATTTATTTATTTTTGATAAATAAGCATGATTAGTTTTATTTTAGGTTCTTGCTATATTATTTTATCTTGGAGTTAATTAACATGTTAATGTGTGTAAGATAAAATGATATAGGTTAAGGGAATTAAATTTTAAGGTGGTAAGTTTGCATAAGGGGTATTTTGGGAAGATCACTTAAGCTTAAAAACCTTAAGGCATTAAAGGAGGGTCAAAATGGACATTGTGCAATCATTAAGAGTAAAAAGGGGAGAAAGAAGACTTGTCTTGTATTTGAAAGAGGAAAAAAAACGAAAATTAAAGAGAGGAAGAGAAAGAGTGTCGTAGGAGAAGAAGAAAAGAAGAGAGTTGAGCTAGGGTTTCTTCCTTTCTTAGCTTTTGAGAAATATTTTGAGGTAGGTCAAGAAGAGAAAAAGGAAGAGGAAGAGAAGAACTTCCATTAGAGCCAAGAAAATCATTGTTTGGTGAAGATTCAAGGTAAGTTCATGTTAAATCTTTTGGATTTTTGTATGAGTTTTGGTTCAAAGAGCTTAGGAAATGCATGGGTATAAGTATTCTAGGATCAATTTCATGCATAGGTTTCTTTGAGTTTTCCAATTAGAATGCATTTTGAATGGAATTTTGTCAATGTTGAAGGTAGGCAAGAGAGACAAGAGAAGCTAGAGGAGTAACATCCTTGATCAAGTTTTCAAGCAAGGAAATTAAGGTGGGTAACATTTTTATAGTTGAGTAATAAGCTATTAAAGTTTATTTTAAATAAATGAAATTAAATGATTTCCAAATACCTTGAAAATGTGCATTTATTGTTCTTTAAAATGGTTTGAGAATTTGCCATATGTTT
>JAOQMS010000180.1:17582960-17632041 GCA_027563885.1 Erythroxylum longipes | reverse complement strand
ATTAATTATATTTTAATTAATTAATTACAATATGTTAATTAATGAATAATTATATTTTAAATAATTATAATGTAATTAATTAATTAATTATTATATTTTAATTAATTATATTGTAATTAATTAAATTAATTATATTTTAATTAATTATATTTTAATTAATTAATTAATTACAATATTTTTAATGAATAATTATATTTAATTAATTATAATTTAATTAATTGTAATGTAATTAATTAATTAATAATAATAATTTAATTAATTATTAATTAATTATATTATATTATATTATTTTAATTAATGAATAATTATATTAGTTAGCTATATTTTAATTGATTATATTACATTTAATTATATTTTAATTAATTAATTAATTCAATAGTTCATTTTATTAAATTTATATGTTACTCATTTTTTTAATTCCTTATTTATATATACAATTAAAAAGATACTAATATAAATGATTCGTTTTAAAATAATTAATGAATTACATATTTCTAATAATATTATACTGCAGGGATACTTTGATTATTGACACTGTTTTTTTTTTCAATCAACTGCAATCAAACACATTTTTGTCCTCGAGACGAATACAATTTTTTTTATTTTGTCCATCATAACCAAATACTTTATTGTCTCTAATTTTTATTTTATTATATCTCTATTTTTTTTTATTCTGTCTCCACGTATAAGAGACAATAACCAAACCGGATGGATGGGTTTGTATGGTGTGCTGATTTGGGTGCCGTGGAAGATGATGAAATGACTACCTCGTACTTTATTACATTCTTATATATGTTGGAATGGGCCGAACGAGACACGCACTGAGGAATGAATGATTCAATACAAGGCACGCTGTGTTGTTTAACTAGAGAAGGTCCAACTAGCATTTATTATACGAAGCACAAAGAATCACCACCAGAACTCTTCTCGTCGTAATTTAAAGAAGATAGTAGGCAAGTACAGATTTCCGTGTAATTTTACTCGTTTAATTTTGATTAATGTCTAAAACGATGATATTTTGACGATGAGGTTCTAGGCACTCCATTCGTCCACTGGGTAATTATAGAAAGAGATTGATCTGAATCTCATACCAGAGGAGACCATGACACGAAACTCAATGTTGGGTTGACTAATTGCATATCTCTGAAAACTCTCAAATTATTTAATTAATTTCTTCTTTTTAAGTTTTTGCTTTCGGCCAATTCTCGTGTCGAAAATCTGATCTTCAAGGGTTGACTAAATGGGCATTCTTGGATCTCGTGCTCTCAAACTAAGACACCCTACCCCATCACTTCATGTCTTGTTCAGGACTTGCCGCCGTTAAATTTACGTTGTTTTATGTTGTCTCATTTCAACGTGATCTTCTGTCCCATGTACCCTGTCCCTACTCTGTCCCATGGCATCTCAACCATCTATTTTTGTGGACCCCACAAAAATAGATGGTTGAGATGCCATGAGACAGGGTAGGTACAGGGTACATGGGACAGAAGATCTGAGGGCATTTCAAAGCTCCCTAATAGAATTATTCCTGTAATATGATTTCATCACAGATTTTTTTAGAAAAAATTTTATACTTAGGATAACTATTTTTTACTTTATTTTATTAAATGTTATATACATATTTATGTAACATCCATATAAATATATTGACAAAATTAAATTACAAAATTAGAACACATGCTCCAACCCCATTTCTAATTGAAAAGTCTAACAACTTTTATTTGAAACTTAACATTGAATTTCTACATTTTGTTTCTAAAATGTCCTGTATAATAATTTTGTTGTTTTCAATTTTATTTTGATTTTTATTTTTTAATAATGAGTGCTTTATAAGTCTTATCTAAAAATTTATTCAATTCATATTAATATTTTAGTAATAAAAGTTCTTACTCTTAAAGGTTTTTATACCATTTTTACAATAGGTCGTAAATAAAATATTGCTTTTTAATTTTAAAATAATTATTTAATAAAATTATGGTGTAAAAATAATAGTTATTTTTTAAATTACGGAATAATGAAATTAAGACTGAACTTGCTTTTTTGAAAATAAAAATAAGAAAACACAAGCTTAATAAAACAAACTAAATTTTCCAGTTAAATAATTTCTAATTATTAATTAAAAGTAGACGAATATATGATACGAGTACATGTACATATTTTTATAATTCATTATCCTTATCCGTGATTGCGAGTTTCGACTCTAGGAGCCCTACCGAATTAAATTTAGTACTACTATGCATGTGGATTCAATTGAAGCATGCATGGTTTACTTTCTTAATAATTTTTTCATTATTATCATGTTTTTGGCTCGTTCAAGTGATCCGTGGCGGTTTCAGACCTACTTGTCTAAGCCGTACGTCGTATGCACGAGGAGTAGTGAGCGCCTCACCTCGATCGGCTTCGTATGAAAAAGGAAAAAAGTCATGACGTGTGATTGTCTTGCTTCAGAATTGTATTGGATCCCCAAATTTATATAACACCAACGTCTCTGCATGAGTGGAAAAATGTGGTGTGGCTCCTCTATCTAAGCCTCATTCTTGTTTTCAAACTGTTCTTTGCTAGCTTTTCGTCATTTCCCATCTGAGACAAGAACTACCCAACGTCAAAGACAATAGCATTATCAGTCATAAATTCTATGCTTATAATACATATGAGGATCTTGAAACATGCACCATTTCACATTTTCAACGACGAAGCAAACGTAGATTATGCATGCGAAGGAAACGTGGTCGGAGGTCTCCAGTGTCGAAGACTTTTGTCGCATTTCATTGAAAGAAGTGAACACGTCATCTACAACGAAAACTAAAACTCCAACCAGAGGACTATCGATTGTACAAATATGTAGTGGTCCGTCTGTCTCCTTCCATGCAGTCTGAAAATCAAGCGGTGGTAGCTAGAGAGTGTTCCTGGCAAACATGGGATTCCGCGACTCACGAATCTTTGTCTGCCTGAGATGTCAGTCAATGTAATAAAATGGTACATGAGAAGATAACCGAACCGAAATAACAATAATAAAACTTCAATTAACTCTGGTTAATGCCCCGTTGGATTAATGTATGAAGATTCGAATCCCGAGAGATCATAGTTTATATTTGACCCCTTTTATGCGGCACAACAATAGCTTCATTTATTGCAGCTTTGAAAGCAACTCTTTTAGGCGCTCCAGATGTGCTATACAAGGAAACGGCCACTTTGAATCGGCGACATAAACCTAAACCTATATATTCTATATATTACTATACTCAATGTCAAGTTATTGCAAAAACATGCTTCAAGTTATACAGTTCGTGAGCTTTTAGCACCATTACTTGCACAGCATGTCACCTCGATCTATAATAATAATGCAATACGTATATTTGTCTTCAACAAATAATTAAACAGTTGTCATTTCACCAGTAATGCTTTCACTGAGGGGTAACTCAACGTTTTGATTTGCATTCTCCGCTCCCCTAAGAGAAACATGAGACTTGGTCTACCTAATCCATCCTGTCATGTTCTTATCAGAGATCTTCATGTTCTCTATTTAAATCACAATTTGGTTGCGCAGCAGCAAAATAATTTGTTTCAATCTCAAGCAAGATTCTAATTTTCTTATTCATTTCTACTGAAGTGGGCATGTCTTCTTACTATCAATTAGACAGATAATGAAATAAAAATCTAAAACGAATTTTATTTTTTCATAAGAAAAACCTCTTCCATATTAAAACCAACTATAATTTGACATCTTGCATCATAAACTCTCCTCTCTTTTTGTCTTTCCGAGGTACTCATAACTTTGTTCTAAGTAGAGTTTCGAGTACAGCCACTACAATGGTGAAGATGAATAGAAGAAAAAGATTAATAAAATTAAAAAACACACGTAATCTAAAAAATGACAAGAATCAAGAGGATCTCATCTAGGGTTCAAGTAAGAGAAGGAAAACTAAATTACGACCATTGTCATATGAAACTGGTAAGTAAATATGGCTACAAAAAGAGCTACAAGGTTCCCAAAATTGGATGAAGACATCCAAACAAATAGTACAAAAGAACACAGGATTTGAAAACTATACAATTTGATTGGAATTCAACCTAAACTACCTCCCTCTCCCTATGGTGCCACTGCCTGAATCTGTCAGAATGGTTAACCTTCTAGCTGACTTTAAAAACTCACTGCAACAGAAATAACCTCTGTAAACAATCTTGATAAGGACAAAAAGGAAACAACAGAAAGACCAGTTAAACGGAATCAGGAAGTTGAAATGTGCATGAAATTACTTGAAGGGCTCGTCTCCAGCGTTTTTCATTGACCCTTCTGCATCTCGGTAAAGCACATTGCTCTGCATCTCTGAACTCCTAATGCCAAACATGTTGGTTAGCTTACCATACAGCTCCTCGTATGAACCAAGAACGGACAGATCAAGAGTTCGACCTTCCTCTGATTCCGTAAAAACTTTGCTGTGACCACTCTCCCGACTCAGATCAAATTTCTGTTTATCTTTGTACCTGGGAGACCCTTCATCGGAAGAATTTTCTTGTGGACCATTCTGAAGTAATGCGGAACCGGAACCATCAGATAAATTTGCCGTCTTATCTTGATTCCCCTCTAACGAACTGTTTCCATTAGTATCACCGGAGCAGCTTTCAGAACTCTGCTGCTCAGTGAAGATTAGCTGACCAAACAAAACAATGTGAGGCATCTTTATTTCAACATTTTTCTTCAGACCCTGATCAGTAGCGTTTCCACTTGTCAATAAGGATGTAACATTGTCATTATTTACTGAATCGCCCAAGAAGTTGGTATTAGGGATTCTTGATGGTGGTACAACAAGATTAAGCTGCTGGAAACCAACTGGAAACTGACCAGATTGTAATTTATTGAACTGGAGATCTGGTGAAGATAGTCCAAATTGAGCATGCCTGACTCCCTGTATGCCTGCAGGAATGTTGTCTAAAACATCACATAGGGAACTGTTCAATGCAAGTGGATTCCCAGCAAATGAAGGCACTGGAAGTTTGCCAATTAAGGAAAATTCTGGAGGTTGAGGAAGTCTCAACTTCTTTCTAGGGGGTGAAAAGGGTGAGATTTGAATGGCTGGCATGTTTGATACCAATTCAACCAACCATGGATTGACAGACTTTACATTCTGCAGTAAATCTGGTTCATCCCAGGCTACCTGAAAGAAGATGTTTGCAACCAAAGTTAATGGAAATTAAACTAAAGACGAGAGCGTTTAAAGCATATAAGATGCATAATGCAGGATGTTTCTATGAATTCCTGATGTGCAAAACGTGAAAAGCCCGACCAAGAAATACTTAAGAGTCTATTTCACAAGGCTTCTTGAAGTTATAGTATAAATGAAAGGATTCAACACAGGATTTTTTTTTTGGGGGAAATTTGCAACAGAGGACAGTTGATAGAGTGAAATGAGTACAGCATATGATACGAATACATTGCAAAAGTGTGGATTTAAGACACAAACTAAAAGTTTGTGAATAGGATATCAATCAACGGACACAATGAATGTGAACTGCAGGATTAAGTCTAAAGCAGAGCAGTATCTAGCAATGTAGGGTAGCAGGTAGGCAGATCATGCTTGTCAGAATCCTTATAGGTTATGCCTTAAGTGGCAATTCGCACAAGAGTTCATAGTCAACCCACTCAACCTATAACCTCAGTGCTTGTGATCTTTAAAGAATGGAGACCAAATTAACGAATTAATATATTAAACAGATATTTCACACAAGAATAGTAGGTCCATAAAGGAAAATATCATGTGTGCAGAACTGGCTATATCGAAAAAATGAGGTACCTGAAGAAGCCTCCACGGAGAATTAGGCCAGTGGATGGGATCAGCAACCTGAACAGAATTAATAGTTCCCATGAACCAGCTTATGCGAGACGAATCTTCCGTTTCAAAAGCCATCTTGAATCTCATACCTTGACACCATTGAATCTGCATTGCGTCCCTCACAGCAGAAGCTTTTACACAAAATTCTGGAGTGCTCGCCCTCGGATAGTAAACAACCTCAAATGGCTGCCCTTTGGCCGCAAGAGTTGCAGCCTCTATAACAGATTCAGCCCTCACCTTACCCTTCTTTTCCGTACTCCCATTACTCCTAATCACCTGACTCTCGCCTTCCCTCACGAACCCAGAGTAGCCTGAAAATGAGTTCCACCCAGATGAACTCTCATTTCCGCCACCACCTAAACCTCTCTTGGCACGCCTAATACCGACACGAAGGTCCCCATTCTCTGCCCTCAAGAACACAATAGAGTCCCCAGCCACAAGCTTCTTGTGATTCACAAAATTACTCCACCCAGTAGTCAACAAATGGCGACGAGGTGTGCCTCTGTAGATATGCCTAAACTTCCAGTTATTGCCATGGACGTCCTTGGCAATAATGGCCTGAACAGGAGGCTCCACACTGTAGTCCAATCTTGGGAATATTGTCTCAGCACAATAACGCGGAACAGAGAACCCACCTCCATTATTCGCATCAGATTGAGTCAATGTCTTGGCAAAAGAAGCAGGCATCTCTTGAGACTCAATCCTATTAGCCCCTCTGAACAGCATGTTACCATCACTGGCAGAGCTATCTGCAAACCCCATTTCGGTGTTGGTCAGTGGGATTAGCCTAATTTTGGCATAAACCTCGTCGGTTTCTTGGTCGGCCATGTACTTAATGGCCAATACACGACAAGGGATGAGAGCCGGAACGCGACAGCGACCAAAATCTACATTACCTTGAGCATGTTCGGCGTGGCCTTGGGGAAAGTAAAAAACTTTAGAGTTCAGTGGTGGCATTTGTACCATACTACCAGCACAGGCATGCCAGAGTTGTGAATCTAGACCTTTATCTGCAACTCTCATTTGTTCTTTCTGGGATGTTACAACGTCTCGCATCATTTCTTTGTTATGCAAGTACTGATTTTGAAGAATCTGTACAACACCTGAATTTTATCCAATCGTACTAAAGATAGAGCACATATAGCCCGGAGCTTCTGAATGGAGTAGAAAACGTTAATAGAGCAAGGTTGAGTTTGTAAGAAAACAAGGAAGAAGGGGAGAGATACAGGAAAAAGAAAGAGGTGAGCAAGTGAAAAAGGTCAAAGATCAAAGGGAATTTAATATGGTTACGAGAGTGTGCATGGATTCAGGCTTGAGGGTTTCGTTGCCGACCAGACTTCTTGAGGGTTAAAAGAGAGAGGGAGGTAAAACTTGAAAACGAGGATAAAAACAAAAGGGAGGGTGTTTACTGTTGGGTTTAGGAGCAGAGAGAGGGTTGGAGTGGCTGTTTTGGATAGTTTAGGATCACAATAGTCCACTACCTAAGACACGACTTGGGCGAAACTCAAACTTGAAAGAAAGAAAGGTCATTTTGCTTCCAGCTCCCTGATTTTTTACGACACCCCTTCATTACTTTATTCTTTTGTCTCTTCTTTTCTATATTATCTAATCTAATCTAATCTACTCGCTTGTTCTTCGGATCTCACACTCTTCCCTTCTCTTTATATATATAAATATATATTCACAGTTTCGTTTGGTCTCCAGTTCTTATATTCACTGTACTGAAGTGTAAAAATGAAGAGATTAAAAAAAAACATGGAGGTCCCGTATTTTTAATATTATGAACCTTTTATACATACGGAGGACCAAAATAATAATAGAACCAAAATATGGACACGAAGAAAAAAATATCCACCCAAATCCCAACAAAATTTTGAATGATCCCTAGGTCACACTATTGTCGAAAGTAAAACGAAGTTGCTGATCTCTGAAATCAAGGCAACAGACAGCCAAATCCTAACAGTACACATTTGACCATCATAATATTTGTGTATCTAGACCATGTTCCTCACTCTTCGGGGTTAATCATGGTTAACTCTCAACCGAATCATTCCTACGTGTGGATCGTTGGTCAAACACTGAAAAGACTTATCCCCCGTGTCACTGGGTCACTGGTGGTTAAGTATGCTCCTGATTTCTTGGTTGGGAGAGATGATTTGGTCAGTGCTAGTTAATTGTCTTGCCCAAATGCAACTAGGTGAGGAAGTTACCATTTTTAGAGTAGGATTTGTGGAAGTGAAGTTGGGGACAAAACCAGCCCTGGCCTATTGCCTGTGACTTGGAGATTAAACCAATGATAGCCCAATCCAAAGGGAATTCGGTTGATTAGAGGCAGTGGAACTAAGGACAAATGAATAATCTTGTTCATTAGTACAAAATCCAAATAATACGCCGCTTGATCATGACCTTGGTCGGTCTTGCTAGGTAGGAGTAGGACACCATTATTTTATTATGTTGGAGGAATCCAAATGGTTTAAATGTTTACTTAAGCAATAATGTTATATGTTGGATTTTTGGATTTTAAATATGGCACCTAAGAGAGTTTACACTTGAATATACAATTGTAGTTGTAAATAGTAGATAAATACAGTCCAAAGGGAATTCGGTTGATACAAAATATATTTGTCAGAGATTATCTGATGATAGGATTTGTATTATACATCAAGTTTTTTAGAGATTATTTAACCATATATAGAATAATATTTGTTTGTTGAAAACCATTCAAACATATATAAATAAACTGAACTTGGATAACAGTACAAGAAACAAAACATCTTCTTAAATCCAATTTCAATAGAGTTATTTCGAATATTCTCGCTGGCTCTGGCGAAAGGTTCCAAGCAATCTCCTCCTCCATTGAAAGAGCCTTGTTAACTAAGCAAAAGCGAATGGAAGAGATAAGCAGAGAGGAGAAATGTAAAAACACGTTATTTGCCAACATCTTAATATAACATGTGTAAGACTTTTCTCCTTATAATCATAAAGCGTAAAAGCTGTAGCAAATTTCAATGATTTTAACCTCATCTCGTTACGATCGTAAATGTTCAAAACCTTCATTTGTTAGATAAGAAATTGTTTATGACTTTTGGAACTTGCACCCTTTGGGAAAGTTGAAGTTTTGACTTTCAAGTTAAAAAGTAAAACTAGCGACGTGAACGTCGCAGCTAATGACAAAGATGTTACCCGTACGTGGAGGGCATTGTGTTAACAGATGCAACGTGTCAGAACTTGACGTGCAATTGGGGCCCACAATCTATTCAATTGGTGTTGAAACGATTAGGCCCCAGCTCCGAATCTCTGTCGTTACTAGTGAAATTTATTAAAAGTTAAAATTCGTCTTAACTTTTAATGTTTGGTCATTGTCCCCGTAGCTTTGCTTCCGGCTTGGAGATATCGCAACTTTTGCTAATATTTTAACCAAAAGTAGGACAATTAAACTTGGAAACTGGCATTAGGTTCACCAAAGGCTCATCATAGTTACCCAATTTTTCCATTACTTGCCTAAGATTAAGGGAACGAATATCATTTCGTGCCGGTCCGAAAACATAATAGTATTTGTTATTCGGGTTAGCCAGAGATACAAGTTGGTACCGCTAGTTTTCGTTCGCTACCGACGGGTATTCAAAATACTAGTCACATATTAACCGATACTATAAATTTGAAAAACAGTAGGGACTTATTTACAATTTTTGAAAATTTAAACCTAAAACCCCCCTCTTTGCTGCGTCCCTTACTTACCCTCCCGAAGCTTCCTTCTTCTCATTTTTTCTCTCTCTCTCTCTTACCGAATCTCACTTTCACTCACCATTGTCATTCTCTCTCTCTCATTCTCCTCTTCATCTCCGATGGTATTGCTCTCTCTCTTGCAGTGCTGCTACTTCCCTCATCCTCCCTGATCCACGCCAGCATCAAAGATCCTTGACTCCTCCATACGAAGTCCCGAAGACATTACCGTCTTCAACCCTCCTCAACGAGGACCATCGCACTATGTCGTCGCCACCACTGAATATCTTAAGGAGGAGAGAAGGTTGCTGCTCACCCAAATCTACACCCAAAGTTGTGACCCGTCACCCAACTCGAAGACCTAACTCAAAACTGAAGTTTGTGAATTAGTTTTTGGGTGTGTTTTTTGAGTTTTCGATTTTTTCCTGCTTAATTGTATTTTTGATTGTGAATGGTTGGAACTTGTTGAAAGTTGGAATTAAATTTTGGGATTCAGTTGGATCTTGGATTTGTGAATCGGTTGGAACTTGGTTTTGTGATTTGCGATTTGCGTGTATCTAGGTTGGATATTGGAGTTGAATGATTCATGATTTTGTGATTTGAATATTGGAGTTGAATGAGTCACGACATTGTTTTGGTTTTGTGATTTGCGTGGGTTAGGTTGGATTGGATTGGATATTGGAGTTAAATGATTGTTTGGTTGATTTCTGGTTTGGTTTTGAAGATTGGTTTAAGTTTAACCGATTAAGAGCAATTTATAATAAGTTTTTTTATGAATGAAATGCATGGCCTGATGTGAATATGTGATAATGTTGACGAATTGAATTGATTCAATTGAAAGCTTGTAAGTTGAAAGTTGAAAGTTAAAAGTTGAAACAACTTAAATTAAAATTTTATACTGAGAATATTAAAATTGCAAACATGCAAAGACTTAAATAATTAATTGACACATTCTTAAAATTTGTGAAATGGTATTTCTTTTTTAGTATTTGGGTATTGGCTTTAGATAAATAATTAATTGAGTATAAAATTATACAATTGTAAATTAATAATAATTTGGTTGTAGTTAAGGATAGTATTTGGGTATTAGCTTTGGGTAAATAATTAATTGAGTATAAAATATGTTGAATTATTTGGTAATATATATGTGTGGGCTATCATAAATATTTATAATAGATAATGTGTGAAAGTAGTGATGTAATAAATGTGTCCAAAAAGAACTTTTTTTCAAATTGTGAACATGTTGTAGGCTCCAATCATTTATACTTAGACTTATTAATGTCAATTAAAAATCATAAAAGCAACTTATATATTTAAGAACCAAATATAGAATGGCGTATATAATATTATGGTTTGTCATAAATGAAAAGAAGATTCAAAGCTTTAAATAAGAAAAAAAAACATTTCCAAAGAAGTTATATATATATATAAAAATATTTCCAAAGAAGTTGTATCCTACAACTTGATCCTTATGTTATGAATATATCCTTCAACTTGATCATTATGTTATGAATAGATGTGTATTAATAATTGTATAAGATAGGTCATTCATTATTTTGCAATTATGTAAATCATATCACCCCCTTCAACTTGATCCTCGTGTTTGAAACTTTGAATTGAAATTGTTCGAGATTGTTAGAAATGAAAATTGTTTATATATTTTTTGTGGTTGTTGGAAATGAAATTTTTTTATAAATATTTTGTGATTATTGGAAATGAAAATTGTTGAAAACTATTGGAAATAGGAATTGTTTTATGAATGTTTTGTGATTAATGGAAATAGAAATTGTTGAAAATTGTTGGAAATGGAAATTATTTATGTATGTATACTGCTCAAAACTGAATTGACGAGAGTCAACATACCTATAATGGACAGAAACTTGTGCTGTCAGGCATTAATTCTTTATTTAAGCTTCTCAATCAAAGGAATGAAATATGAAAACTTAGGCTTAGTGGTATTAATAGGAACTCCCAGATAGTTCAATGGTATAGGCTATAATGAAAAAACAACCATACTACTGATCTATTCTTGGTTTCTGACATCCGAGGGGAGATGCAATCCACTTTTCTCCACATTCACCTAAAGTCCAAACCAATTCAAGAAAACTTGCAATATGTTTAACAACATTCTTAGTGAGTGGTTATCTGCATTACTAAGAAGCATTAGATCATGTTTATAGATTAGATGGGATAATTTAATAAATCTATATTTGTCATGATACTGAAATTTGTCATTGCAATTAACAAGTTTGGAAATAAGTCTAGAGACTCCTTCCATTGCTAAAGTGAATAAGTAAAGGGATAAATGATCCCTTTGTCGAATTCCTCTAGGATTTTTAAAAGGTAGTGAGGGGATACCATTTACCAAAATATTGAAGAAAGTGGATTGGAAGCATTGTATAACCTAATTTTTGAATGTTAATGGCAACCCGATAGGTTCCAAACACTCTCACAAATAATGCCAACTAATAGTATCATAATTCTTGAAAAATTCAATCTTCAAGGTATTCCACCAAAAGCTCTTGCAAGATGAGTATGTTGCCACCAAATTTTCTCCCAGGTAAGAATGCCCCTTGAGCTATGTTAATCACTTCTGCCATAGCTAATTTCAACCTTAAAGCAAAAAGTTTTGCAATGACTTTATAAACTGTTGTGCAATAAGAGATGGGTCAGAATTCATAAATAGTAGAAGGGGTTCTCTTATTGGGTATAAGACATATGAATGTATGATTTACTTCCTTGAGAATCTTCGTAGAGGAGAAGAATTCCAAAATTGTTTTAGTAAAAAGACTAACTGTGATGTCACGAGTTTTTTGAATAAACATAGAAGTGAAGCCATTTGGACTAGGAGATTTGACCGATTAAGGCTAAACAACACTTCCTTGACTTCTTGAGGAGTAAATGAAGCAATGAGCATATCATGTTGAGCCTAGTTGGGGGTAAAAGTGAGCACATATTTGACATTGAAGCCCTGATGCTGCATGTCATCCTTCTCTATTAGCTGCTGGAAATATTTCCTGATGAAATTGATCAAATCCTGCTGAGTTGAGATCACATTTTCACGACTATCCTTCAATTTAGAAATTGTAATTATATTCCTTCTCGCAATAAGAGATGCATGAAAAAATTTTGTGTTCAAATCCCCATTCCTCAACCAATTCAATATAGCTTTTTACTTTAAAGTCTCATTGTGAAAAGTCAGCCCCTCCTGGTATTCTTTCATCCTCTGTAAGTCATTATTCTTAAGAGAAGAGTTCAACCAACTTTTTCTTAATGTCACGAAGGCTTTGAGGCTTCCCTTTAACAAATTGTTTGATGGCAATTTTGACAATTTTAAGCTTTTGCATTAATTGAAAGCTTATCGATTCTGCTAGATGTTACCACAACACAGTCTGAATTGTATAGGTAAATAATACACCCATTATAATAATGTGAATGATTAGTAAGAGTCTTCCATTGAGCATCCAAAAAATACGGTCTCGACTATATAATTGAAGCCTTTATTTCAATCCCTAAGAGGCCTACCAAAACTGGTTTTCTATCCATTACCAAATCCTTCACCATGGAATGTTTAAGAGGCTCATTTAACCCTTTAGTATTCTACACCAATATTGTTATCTATGGGGAAATCCCCTTTTGTTTAGCCTTTCTCCTAACTGACCTTCTCCTAGATTTAGTAAGAGTCCCCTGAGAAGTATCAGCTCCGCCATTAAGGCTAATATTTTCTTTGCGTATCATGCTCTAATTATCAGAAATAGCATCATATGATCATTCCTCTTGTAGAGAAGTTAAAGCTTCCAAATCTTCAATATGTTAAGCAACTATTGCAGGTCTTCCTATAGGTTGATCTTCAGTGAACTGATTGGGAATTATACTATCAGAAGCTAAATGAGTCTTAATGATATCACCCTCTGTATTATCTTTAGTTAACTTACAATGATTTACAGTTGCAGTAATAGAAGACTCTTTTAATACCAGGATCTAAGATTTATTAATGTTATCAACTACTTGTTCCTTCTGCAAATTAAGATTACCTTCCTGCAGTTCCCCAGGTTTACAAACCTATGCATTCTCTACTACATATTGCTTAGCATTTCTCTAGTTTTGGCCTATGTAATCAGATGCTACGTTAATCCTCTCTGCATCACCCTCTGCCGTGACTGCATTTAAGGTACTATGACTTTTATTGAACTTTTGCTTCTTATTATCCAACTGCTAAAAGCCTGCATGCTTATCAATATTTGCTAATGTATGATCTAACACTAATAAATCCTCTGGCCAACCAGTTTTACAAGTTTTCCTAGTCGGTATCCACTTCTTAACTGTATTATGAGGCTTCCACGGATAACATATGTTAATTTTTTCTTTCATTAACTCCCCCGATTCACCAAGCTTCATAATAGATAAGCATTCTAGTAGGCTAGAATTTTGACTTATTTCCGCACATATCTTCGCATAACCTATTCTCTCCATGTTAGAGGTTTGAGCATTCATGCATAACGACTTGCCCAAGGAACTGGCTACAAAACTCAGAGCTTCCATAGTCCATAGTTCAAGCAGTAAGTGGTGGAAATGGACCCATAAAGGAAACACTTCAACACATTCTCTATTAAACTCTATCCTGGGTTTCCACTTCTTAAGAAACATACGTTGAACCCTATATGCTAAGGACCCATTTCTAGTATTTCAATCAAGTTGCTATCAATAATAAACTTAAAAACAATAGTGTCATCATCTAAAAGGAGAGTTTTTTTCAAACCTTTGTTGCTCCACCATGCATTAGCCCATACATTAATGATTGGAAACGCATGTCTCTTATTCCAGAAGGAACCCACTAGTGCGTTCGACCAAGCCCTTTCCCCTGCCTCCAAAAGTTCAATTGCAGGATAGACGATGCCATCCTTCCTGAAGTTGGGATAATGTTTCAGTTGTACCTTCTTTTGTTGAAAATTAAGCTTCTTACTCCATGTGCCAATATTTTGGGAGTAACCAAGTGGTTTTGGAAAAGATAAACCCACGTCATTCCCAGAATCATTATGTTGCATAACCTCTCTCGAAAGACTAGGGAACTCTTTCATAGCCTTATTAGAGGGCTCACCTTCATCATAAGTAGCTAGATTGGCCTTTTAGAGGCTCTCCATGGATGGAGAGCTCCTCAGGTGAGGGCTTCCCAGTCAAGGTAGGACTAGAATCAAAAGAGGGAATTTTGTTTCCAGAAAAGGAAACTTTAAGGGTAAAAAGGTAAAATCGGAAGAGAGAAGCAAGAGAACAAATCGGAAGAGAGAGAGCTTCTGATTATCACAACTGTGGATTTTATTTTTCTTAAACAAAATTCAAGATACTTTTATAATCCAAAAGCTTTAAAGTTTATTGCGTTGTACAAAATAGGTTATAAATAATAAAGGTTCCAAAGATATATTATATACAAAAAGAGGGAATAATTGAAAATATGAGATGGGAATAGAGCCAAAAAAAAAGGATTTAGCTGCTTTAATCTAACCCAACAATTGGGGACATTTTAAGTTCCCAGTTGATAGCATCCCACTTGGTTTCCAGGAATCTTTTCAGTACCATCCATAATTTTGGCTCCAAAAGAAAAAAACATAGTAGATCACTCTTATTTTATGTATCATTTCCTACTTTCATTGTTGCCATATTTCCTTAGTATAAGCTTTTTCATGTACAAGAAACTGATCCACATTAACCAAAACTGACATTGATAAAAGTGAAAGAAAGTTTTTACAACACATTTACTATTTTTTATGAGTAAGTGATAAATTTCATATAATTTTATTTTAGGTTAATTATTCTTCCAAATTTCTACACAATCCCACCAAATGCGACCCAAATATAAGACTCTAATCTAAAATCTAAAATTAAATGCTTTATTTTCATATGTCTTAATCTATTAATTCCATTAGTTTAGAACTTTCTTAGTGTTAATCATGTTTTTACATGTGCTAGAATATTTAGAATGAATGTTTGATGGATTTTATATTTGAAACTCATGAATTTTGTAATGAACCTTTGTGATATATCAATGGATGTTTATTCCTACAACTTTCCAATTTTAATCTTGGTTGTTTGAGTTTATTTATGTGTTTTTGTAGATATGAATTTATTGGGTATTTGAATGTTTAATGATTATGTTATGTGTTTTGTTTATTTAATATCAATTGTGCTTCATATGAACATGTGTGGCTAGACTACTTAGGGGTTTGGAGATATTATAAGGCTAGACTACCTAGGAGTTTGGAGGTATTATAAGGGTGAAGGGATGGAAATTGTGAGGATGGAGTTGAACTTGTCTTGAATTGGTACTTGTAGATCTAGGTTGGTTTGGGATTTAGGATAAATGTCACGAATTAGAAATATAGGTTTGATCACCCTTTAGGTAACTTTCTAATCTAAAGGCTAGAGTTGAGCTTGTGATATGTAACAGTCCGTAGTGATTCCCAAAACTAGAAATAGGTTAGTTAAATTTGTCAAGATGTCAGGATACTTAATCAACTAATCTAGGATCTCATACCTTTAGGTTACACCTTCCGAGCTTATGAGTAGGTGGCCTAAGTTAGTTGTTTCTTAGTACCTATGTATCTTTGCTATTGAACTTAGAGAGCCTGTTCTAGGTTATAATGGAGATCGACGACATTTCCATAGCTTATTATTTTTGCCTATTTTAGAGAAATTAAGAGTTCGAGAGCTTAATCGAGTTCATAGGCTAACACCATGATGAGAGTACCTTTTATTTAGATTCAAGGAACAATGAACATCCCGGAATCCCAAAGATATCTCTAGCCCATTTCCTTACCATTGTTATTAGAATTAAAGGTTCGAGAGCTTAATCGAGTCCATAGGCTAACACCATGATGAGAGTACCTTTTATTTAGATTCAAGGATCAATGAACATCCCAGAATCCCAAAGATATCTCCAGCCCACTTATTTACCATTGTTATTAGACTTTTCTAAATTTTCTTTGTGTTTGTCTTTTTGGTTACATTCATTGCATATTAGCTGTCTCGTCTTTATCATTTCAGGATTTTTTTTGTTTTCTTTTGTTACAACATTTGAAATAGCATTTGCATCCCAGCTCCCTTTGGTTCGACCCTAGCTCACCATTTACTGCATAGTTTGGTAGTTAGGAATTTATTATTTGGTAGTTAGCGACAGGCTATCAATGGCTCACCTTCATCATAAGTAGCTAGATTGGCCTTTGAGAGGCTCTCTATGGAGGGAGAGCTCCTCAGGTGAGGGCTTCCCAGTCAAGCCAGACAGCAGGACCAGAACCAAAAGAGGAAATTTTGTTTCCAAAACAGGAAACTTTCAAGGATAAAAAGGTCAAATCAGAAGAGATTGGAATAGAGAGAACTTCTGCATCACAATTATGGATTTTATTTTTCTTAAACAAAATTTAAGAGACTTTTATAATTCAAAAGCTTTAAAGTTTATTTTGTTGTAGAAAATAGGTTATAAATAATAAAAGTTCCAAAGATATATTATCTACAAAAAAAAGAGAGAATAGTTGAAATTATGAGATGGGACTAGAGCAAAAAAAAAATGGATTTAGTTGCTTCAATCCAACCCAGCACTTGGGGACATCCTAAGTTCACAGTTGACAGCATCTCACTTGCTTTTTAGGAATCTTTTCAATACCATCCATAATTTTAGCTCCAAAAGAAAAAAGCGTAATAGATCACTATCATTTCTTACTTTCATCAAGTGCCATATTTTCTTAGTGTAAGCTTTTTCATGTACATGTAACATATCGATATTAACCAAAATTAACATTGATAAAAGTAAAAGAAAGTTTTTACAACACATTTACTATTTTTTATGCATAAGTGATAAATTTCATCTAATGTCATTTTAAGTTAATTATTCTTCCAAATTTTTGCACGATCCCACCAAATGCGACCCGAAGATGAGACTCTAATCTAAAATCTTTAAGTTGATAAGCACATAAAATTATATTTTAGCAATTCTATAGAAAGGAAGGACAATATTCTCAAAAGGCGCAATCATAATTTTCCCGTTCACCAAGAGCACGTTGGGGATGGGCAACGAGAAAGTCAAAGTTTGAAAGGATTGATTATTGAATGGGAAAGTGCTGTTAGATCTTTTAATAAAAATAAAAGATAAGAATAATTGCAAATTACATCATTCAATTCAATACATTGCCTCTTTTTTTCTTTAATCAACTTGAATTCATATTTTCACTAAACAGTAATGCGATAATATGGCAGTGTTGTTGTCCTACACAATAAACAAAATCTTAAATACAAGAAAGAAAAAAGGTGGTTGACTTGGAATTAGTTGCAGTATCATGTAATTAGCAAGCAGGGGGTGGGTTGGTATTTGGCACCACGCACGTGAGCAGCAAGTAACAAAGAATATCGTAAAAAACAATTAAAGTTGGCTACGGTTACATTACACTGCAAGCATTGGCTGTCTCAACATTAATTACTAAAACGTGTGGACCCGCGAGTTGGGCCTGCTGATGTGCCGCTCCGCTGGCCGCGAGCGGCGGATTTGCTCGTGTCGTCTCGTGTCGTGTGTTCTGCTTTCTTCCATCTTAATAATTTAACCAGAGTAGGTCAACATATGTGCGTTTGTTTGTTTTTTTGTTCTGAGCATACTCCGGATAAGGCTATTAAGGTACATTTCTCACCAATTGCTTACTTTGTTTTTCACACACCAGAGGTCTTGGCAACTAGTAAGCAGTAGCAAGGGTTTGGTACAATGTTCTTGGAGGCCATGTTTGCTTCATCTAACCAAGATGGGCCTCCTCTACTACGGGACATCTCGACTTTGTTAAACTTTATTTTCTTCTGTTTCACGGTGGGAGATGGAAGTCCCATTTGTAATAAGTAAGGGTGAAAAAACAATTATGCAATACCTATACTTTCTTAAGATAGGCATATATTGAATGGTATTAAGCAACAAATCGATACATATAGTAATCTAATATAGAATAATATGTCTAGTTAATTAATTGGTACTCGTTTTGATTTCAAGAGTTTAAATAAATCCTTTGCAACAATTCGTCATAATTTTATTGTCAAATCTCAATGTTCGATTGCATTTTAATATTGACTAATAGACTATGATCAATTATTACAATAACACAAACAAATAAGTCAAAATACACCTTTTCAAAGGTTATTAATACTACCTTATTTACGTATCCATCAATCACAATTATTCAACCCATGGACACAAAATCTATATTATTTATGCAAACATATATATATGAAACTTAATATATTAATGATGTCTTTATGAAACCCTAAACATTTATTATATGTAACATACCATTCATATTCACATTCATTGAACACGAGTAAATCCCACAAACTCGCAACCAGAATCCTATCCTTTATAAACATTACATAGGATTTTAAAAATTCTCCACCAATCTTAGTGACCCAATATATGCAAACAATAATTAACCTTGTAAAAGAACAAGAAAGACAATAAATCGATCGACCCAAGTACATAATCTAATAAATCTTAATTAAATTTATGTTATTTTTATTTATACTAGTGTATCATTGATTTCAGTTCTGTTGCAAGTTTTTAAAATTTCAAACCAAATTATTTCTACAATCCGTAAATTTGATTTTAGTTATGTTTTCTTCCTGTTAGAGATTACTCTTCTCTCTTTTCTCTATTCATTCCCTTTGCTCTAAGTCATTTTTTTTCTTCTGAAAATGACAGTTTCTATTGACAAAAACTTCTTTTAGAAATTGTTAACTAAATATCTAAAAAAATTTGAAACAATGTCACAATTAGGTTCTACGACAATGTCATGTTTGATCGATAAAAATTAGAAAAAATTGACACAAACTCTTTAAACAACTTTTGGCAACCAATTATCTTGGTTAGGTTGACCTAAAACCTCACTAGGTCTACTTAATTGCTTGAATTGATGAAAAACACTACATTTTTATTCTTATCTTTAACCAAATCTTCCCTCTTTCTTGCTTTAATCAATCTTAGACTCTTTTAAGCTTCGAAATAATGTACAAATCCAAATCATTAACATAAAAAAGCATCACCAAGTTCACCTTTCATTCAAATAAAAAATTCATACAAAGGACACAATATAATATTCATTAGTCCCCAAATAATATATAAAAGGTAGTGAATAATGAGTGTTCACTTTTTGACATATTTGAAATTCTAATGAATGAATTGCTTACTTTAATGAATGTTTATGAAATTTGATCAATAGCAATCATATCAATATTGAAAAAGAGAGACAAAATAGATTAATAGTGGTTTGGTCAAACAACCCTTGACCTACATCTACTCCTTAAGCTTTATTTAGAAAATTCACTACTTCTCTTTCTTGAATGCATAAAAAGGAATCCACATATAATATTTTCTTTCTAGGATGAAGAGGAATCTTTCACACATATTTTTCTATGGGTGAAGAATAACCCTAATCAAATCAATCAATCTCTTTATTGACATCTCAATCACTCAAATACAAATTAAGAATGTATTTTTTTATTACACAATACACTAAGAGCTCATAGCTCTCACACACATGAAGATAATGAAATTCTCTCAAAAGTTTCCAAATACTCTATTTAGTATTGAAGATCTTTCTAAAACTTATATATGATATTTTTATACTAAGAAAATAAATATGACTGTTAAATATGTAAACTAGTCATTTTAATGACTAATAACAATGCCCATTGTATGACACCAATCGACTAAAGTGTCAAATAATGCTCTTAAACAAAATCACGGCGCACGAAATCTACAAATCACTTTAAAACATTAATAGAGGTTGATATAATTAACACTTTTAGTGCATCAAGAGTTTATTTAAGACTCATTTTAACACTTTAAATCTTTCTTTTATGTATTTAACACTCGTTTTACAAAAAATTAATCCAAAATCAATTCAAATTTTCTCCAATTATATTTTGATGCATCAAGATTTTTTTTAATTTAAACTAAATTCCATATTGATTATAATAAGATTGATAAATCATGCACACAATAAACTAATTAATCATTTTCTGAGCCCCTAGACCATTGAAATTATTAAGATAATGTTAAAAGAAAGATTATAATATTAGTTACTTATGAAAAGGAACTAATCCTTCTCTCTTAGTTTACTCAACTTGAATTGTCTTGAACCACTTTTAAATTGCCTTAAACCTCTATTGAATAGCAAATATGTGCCAATTTACATATTTTATTTATCCTTTAATTGCTTAATTCATTAAATTGTTTTCTTTACTCATCTTTTCCTTCCATTAAACTAAATATTTCATATATTGATTGATTTTTATTAAAATAGAGCTACTAATATTACCAAAAGTAAATTCATGTATAAAACATAATTCAATATGAAGCGTATAATTCAATATTAAGAACAAAAGAGATATTCAAAATTAAAGAAAATTTTACTCAAGTATATCCCATAAAATGCAAGAAATACAAAACAACAAAATAATAATTTCCCTTAGATTTCATTACTTCCTCTGAATGTAATTACTCCCCATAAATCTAATATCACTAATCTTTCTACCCCAAGTCATTAAAAAGAAATCAGTTACCTAAAAATTTATAATGTAAAGTGTCATGCATCAAACTAACTTAGTTAAAGAAATAAATTAGATTAAGATTGAAAAATGTTCTCATAGAAAGTGCTATTGAATATTTAAAGAGTTAAAACAAAAGATCAATTTTGATAGAGATATCTTTAATTGTGTCTAATTCGAAATATTATCAATTTTGGTATCATGTCTAAATTGAAAAAATTAATTAAAACACCAAAGGCAATTTTTGACAAAATTAGATATTGGAATTGTAATAAATAAAAACATAATTTCAATATCCAACAATTAATTTAATAAAAGAATGTATAACTTTGAAAGCCCCAAAATTTCAAAATGATAAACAATGCCCAAAATAACCAAATTGGACAAAAATTAAAGATAAATTGATATACTTTAAAGGAAAAAAATCTTAACTCCTACAATTTAAATACAAAGGAATCAATTCAGAAAAATAATTCTTAATTAAGAAAATATTAAAATCCATATTATCTAATTCAAAATAACAAAAATTTTAATTTGAGCAATTTCCTGAGATTTTTATTTGATAGGGATGATATATTTTAAAGAAACGATTGAATTGTTTATGATTTTAAATATATAAACATATAAGATGAAAAATAGAAGAAAAGATAAGGAGAAAGCCCTTAGATCATGAAGAATGGTCAACCACAAGGCTATACTAGTTGACTAAAGTTTATCTTGAGTAAGATATATAGAACAATTTTGAATAGATGAAGAGAAAATTAAAATTTTGCTTTGAATTTGCTATATTGGTCAACCATAGAGCTTTATTAGTTGACCAATGACTGAGATGGTCAACTAGTATATGAATCCATTCTATTTACAAACTCACTTGAAAGAAAATTTTCTTAGACAAAGGGATATTGGTCGACCACTCTAACATATTGGTCAACTAGTGTGAGTAATTGGACTAGTGTGGTCAACTCATTAGAACTATGAAAATTCTTTTAAAAAAGAAGGGGACATTGGTCGATCACTTCAAGATATTGGTTGACAGACGTGACTAATTGGAAGACTAGATCTTCGACCAAACAAAGAATAAATTCACTATAAAGGCCAAAAACAAGATTTTTGATTATAATGCTCGACCAACTAGGACATTGGTCAACAGGTATGTTCTAAAAGGCTAGAAAATGACCTCAAAACTTAAATTTAAACATAAAAAATACTTAATTAAGTTATGGTAATATCAACTAAGAATTATCAAATAACTTAAAAGAGACTTTAAAAATGCAAATTATGTTAAATTCTCTCTTAATATCATCATTTATTAGTGTAAACTCAAATGTTTATCACTAGGGATCTAGACTTAAATTGATACAAAAGGCAAGATGTAACATATTTCGAGTTCATGAACTAATATTTACCTTTTATTGAACATTCTTTTGATTTATTTGAATGAATACTCTTTTAGAGCTCACAAACCATTAAAAGCATATCATCCTTCTAATCTTCCTCACTTAGTTCAACAATTATTTCTTTTGAAAAGTCTTTCATGGCTAAATGCTCTATATCCTAGAACAACATCTTCTAGACTTTCTTATATACAAGAAGGTTTGATTCATTATGATAAAATGCATAAACTCCCTAATAATACTCAATTCAATAACTAATATTTCTACCATATCCTTTTGCTTCTTTTCTAATAACCTTACAAATCAAGGTAATCAATATGTTTTAAGAACCCAAATAAGCTTGGTTCCTTAGTTGTTAATTTCCTTTTTCTTTTTAACCCACACTTTCAAGGGTTTGTTTGATATTCTTTGTTTAGGAAAATAAAATCTATCAATATATCTATACTTACCATTAAAAGACATACCATGTTGTATGAGTGATTATGATGCATAAATGCATTACTATATATATGTGTGATGAGGAATCTTCTTTTGGACATTAAAGTTGTTGAATGTTCTACTAGGTAATGAAATGTTCCATGATTATATATGTAATGTTTAATATGAATGAAGGCTTGATGTATACTTCTTTGAGGACTAAAAGAGTATGATTGGCTATCTATGTTATCATAAAATTTATGCCTATTCTTTCTTTAATAGTATTGAACTTTATGTTTAGGTTATGAGCTATTATTGGTATGGATGTTGCGACTGCAGTAATTAATTATCTTCGGGAAGGTTCTTTTCTGTTGGAGTTAAATGAAACATTATTGGTACTTATCCCGAAGAAGGATAGGCCACAAGTGGTGACTGATTTACGGCCTATAGCTTTGTGCAATGTTCTATACAAGATCTTGAGTAAGATGGTCTCTAATAGGCTTAAGACTATTTTGCCTGTTCTAGTTTCTCCCTCACAGAGTGCCTTTGTTCCAGGAAGAAGCATTCATGATAATTCCATAGTGGCCTTTGAATTAATGCATTTTTTCTAGAATCACTAGAGGGGTGCTGATTCTTATGCTACACTTAAAATGGATATTAGCAAAGCCTACGATAGGTTGGAATGGAGATATATTTCGGCAGTACTTCTGAAATTTGGCTTTGCACCACAATGGGTGAGCCTCGTTATGAATTGTATTTCTTCAGTGAGGTATTTCATTCTTTCAGAGGGGGAGAAGTTGGGGCCAATTGGTCCTTCTCGAGGTCTGAGGCAAGGAGATCCTATCTCACCCTATGTTTTTATTTTATGTGCGGAAGGGTTGTCAAGAATTATTTCAAATTGTGTTAGTACAGGTCAGTTGAATGGTTGTGTTATAAAGAGGGGTGCACCGGTTCTTTCGCACTTATTTTTCGTAGACGATAGTTTGCTTGTATTTAAAGCTACTTCGGCAGAAGCTATAAAGGTGAAGGAGATAATTGAAACTTATGGGGAAGCATCTGGGCATGAAATCAATTTTACAAACTCATCTGTTTGTTTTTCATCGAACACCTCGGGATAAGCTAGAACAGAAGTTTGTGCAGCTCTTGGGGTGGAGGAGAAACAAGACTTGGGATGTTATCTGGGATTACCTACGAAGGTGGGGATCAATAAGAAACAAGTTTTCAGTTTTCTCAAACATCAGATGTGGAAGAAGCTGAATTCCTGTAATAAAAGGTGTCTTTCGCGGGCTGGGAAAGAGATTATGTTAAAGACAGTGTTGCAAACGCTGCCTAATTATGTCATGAACCTATTTCTACTGCTGAAAGGAGTGTGTGTGGAGTTGGGCAAAGGGTATGAATCATGAGAGGGGCATTCATTGGATGAGTTGGGACCGAATGAGTGTACCAAAGAGTGCAGGAGGTCTTAGGTTTAAGAAAATACGTGAGTTTAATCTGGCTATGTTGAGCAGGCATGCATGGAGGATTTTCACATAACCTCAATCTCTTGTGGCGAAATTGTTTTAAGCCAAATATTTTCCTCATAGAAACTTTTTGGAATCTGATATTGGGGCAAACCCTAGTTATGTTTGGAGAAGCTTGTGGGAGTGTAGATCGTTGATAGCTGTTAGAGCGTGTAAGAGGATTGGTGATGGGAGAAACACTTTGATATGGAGCGAACCTTGGATACCTTCCCTGCCTACGTCTAGGGTGGTTACTTTACAACTTGCTGGTGTCCTGCTTGTTCATGTTTCAGATCTCATTGTTGATCATTGTTGGAATGAGATTCTCCTGCGATCAATTTTCCAGGAACAAGAGGTTGCTTCTATAATGGCGATTCCTTTATCTCAAAAAAGGAGAGAGGATGGGTGGTATTGGAAGCTTGAGAAGAGAGGTAGATTTTTTGTTCGCAGTCTCTATAAGTTACAGACACTGGTAACGTGGAATGAAAGTCAGGTTGAGCTGAAAAATGTTTGGGCTCAGATTTGGCGAACCAAAGTCCCACCGAAAGTTCAAAACCTGTTGTGGAGAGCCTGTAATTCTGCAGTACCGTGTCAAGCGAATCTATTACAGCAGAGGGTGGAGGTAGCTAATATTTGTGTTTTTTGTAATGGAGGAGAAGAAACAATAAAGCATGCCTTGGTAGATTGTAGTTTTGCAAAAGCTTGCTGGTAGTTATTAAGGGTTGGGTTTGTTCAAGCTACGGGTATGAGTTTGGTTCTTTGGTTATGTGAGTTGTTTAAAGTAGTAAGGCCTAATGATACTCCCTTTGTTCTAATGTTATTGTGGGCATTATGGGAGCAACGAAATCAGGTTGTGTGGCATAGTAAGGCTAGAAATCCATCCCAGGTGGTGTCTTATGCAGGGAGGACGTTGAATGAATAGGTTTTAGCAAAAGGAACGGCTGTCAATGAACAAATGAATCAAGTGGCTGTGTGCTGGATGAAACCTCCCGCTGGCTGTGTGAAGGTAAACATAGATGCTGCCATTTTTGCAGGGAGCAGCATGGGTTTGGGCATAGTTGCACGTGGAGCTTCAGGTGAATTTATTTCTGCTTTGTAAAAAAGGATGCATGGAAATATGGACTCTTTGGTAGCAGAAGGCCTAGCAATTAGAGAAGCTTTAAGCTGGATCAAAAGAAGAAATTGGAATAATGTGGTAGTGGAATCTGATTCTCAATTGTGCATGATAGCCTTAAATGATTCTCGTTATGAGGATGAGTCTGCTTTTGGGTCTATAATTCTTAATTGTAAGTTTCTTGTTACAGAGATTGCGAGTATCTGCATCTTTTTTATCCAACGATCTGCAAATAGGGTGGCTCATGAGTTAGCAAGAGCGTCTTATTCTGTGACATATCAGGTGGAGTTTGTGGAGAATCCACCTAATTGCATTGTTGATGTATTGAGTTTGGATTATTAATGAAGACAACCATTTTTATTTTAAAAAAAAATAAAAGCATGATGCTTTTATTTAGCATCAGTATTAGTGGATATGGAATGTGCATACATATGTTTGGATGCGGAAGCTCCGTACTCATTTATCACATTAGGCAATGATTCTTCATATGCAACTATTTTTCATTAATAGAAGTGATTTTAAAATTGCCTTCACTTCCATAGTTATATCACATTCCATTGCTAATCATTGGAATTCTTTTAAACTCCTATTATTTTCTCCATTTTTTATATTCAATTTAGTAAATTTGGATAAAGAGTCCTTAAGGAAATCTACCTCATTTTTCAATGTTTCATTTTCACGCCTTAATACATATAAGTCATGGTTGTTATCAATAATCACATTTTTGGGTACTTTAATGCTATACAATCCACTTTTCATATTTTCATTCTCACTCATGCATACATATAACTCTTGTAAACTCTTTTGCGTTTGGAAGACAATTTTTTTCTTTTCTTACTCATGATTTTTAAACTTTTAATTAATTCATCATAAGTCAAATTAATATCACTATCACATACATTAAGGTTAGATATTATCTCACCATCATCCATAATGATAAAACATATATGAGCTATCTTTTCTTTCAAATGCTTAATTTCATATTCACTTGTGTCATCCAAGTTAATATTTTAAGTGCTTTCTTCTTATTCTTCTCCTCCTCATAGTTTCTCTCATACCTCTCATTATCTTTAAGTAGAGTACATTGAGACTTTATATGTTTAGGATTTCTATATTCAAAGTAAGTAATATTAGAAAGTTTTATATTTTAAATAATTTTTACCTTCCTTGAAGTCCTTTCTTTTGGAGAATTTCTTCTTCAAGAAATTTTATAATTTTTTAATGATTGAACCAATGTCTTCTTCATTGCTTTCGCTAGTTGATATCTTATCCTCTTCGCTTGATTCTTCTTTTGAGACTTTAAAAGTTAAATTATTTTTCTTTGGGATCATCATTTCTTCTTGTATCTCTTGGAGTCTTATTTCGTTCATGAGGAGAGATATAATAAGTTCCTCTATTGGTAGTATTGTTAGATCCTTGACTTCTTATATAACTATCACTTTAGCTTCCCACACCTTTCAAAGCAACCTAAGCAACTTTCTTATCATTTCAACATTAGTATAGGTTTTTCCAAGACCTTTGAGAATATTAATAGTATTAATAAATCTAGTACACAAGCTTTATATTCTTTCATTATGCTTTATTTGAAACAATTCATATTGACATGATAACATGCTTACTTTACTCGCTTTTAATTGATCGGTTCCCTCATATGTAACTTCGAAAGCATGTCAAATTTCATGAGCCATTTATCACATAAACACATTGAATTTATTGCTTCCTAATGCACAAAGTATGATGTGTATGACCTAACTATTCAAGAAATTTAATCTCTTATCTTAAGATTCTCATTCTTCTTTTAATTTAGGTAACTTTTTGTTATCTATAATTTTAGTAGGGGTAAAGGGACCATTTGACACTATTTCCTAAAGATCTACACTTTCTTCTATTAAAAATAATCTCATCCTAGTTTTCCAATAAAGATAATCATTATCGTTAATGAAAAGTAGTCCACTAATGTTTTTCCCTTTTAGTTGAATAATGATGATGATGCTCCTAAATATGTAATTATGATGCCGCAGGACTTTATTAGAAATATTATCCTAATAAACTCACTTTGATGCCATTTGTTAGTCCCTAATAGCATCCAAGTAGGTCGGGGGTGAATTGGGTGTTTATAAAATTTAACAATTTTTCTAACTAATGTACACGATTAATAATAATCAATATAAATAAATATGAGGAAATCGCTTAATATAAAGAAATTAAAATTGAACAATAGTTGAAAGAGGATAAGGAGGAAAGAATGCAAAAGGATTTATAATGGTTCGTAAACAACCTTTGCCTATATCCACTCCTAAGACTCTTTTTAAAATTGCACTGTAATTCTTCTTTCATGGAAAAGAATAAATTTTGAATCTTCTTTCTTGATAAAGAGGAATCCTTCTTGCAATCTTTTTAAAAGGTAAATAGAAACTTTAATTCTACTTGGAGCATTACCACATAAAATATTCAACACTCCTTGGTGAATGTTGTCGACTGCAATCAAATATAAAAAAGAAACCAACTTCCTGCAACATAAATTAATGTAGTAGTGGAAAGTAGGGATCGTTCCCACAAGGAATTTAGACGTTAGTAGTTACGCAATAAAAGGGGGGGTTTAATTGTGAATTAAACATAATTTAATTGAAATACGAAATTGAAAAATAACTAATAGCAAAACAATGAGAATTTAACAATCAATAGGAATAAATCTTGGTTTTCGGTCTCCTTCATTATTGAACTTGTGTTGATCATCGACACTAAAAATAATCAATTTATTGGTTAAGCATTCGTCATGGTAAATTTCTTTACCTATTTTCTTTTATGTTTAGTTTATCGAAACATGCATTTGAATTAATACTTATTAATCATAACCTGGATACAATCTCAGATTTAATTAATTAATAGCTTTTCAAATCAAAAAAATATGACGAACTAGACAACATACATACGATGTATATTTAGCCAGACAACTATTTTTCCTAAAATCATGTCCCCAACGTAGTTAAAAAAAACATAGTTGCTAATTTTGATTAAAAGAATTGAACGTCAACATGTTTAATCTAGCAATTGATTGAACAAATTCACAAACTAGTTACCCACCTAGCTGTAAAATTAAACAATCAAATAATAACCTAGAAAAATAATTAATACTTGACTAATAAATCAATTGAAATAAAGAACGAAAGTCTCACAACATTCAGAGTTCAATAACTAGGATTCTGTAAACCAAGAAATAAGAATTTGGTTACCCAACATCACAATTTTTCCTAACTTTTTGGGACTGTCCACGTTTAGGGAGTTCTTGATTTTCTTCTTTGTTTCATGTCCAACTGTCGTCCTTGTTGCTTTATTTTTTTCTTTTTCTGTTGGGCTTTATTCTCCTCTATGGACATGTTCTATTCTCCTCTTTTTGTTGCTTCAGCCGCCACCTTTTTACTCTGTAGCCTAAACACTATTTATTTTCCATAGATCTATTTCCTTCGTTTTGGCTAGCCTCTTCTTGCTTCATATTTGCAGCCCACGTTTTCCTTTCCTATCGAACTCATAACCCCCACGTTGTTTGATTCAAATAGGTCACATTTCTTTGTTTTCAAATAGGGCCCCAATCTCATAGACTCTGCAGCATTCAAATGCAAGGCTAAAGCCCAAAACAATATCTCTAAAAAAATTTGCTGCTGATTGTTACATAGGTATCACTGCACGAGGCCATGTCTAGTTAGGTTCAACGCCTAGTTTAGCTCTTTTTGTCCCAAAATGTTTCCAATTCTTTCTATTTGGTTCCAAAATATACCTTGACATAAAACAAGATTAATTTCCATTAAGTATAACTTCAAACCTCAAAAACAAAGAGCATTAACACACAAAATATGGAAAATAAAGAAACTAACAAACTCCCCCACATTGCTTGCCCTGGAGCAAATTAAACATGACCATCAAAATCTATCAATTGGTTTTCAAAGAAACCAAGTGCATGCAATCATTCAAACTTTGGCCAATCGAATGTCAAGCTATTACACACATTATGATTAGTTTTCATCAGTGCACACAAACAAACTCAACTTATGATACTATCATTCAAAGATAAGCATAAATTCACAATGGATTTTCCTCACCAGATTCACTCATTTCACTCAAGTGTTTATAGATTGGTGTTTTGCTCAAAATTCCCTATAGGAAATCACACAACCATAGGCTTGCAAATACACCAATTCTCTTCTACAGTAATTACAGGCTAAAATAAATAAAAAAGGATTTATTTAAGGTTGTAATGAGGCTAAGGTTAAGGTGAGTCATAAGGGGTTTGAGGGGTTTTTCACAAGTAGTCATAAAGCACTAAGTATACAAAGGGACAACAAAATTTATTTATGAGAATTGCATGTAAATAACACTTATTATTGCTACTATACTTGATTCTTTTTTTTTAAATACTAAGGAAACAATGAACAATAACTCTAGCTAAATGCAATTTGCTCTATGAGTAAAAGTACAGGTAAACTCGTCTAAGAGTACAGGTAAACTCGTCTCAGAAAAAAATATAGCCAAAAGTCCCAAAACTAGCTAACTTAGCACTTACTAAACTTGTGAATAGGTAAGGCTAATGAGGTTTGATGTTTTAGAATGGGGTGTTTTCTTTAAGAAACAAAAGGGGTAAAGGCTCAAAGGGGTTTTCAAGGGGAAATAAGATAGGTGGGTCATTTAAGTCAAGGGTAAAGGTCCTTGTGATGGATCATAGGCCAGCCTAACAAGAGAAGCTCATGTGGGACACATCGAGAGAGCTCCTCAAGCCTTCACAGCTGGTGCCAAGTTGCAAGTCTGGATATAACAAATCTGTAACAAACTAACAGAAGAATAAATTAGTTTTGAATCTGTTAAATTTGTTGACAATAGATTCTCCTATATCTATAAATAGGAAAGTACTGAAACAATATAAAAAGGATGGAATGTACAAACTCGGTACTAATGAGTCCTTTTTACAAACACCTCATCTTCATTTCTTTGATCTTTTCCTTCTTTTTCTTCCTCTTCTTCCTCTTCTTCTTCATCATCATTTCTTCTTAAACTCGCACATGGTATCAGAGCCATAGTCAAACGACAATGGCAGAAACACAAATTCAATCAACACTTACAACTCAATCCACGACAGACCATACTGAACATACCACCTCTCAAATCCTAAACCAATTAAACACAAACCTACCCAGCTTAGCCAAAACACTGAACATTGAACAAGTCAAGCTTGATAGAAACAATTATATCAACTGGAAAACCCAGATTCTACCAACAATCCAAGCCTTATACCTTGAAAAATTTATTCTTCAACCTAACAACATACCACCAGAATTCATTACACAAAATGGAAACCTCGTCAAAAACAATGCCTATCTAGTTTGGAAGAAAGCAGACAAGCTCTTAATAAGCTAGTTAATCTCAACAATCAATGACAACCTCATTGGTCAAATCACACAATGCAAGTCTTCAGCTGAAATCTGGACAAGATTGGAGAAACACTTTAGTCAACAATCAATGGCAAAAATTATGCAACTTAGAAATCAACTACAGACAGCTAGAAAGGGAGAAGAATCTATCACAGAATTTGTACTTAAAATCAAGAATATCGGTGATCAGTTACTAGCAGCTGGAGATGATATTAAAGAGAAGGATCTTGTAATGAGTGTTTTAAACGGCATTGGTCATGAATTTGATCCTGTCGTTGTACTCATCTCCTCTCAATTAGAAATTGTTTCTCTTGAAAACACTCAGTACCAGCTCATGCTTCATAAGCAAAGGATCACTCAACTAAATAGCATCCCAAAATCAGGATTCCTAAATAATGCTGATCTAACTGAGCTTAATATTCCTAGAAATCGAGGATATGGAAGATCTGGTAGCAGAGGTCTAAGAGGTAAAGGAAGAGGTAGAAATGGTGGACATTTTGGATTTGGTCCCAGACTCTACTGTCAAATCTGTGCAAAGCCTAGACACTCAACAATTCAATGCTATTATAGGTTTGACCAAAACCTTCAATCAAACTACAAGATGAACAACCCAGAAGCTCAAAATCCTAGACCCTCTTTTGGCTCATACAATCCGACTCCAAGACCTCAATCAGGTAACATGGCACATCTATTTCTCTCAATTGATCAGGGTCCCTATTTTGGAAGTGAATCAACAGATATCAACTCAAACCAAGGGTCTCAAGACATAACAACTCAAGCATATTACTCACACAACTCAGCCTATATTGCGTCACCAGAAACAATGGCAGATCAGGCCTGGTATGCAGATAGTGGTGCCACAAACCACATCACCTCTCAGGTAGGTAATCTGACCATAACGTCACCTTACTTAGGTAATGACTTTTTGTTTGTAGGCAATGGTGTAAAGTTGGTGATAACACATATAGGTCAAAGACATATCATGTCATCTAACCCACACAAACCCATTTTACTCCTAAAAGATATCCTACATGTACCCAACATAACAAAAAATTTACTCAGCATTTCAAAATTTACCAAAGACAATAATGCTTATGTTGAGTTTTTTGGCAATGAATGTGTGTTTAAGAACCTGGACATAAAGGAAATACTGCTCAAAGGAGTTCTTAAAGGAGGACTATATGAATTAGAGGTCAAGAGGATCAATGGAAACCGTAATGAAAGAGGCTCCAGCTTAGCCAAAACACCGAATATTCAACATGTACTCCTTGCTACTAAAGACTCTGTCACTAGATGGCATGCAAGATTGGGGCACCCTGCCCTCAAAATTGTTCACTTTATCCTTAATAAAAACAATATTCCTTTTATCAATACAGTTGAGCAGTTTTTGTGAAGCCTGTAAGCTAGAAAAAATGCAGAAGTTGCCTTTTGAAACTAAAAACAGTAGAGCCTCCAAACCTCTGGAATTGATACTAACAGATTTATGGGGACCTGTACCGGTCATATCCACTGATGGATACAGGTACTATGTGGTGTTTATAGACTCATTCTCGAGATACTCCTGGTGTTATCCTTTGAAACTTAAGTATGATGTGTTTGATGTATTTGTTAAGTTCAAAAAGATGGTGGAAAACAGGTTTGAATGCAAAATAAAATGCCTACAAACAGATATGGAAGGAGTTCAAACCTATAGCTAACTATTTGGTGAATGAAGGAGTCACTGTAAGATACTCATGCCCATACACACATGAGCAAAACGAAATAGCTGAAAGGAAACATCGAGCTATAGTAGAAACTGGACTTACTCTACTGGCCTATGCTCACATGCCTTTAAAATACTAGGTAGATGCTTTTATGGGGTTCCTTATGAAATACTATTTTAGAAAAAGGTTGACTACACTTATCTCAAGGTTTTTGGCTGTGTTTGTTATCCTTATCTAAGGGATTACATCAAGCACAAATTGGAATTCAACACAAGCAAATGTGTCTTCATTGGGTACAGCTCAACACATAAAGGATATCGATGCCTTCATAGCTTAAGCAGGATCTACATATCACGACATGTGATATTTAATGAAACTGACCTACCTTTTTCTGCATTATTTTTGACAGGTTCAAAGTCATCAAACGACAACACATTCTGCAATATCACACCAACTATTGCAGCCTCTCAAATACTAAAAGAAACAAGTGACAGATTCATCTCACATGCTGATCCACCTGCAAAAGCAACCAGACTCTCAACAGAACAAACTCAAGAGGCTGTCTCACCTAACCCTAACATCTACCATGACCTCTATCACTGCAACCTGCAACCTACCACTATAATTCACATCCCATGGCCCATACAGAAACTACAAACCTGTAACCACCAGACACACTTCCCAATCAACCACCTATACCTCACATCGAAGCCCAAAACCAAGCACTAAGCCAAAGAACCCATCCAATGATAACAAGATCGCAGCATGGAATTTTTAAACCAAAATCCTACATAGCAGGTACTTATAATGACACAGTTAATACACCCTATAAAGCAATCCAATGTTCCCATTGGATTCAAGCCATGAAAGAAGAATTCAAAGCCTTGCAACAGAATAACATTTGGACACTTGTATCATATCAACCCACTATGAACTTGGTTGGGTGCAAGTGGGTCTTTTGCATCAAACATAACTCAGATGGGTCACTCCTCAAGCACAAGGCCAGGTTGGTGGCCAAAGGCTTTCACCAAACTGCTGGACTTGACTACCATGACACCTTCAGTCCGGTAGTCAAAGGAACAACCATAAGAATAATTTTCACCTTAGCTGTTACCTACAACTGGGAGATTCAACAGCTAGACATCAACAATGCCTTTCTTAATGGCGACCTAGAGGAGACAGTGTTTATGGAGCAACCTCCATACTTTGAAGATCCTGGAAAACCACTCTACGTGTGTAAACTCAACAAAGCTCTCTACGGATTAAGGCAATCCCCAATGGTGTGGTTCACCAAGTTGAAATCAGCTCTAGTCAACTGGGGTTTCCACAACTCAATATCAGATACCTCCTTGTTTATCAAATAATCAGAAGGTGATATCATTTACTTACTAGTCTATGTTGACGACATACTAGTAAATGGAAACAATTCAAAAATGGTGACAAATACTCTTAACTTCCTACAAAGGACATTTGCTCTCAAACTTCTGGGTCCTGTAAGCTACTTTCTTGGCTTTGAAGTCCACAAAAACAACAAAGGTCTTCTCCTTACACAGTCCAAGTATGTCACAGATCTTCTCAAACGTACCAACATGCTGGACTGCAAGCCTTGCCACACTCCAATGAATGTCTCCCAAAATCTGTAGAAATTGGATGGTGATTCCTTTGATCAACCCTCACTGTATCGAAGCACTGTTGGTGCTCTACAGTATCTCACAAACACTCGACCAGATATCTCGTTCTCAGTAAACAAACTCAGCCAATTCCTACATACTCCTACAATAACTCATTGGCAGGCCTACAAAAGGATCCTAAGATACCTAAAGGGAACAATTGACCTTGGTCTTTATTTTAAACCCGCAATCAACTTAAACTTGGAAAGTTTTGCAGATGCTGACTGGGCCAGCTACATAGATGATAGAAGAAGCATCACTGGCTTCAGTGTTTTCCTAGGAGGCAACCTTATTAATTGGAGCTCAAGAAAACAACAAGTGGTAGCTAGGTCAAGCACCGAAGCAGAGTATAAAGCCATGGCTCTGGCCACTACAGACATCCTATGGACACACTCTCTTTTCCAAGAACTTCGACACAGAATTCCAGCTCTTTGCATCATCTGGTGTGACAATGCAAGTGCCAATTCCCTGGAAAAGAACCCAGTTCTTCACTCCAGGACAAAACACGTTGAAATTGACACACACTTCTTAAGGGAGAAAGTAGCTAATGGTGTCATTGAACCAAGATACATACCTTCAACCTTGCAAATTGCAGATATACTGACAAAGTCCTTGCCCAAAAGCCAATTCCTAGTGCTTCGGTCCAAACTGAATCTGATCTCCCTACCAGAGTTCAGTTTGAGGGAGGATGTGATGGATCATAGGCCAGCCCAACAAGAGAAGCTCATGTGGGACACATCGAGAGAGCTCCTCAAGCCTTCACAGCTGGTGCCAAGTTGCAAGTCTGGATATAACAAATCTGTAACAAACTAATAGAAGAATAAATTAGTTTTGAATCTGTTAAATTTGTTGGCAATAGATTCTCCTATATCTATAAATAGGAAAGTACTGAAACAATATAAAAAGGATGGAATGTGCAGACTCAGTACTAATGATTCCTTTTTACAAACACCTCATCTTTATTTCTCTAATCTTTTCCTTCTTTTTCTTCCTCTTCTTCTTCTTCATCATCATCATCATTTCTTCTTAAACTCGCACAGGCCTTAATCATTTCTATCTAGCATGCATCTAGTAGATTCAAGCTGGTTCAGAGCAAGTTCTGAATGTAATCACCTAAGGGAGTATCACACACGCAAAGAAATGAAATGACTTTTGAATGGAGTCATATAGGCTCGATTCCTCACATAGGCTCAATTGAAAATCCATTATGCTTTTATACATTACCTAATCACTCAAGCATCAATTTCTGAGTAAAACTTATGTAACCAACTACTTTAATCCATCAGCATGATTCGCCTTCTATTTAATTGGCCTAATTCGACTTCAAGCATGCAATTCAGTCTCATTCCAACTACTAAGATAGAATTTTATGGTTTAACACACATCACATGCAAATTAAAAGACAGAAAAAATCAAAATCAAAATGAGCAAAGAAACAGTGAATTCAAAACACACAGAAACACAAACATTCAATGTTCCCCCGTCCCACACTTAATTTACTTTGTCCTTAACGTACTCGCAAAAAGAAAACACAAGAAAATAAAGGTTTAAGAAGCTTCTCTGTTAATGCAACAGGGTGTTGGTGGTCATAGTTCTTCATTTTCACCGATGCGGGTGAGGAGCAGGTTGTACAGCCGGTCCAGGTGGGGTAAAAGTGTATCCATCAGCTTCATCGGCAATTATAAGTCCCATCCTATACAAACACTCATAATCCAATGGTTCCATCTCACAAGCAACTGTAAGTCGAAATGTCAATAGGTTATGATGGCCTGTGGTCCGGTGGGTCGGGATGGGTCAGCCTGCAGCCAAGCTCGGGCCACGGGCAGGCAAGACCGAAGCGACCCACCATTTATTTTTTTTTAAGATAAAAACTTCCAAAATGGAAATAACAGGCGGGCCATCAGCAGGCTAGTTTTGGACAAAACGATGTCGTTTTGTAAATAATGAGTAGGCCACGGGCTTGGCTAGGCCTGCCCCCTGCCCACCCAGGCCCACCATAGTCGGCTCGTGTCCCGGTCAACCTAGGCCAAAAGCAAGTCAAGCTGGTTTTGTCATCCTTAATTGTGAGGTTAGTGTTATCAACATCTAAGACTCTAATATTAAAAGCAAGTTGAGTGATATATGAGCCTAAGATTAAAGCTTGATTATGCTTTTTCAATATGGAATGCATTTGAGTGAGCATCCAAAAACTCAAATTAAGTGAGACATTGTTTTCCATGCACTATGAAAAGAAAAATTCAACTTTTGATAGGATACCAGCAGTGTTTTCTAAGAACAAAAAAATTATAAACCAAAAAACGATGCATGTATTTCAAAGTTGGTTTGCAAAGAAAAGAAATTTTAAAATTGCAAAGGTTATACTTCTCAGAATTAACAAACCATTATGACCACAGTGCATATGGATCAAATTCAGGCGCATAATCACAACAGCCATTTAAAAATGCATAACTTTTAACCACGAATTTTGTCACAAATTTCCTTGTTGGATTAGGTGCTTGGATGGCGATGGTGGAGTGCGTTGGCTGGAGGGTGATTTGTGATTAGGGATTCGAATTTTAGGAAAAAAGGGAAGGGACACTGTCAAAATTACCTCATTAATGCCTATCGCTATACACACTTTTTTTAGAAAATTAAGAAAAATAAAATGAAATAAAAATTAAAACAATTTAAATTTAAAAAAATCTTGAGGTGCCCCTCAAGAGCGCTTTTTTAACATCATATCAGCTAGACAAAAAATCTAATGGCTTACTCAGAGTAAACTGGCTCAGCTAGTTCAATTTCTTCCGTAGTTTTAACTTGTAAATTCTCATAATAAGATTTCAATCGGTGCCCATTAACTTTAAACACTTTAAAACTGTCTAAACTCTGAATTTCAATTGCTCCATGTGAGAAAACATTAGTAACAACAAATGGACCTATCCAACGAGCTCGTAATTTAACAGGAAAGAGCTTTAGTTTAGACTGATAAAGAAGGACCTTTTGACCTATGGAAAATTCTTTTCTAGTTAAGATTTTATCATAAAAGGCCTTTGTCTTTTCTTTATATATTTTAGCACTCTCATAAGCATCATTACGTATCTCTTCCAACTCTTGCAATTGTAATTTTTTATTAATTCTAACCTCAGTTAAATCCAAATTGCCTCAGTTAAATCCAAATTGCATTGTTTGACAGCCCAATAAGCCTTATGTTCCAATTCTACAGACAAATAACAAGTTTTTTCAAATTCTAACTTGTATGGTGACATACCAACAGGAGTATTATATGTTGTCCTGGATGCCCATAGCTTGTCGTCTAAATGCAAACTCCAATCTTTTTTGTTAGGATTAACCACTTTCTCCTAAATTGATTTGATTTCCCTGTTAGAAACTTAAACTTTTCCACTTGTTTGGGGATGTTATGCTGTTGAAATTCAGTGTGTAACGTCATATTTCTTTAGTAAAGCCTCAACAATTCGGTTACAAAAATGAGTTATGTGATCACTGATTATTGCTCTAGGCACTCCAAACCTGACAAAAATATGAGACTAATCAAAATCGACAACAAGTTTAGCATTATCAGTATGAGTAGCCTTAGCTTTAACCCATTTTCATACATAAACGATAGCAACAAGAATATATGTCTTACTAAAAGAGGAAGGAAAAGGACCCATAAAATCAATTCTCCATACATAAAAAATTTCACATACCAGGATATTCGTGAGCAGCATTTGGTCTTTTGGACTTAAACCACCTATTATTTGACATCGATCATAAGACTTACAAAATATATAAGCATCATAAAATAGTTTAGGCCAAAAACAAACCACATTCAAGCACCTTACGGGCTGTCCTTCTAGGATTAAAGTGTCCACCACACGCAAAAGAATGGCAAAATTTTAATATATAAGGGATTTCATCATCAGATACATATCGCCTAATAATTTGATCAGAACAATATTTCCACAGATGTGGCTCATAATATGTATAATACTTAGCCTCTCTTTTGATTTTATCTTTTTCAACTCGTGATAAAGTACTAGGTAAAGACTTAGTAATCAGAAAATTAACTATGTCAGCATACAAGGTGTTAACTATTGGGTGGTGAATAAATGTTCATCTGGAAATTCATCTTTTAGGTTGTCTAAAGTTGTCTCTAGATGGATACGACTAAGATGATCTGCAATTAGATTTTCAATTGCTTTTTGTCCCGTGTCTCCATATCAAATTCTTGCAGTAGTAGAATTTAATGAATAAGACGTGGCTTTGCTTCCTTTTTGGACAACAAATACTTCAACACAGTATGATCTGAATAAACTATGACATATGTGCCTAATAGATATGAATGGAATTTCTCCAGCCCAAAAACAATTGCCAATAATTCTTTTTCTGTTGTTGAATGGTTTTTTTGGGCATCGTTAGCATTATAGAGGCATAGTAAATCACATGCGGTGCTTTGTTCATCATTTTGCCGAGAACAACTCCTATCGCGTAGTCGCTTACATCGCATATTATCTTTAATGGGAGACTCCAATCCAGGGGCTGGATTAGTGAAGCAGAAATTAGCTTCTCTTTTAATTCATCGAATGCTTTCCTACATGCTTCATCAAACTTGAACTCCATATCTTTTTGAAGTAACTTGCATAAGGGTTGAATGGTCTTCAAAAAGTCTTTAATAAAGTGTCGATAGAAACTTGCATGTCCAAGGAAAGAACAAACTTCCCGTACACTAACGGGGTAAGGAAGAGATTTAATAATTTCTATCTTAGCCTTATCAACCTCAATTCCCCTAGAAGACACTATATGGCTTAAGATTATCCCTTGGTCAACTATAAAATGACATTTTTCATAATTCAGAATCAAATTGTTTTTAATGCAACGTTTTAAAACTTTTCAAAGTTAATCAAGCAAGTATCAAAAGACTCACCATAAACTGTAAAGTTGAACATAAAAACTTCAATACAGTCATCCACATAATCAAAGAAAATACTTACCATACACCTTTGGACCGTGGCAAGTGCATTACATAGTGCAAATGGCATTCTTTGATACATAAATGAACCAAAAGGACATGTGAAAGTCGATTTGTCTGATCCTCTGGTGCAACAAAAATTTGGTGATAACCTAAATAACCATCTAAATAATAATAATGAGTTTTCCCTGCAAGTTTTTCAAGCATCTGATCAATAAATGGAAGTGGAAAATGATCTTTATGAGTAACAGAATTTAACTTCCTGTAATCTATACAAACCCTCTACCCATTTTGCACATGGGTGGGCACAAATTCACCTGAAGTGTTCTCTATTATGGTTACTCTAGTTTTCTTAGGAATCACCTGTACTAGACTTACCCATTTACTGTCTGAAATTGGATAGATTATCCCAGTGTTGAGGAGCTTTAAAATCTCCTTCTTGACTATCTCCATCAGTGGTGGGTTCAATCTTCATTGGGGCTATCTTATTTCCTTATCTCCATCTTCCAATAGAATTCGGTGCATACAAATTGATCAGTAATCCCCTTTAAATCAACCACATTCCATCCAAATTAACATCTTTGTAATTTTTCAACATACTCAATAATTGTGTTTCCTGCAAAGATGTTAATCTGCTCGAAATAATAATAGGAAGAGTTTCATGCTCACCTAAATACACATATTTTAAGTTACCTGGAAGAGTCTTCAACTCCAATTTTGGTGGCTGTATAAGAGATGGCAACAACTTTGAATTATTTCTAGTTAGCTCCAGAAAAACATACATGTTCCTCCAAGTATTTGCTCTGCTCTAAAATCTAGATAGTGGTATCCATCTCCTCAGGAATATCAAGATAATCGGCTAGTGTTTTTCCTTACTTAATATCCAAGCTATTTTCCAATGCACTTCATAATTTATCTAGTCCATCTAAACAAAATGTTTCCTACACTTAAGTATCAAGAAAACTCATAGAAACAAAAGACTGATCATCATTAGGAAATTTCATAGCACCATAAATATTGAACTTAATCACATCAGTATCGAACTCCATAGTTAAAGATCCATAATAGACATCAATTTTTGTTCTAGAGGTTTTCAAAAATGGTCTTCCCGATAAAATTGGGATTGAAGTGGATGAATCTTCATTACCGATCTGTAGGACATAAAAATTAGCAGGAAAAATCATATTATCAACTTGAACTAGGACATCGTTAAGAACACCTTTATGATAGGCATTAGATTGATCAACAAGTTAGATTATGACATTAATTTCTTTCAGAGGCCCCACATTCAAAGATTCATAAACAGATTGAGGCATAACCTTAATCGACGCACCTAAATCCAATAATGCTTTCTCAATTTTTAGATTACCTATTTTACAAGGGATTGTAAACATATCTGGATCTTGACATTTAGGAGGTAACTTCTTTTGAAGCATAGCAGAAACATTCTCACCCAATCACACCTTTTCATTGCCACTTAACTTTCTCCTTGATGTATAGAGTTCCTTAAGAAATTTAACATAACTAGGAATTTGTTTAATAGTATCAAGTAAAAGAATATTGACCTGTACCTTGCAAAAAGTTTCCAGAATTTCTTTCTCTTGCTCCTCTTTCTTTTTCTTGGCAAAACGAATAGGAAAAGGAGGTTGTACACTGAACTTAGGCATGACAATGTAAGAATCACCCTCCTTTTTCTCTTGTGACTGCTTTGGAATTTCTTTCTCTACCTCTTCTTCAACGTCTCGCTTAGAAACCTTTGGGCTGGGTTCCTTTAACTCTTTACCACTTCGAAGTGTGATAGCACAGGTACTCTTGTTTGGATTCACCTCAGTTAAGAAGGGAGCTTTTCTAAATTTTGCACCTCCAACCAATTGATGGCAATTGCCATTTGGCTCATTTAAGTCTCAAGATTCTATATGTTGGCTTATGTATCTTGCTAAAATTTTAGGGTATTCTATTGAAAGTTCACAGTATTCATGGCCAAAGTCTTGACTATGTCCTCCAAGGGATTATTTTCACAAAAAATTTGTCCCAATTGTTATTATTGTCTAAGCACATAAGGCTATTTATATGGCTGAAAATTAGAACTTACTTGTTGTCCTTGATTGTTGCCATAGTGGAGGTTTGGATGATCTCGCCAACCTAGATTATATAACGGTTCATACTTCCTTTAAGGTTGTCCCAAATAACCACCCATTGCTTTGGCTTCTTTAACTTATTCTTCTTGTAGAGTGGAACACATATATGTGGGATGGCCAACCATAGAACAAATACCACAACTCTTAACTTCCTCTTTCCTAGATAACACAACTTGACGCTCCAAAGAAGTCAAATCATCCAATCTTCTTTCCAACGACAAAACTCCCATCTCATTAACATTGTATTGAACCATAATCATTCTGAGCTTTAAATTGTTGAGAGTTAGAAGCCATAATTGAGATCAAATCCCATGCATCTGCTGGTATTTTATCAACTATAGCTCCTCCATTTACAACATCTATCATACTCCTATCAGTCGGTAAAAGACTTTCATAAAAATATTGAATCAACAGTTGATCACTGATTTGATGATGGGGACGACTTGCATACAACTTCTTAAATCTCTCCAAATATTTATATAATGACTCTCTGGTGTTTTTTCGAACGCCACAGATTTCTTTTCTGATATTGATGGCCCTGGAAGCTAGGAAAAACTTTTCTAGAAATAGCTTCTTCATCTTTTCCCATGTTGTAATACTTCCAGTAGGTAAATAATGTAACCAATATTAGGCATCATCCTTCAAAGAAAAGGGAAAAGCTCTCACTTTTATCTGCTCTTTGGTGACATTAGTAGGCTTCATCCCCATGCAAACAACATCAAACTCCTTCAAGTGCTTACAAGGATCTTCTCCCAATGTGCCTCGGAAAATGGGTAACAAGTGAATGAGTCCCGACTTTAACTCAAAAGTGTTATTATCACCCAAATTTAGAAAAATAATGCAGTGAGGTTGCTGGTCCTCAACTGGAGTAGCCAGTTGGAGTAAAGTGCGATTTGCAGCCATTTTCCTTTCTCTCAGTCGTTCTTCTCTTAGTACTTGTTGTCTTTCTTCATCTGCTTTCTTAATGCCTTTGCTGTTTTCCCAATTTCAGGATTGTACTGTAAATTTTCATATTAATTCGAATGCATAACATACATAAACCGTAAAAAATTCTCTAGCAACGACATCAAAATTTAGTGAATGTTGTTGCCTACAACCAAATATAAAAAAGAAACCAACTTTTTGCAAAAAAAATTAATGTATTAGTGGAAAGAAGGGATTGTTCCCACGAGGGATTCAGACATTAGTAGTTACGTAATAAAAAAGGGCTTTTAAATTGTGAATTAAAGAGAATTTAATCGGAATACAAAATTGAAAAATAACTAATAGCAAAACAATGAGAATTTAACAATCAATAGGAATAAATCTTGGTTTCCAGTCTCCTTCATTATTGAACTTGCGTTGATCATCGACACTAAAAATAATCAATTTATTGGTTAAACATTCGTCGTGGTAAATTTCTTTACCTATTTTCTCTTATGTTTAGTTAGCCAAAACATATATTCTAATTAATCCTTATTAATGAATAACCTAGATACGATATCAGATTTAATTTATTAATAGCTTTACGAATCAAAAAATCGACGAACTAGACAATATACATACGATGAATATTTAGCCTAGACAACTATTTTTCCTAAAATCATGTCCCTAACATAGTAGAAAAAAATCCTAGTCGCTACTTTTGATTAAAAGAATTAACGTCAACCTGTTTAACCTAGCAATTGATTGAATAAAATCACAAACTAGTTGCGCGCCTAATTGTAAAATCAAACAATCAAATAATAACCTAGAAAAATAATTAATATTTAGCTAATAAATCGATTCAAATAAAGAACGAAAGTCTCACGACATTCATAGTTCAATAACTAGGATTCTGTAAACTAATAAATAAGAATTTATTTACCCAACATCACAATTTTTCCTAACTATTTAGGACTGCCCACGTTCGGGACGTTCTTGATTTTCTTCTTTCTTTCTTGTCCAGTAGCCATGTTGCTTGATTTTTTTTCTTTTTTCTACGAGGCATTATTCTCCTCTATGGACATGATTTGTTCCCCTCTTTTTGTTGCTTCAGCCGCCACCTTTTTTTCTTTGCAGCCCAAACACTATTTGTTTTTTGTGGATTTGTTTCCTTCGTTTTAGCCAGCCTCTTCTTACTTCATGTTTGCAGCCCATGTTTCCTTTCCTATCCAACTCACAACCCCCACATTGTTTGATTCAACTAGGTCACGTTTCTTTGTTTTCAAATAGGGACCTAACCTCACAGACTCTGCAGCCCTCAAATGCAAGGCTAAGCCTAAAATAATATCTCTAAAAAATTACACTGCTGACTGTCACATAGGTATACACAAGGCCATGTCTAGTTAGGTTCAACGCTTAGTTCAGCTCTTTTTGTCCCAAAATGTTTGCAGTTCTTTCTATTTGGTTCCAAAATATACCTAATTTTCATTAAGTATAACTTTAAACCTCAAAAACAAAGAAAATTAACACACAAAAAGATATAAAATAAAGACATTAACACTCCATACAAAATATTAAAACTAAAAAAATATCTGACTTATTCACTTGATAACTCAAAAATGGCTTACTCACACAAATATCAGACAATGATGCTCAATAATTGAAAAACTCTTTGAAATGTGAGTATACAACACTCAATACCTTCTTGATGATAAAACTAATGAAACAACACTTACTTATAATATTTTGGGGCCCATGATAGTCATTAGAGCCAAGAACTTGCCATTAAAACATCTATATACGATTCACCTGTCGACTATTATAACATACTGATCGATTAATATGCACTTACAACACTAGATGCACTAGTCGTTGGAACATTAGTTGACCAGTAAATGATACCGGTAGACTAATATGATTGATTGGTCAATCATTACATCGACTAATATTATAGCAAACATCCTGTGCTGCAAAATTAACAACTTTAAAATATATATGTTGACGACTAACCTATATAGATTGACCAATCAAAACATAATTTTAACAACTTAAAATGCTCAAAACTAATTTGTTTAATCCAAATATGATTAAAATACTTACCAAAATTTTCTCCAAATATTATTTGAAAGATCATAAGGCTTTTTTATTAAAATAAAAAAGCTTCAATGTCTCTTGATGAATGTAAAGACTTATAAAATGAAGTAAGATGAAATAATTATGCATAATGAGTCTTTTAGATCATCAAATTAACAAAGTGAGATTATAAATAATAACATAAGATATAAAATGACCTTGGTAAGCCTTAATCTTCTTTTATTTTTGTTTTGATCTTCATTTTGTTGGTTGCAAACTTCAACTTCTCTTTTTCAACTTCATGCACAGCTGCAAACTTCAACTTCTCTTTTTCAACTACATACACTATCTTCTTTAGTTTATGACTTTATTTTGTTCTATTATTTATTTTCATTGTAGTCATTATATTTTCTTTATCATTAAAACATCAATTGGAACTTCCCTTGGTTCAACATCTATATATATGCTATATATGCTCATTCATTATATTGTCATATCTAAATACAAAATACATATTGACATGGTTTATTATATGATAAGCATTACTTAACATGATTCTACAGTATGTTTCCTTTGTTTGAAATATTTTGAATGTGAGTAAAAAAGTATGCCAAATAGATAAGAGATTGGCCTCTTACACCAACAATCACCTCCAATGTTTGTAATAAATGGAGATAAGGTATGCTTAAAGTTTCTTATTTAGGTGATGATTGAGAGTAAGGAGTTTAAACTATAAGCGCATCATAGAAAATAAAATAAAATGAGATTTTTTTAATTATTTAGAAGATCATTATATCTATCTTAAGTTTCCATGCGTGAGTTTTGAAGAGTTAAATTTTATAGTAGACTAGTAAACTTAGTTTAAACATTAAGTATGTTTGAACCAACATCTATATGATATTTCATGAATAAAAGATATCCACTTTAAATAAAACACAATTAATATCATAACACATTACTACTACCACGTGTGTAAAATTGACCATGAAGAATATATGTAAGATATAAGAATTAAATTTAAGATTTGCCACTTTAGAATGTTATTTAAAGATCATTGTGATGCTATCTTATGGCATAATTATAAGAAAGTAAATGAAATTTAATTCGAGAGATTTAGAAATGATTCACATCAGTCACAGAGTCAATATCCCTTAGGTATTGGTAACAATGATCTCTACGGACCTCTAAACTGCCCTTTGACAACACTCCTTGCCCACCAGACGAGGACAATAAAATGCTAGCTACGATGAAAGTTAAGAATTGTGAGACTAATTAATCCTCCTTCTAGGATATTCTCATGTACAAAGCTGGAATGGATGAAGGAATGAAAATGGATTTCCCATTATTGAGATCCTAGAGGAAGAGGTTTTGAAAACAGTCAATGATAGCATTCCTTCAATACAATTTTATGATCTTATGAAAAATCTTATAGCTCAATCAATGCAACTAGCATTGGTTGTGAGGTTACTGGGTCGAAACATTGGGTATATAATGTTGTATAACAGAATTATGAATCTATGGAAACCCAATGGAGACATCAGGGTGGTTGATCTTGACAATGGATGCAACCTGATTCGTTTATCATCGACAAATGACTACATGATGGCTTTGCTTAATGGTCCTTGGATAGTTTTGGGTCACTATATGATATTCCAGCCATGGATTCTTGCCTTCAACACAATGGAGAATAACATATATATAGTTATTGCTTGGATTCGTCTCCCAGGCCTCCCCATTCAATACTATTAACCGAACCTATTAAAACCTATAGCACAAATGGTAGGGAATTCATCAAAGTTGATCATAATACTAAATCTAACTATAGAGGAAGATATGCTCGTGTTTCAGTGGAATTAGACCTCAAGAAGCCTCTTCTATCTCAAATCATAGTGGACAACAAACTCCAAAAAGTTGAATATGAGGATTTGCCAATTATTTGTTATACTTGTGGGAAATATGGTCATGTTAGGGATAAATGTCCATATTTTCCTTCTTCTTATGCCCAGGGAAAAGATCAGGCTTCCCATCCGGTATCGATTCACTACATAACTAAGGTAGACCAAATAGATCATGCTCTATCGATCGGAAGCAAACCAGAAGTGATGATAAGTACAAGTGTCAATTACGGCCCATAGATTCATGCACTTAAATTAGGAAGGAATTCTACAAGGAAAGACCAAACTATTAGCAAATAGGAAAATATTACAAGGAAAGAATACGTTGCTCAATAGAGGAATGTTAGTACCAATCCCCAATCCCGCTCAAGATTCACAATCCTTAGAAATATTAATGAAGAGAATATAGAAAACTTTACCAATCATAGAATAGATAGAAATAACTTGGGACAAGAGGTATCTAAACAAAGCCAACAAAGAATTCTTGGGGATTTAAATGTTTCACCAACAGACATTTTAATGAAGCAGGATGATTCTCAAACCCTGATAGCCTTTGGCCCTCAATATATAGATCATATGGGCCAATTAATGCTAGACCCTTCTACCTTTGGTTCAGCCTAGATCACCAAGTCTAATGACGTCATACCTGTCACTGGGCCTATTTTCAATTCTAAGGAGAACCCAGTTGCGAACATTGCTAAAGCCCTTAATGCCATAACATCTGAATCCAATTCGAGGAGAAGCCTAGCTATTGAGAATAATTCAAACTAACTTAACATGGCTAGAACTTCCACTATGTCTGAAAAAGATAACTCAGCTGCTAGTAAACAGGATAGAACAATAAAGGAAAAAACACACACGGTAGTTTTGTGTCTATCAATAATTGATCATGTCTAAAAACCTCTCAATTAGACCACATTCCAGCTGTGAAGATATGGGAATTCAAATAATCCGCCAGACAAGCCAAATGCAATCAATCTCAAAGGTGAACTTAAAGTCAATCATCCAAGCACTAATAATACCTCTAGGAGCAAGACGAAGAAGAATGCTGACTAGCTCAAAAATCTAGTAAGTGAAGGACAAATTGGAGAGTTTGAGCTAGGAATTGGGGAACTTGAAGTGGCCTAAAATGAACTGGAAGAAACCTTAGGTGGAGGTACGCCTTTAATTTCTTAATTTTATCTATGGATTGCAATATTATTGCTTAGAATTGCCAAGGTGCTACAACTAAACCTTTTCTAAGGTTTTTAAACCTCTTATTATATTGCATAATGTTAAAATGACTGCACTTCTTGAAACTAGAATTAGTGGTGTTAAAGCCTTTGATATAGTTGCCCACTTAGGATTTAAATTTTCCCATTATATTGATGCTTGTGGTTTTTGTGGAGGAATGTGGTTATTATGGCAGGACCATTTTGATGTGCAGATCATATCCAATAATTGGCAATATCTCCACTGCTGGGTTGATTAGAAGGGTCTTTACGGTTTTGTTTTCACCATTGTCTATGGCTCCCCAACAACTAAGGGTTAGAGGACATCATGGACAGAATGGGATAGCTTGGCAATAAACATACGCGCTTATTGGATAATAGTTTTAATGCCCTTCTTGAACATGAGGACAAGGTTGGTGGTAGCAATAACATGGTCAAAATTTGTAAAAGGTTTGGTGAATGGGTGACTAATCACAATCTTTTAGACCTTGGATACGTTAGCCTTCACTTTACTTAGGTGAGAGGGCTTTGTCACGAAAGATTAGACAGGTCTTTGTGAATGAACTTTGGGTAGAGACCTACAACAAACCTTATGTATCTCATCCGCCTAGGATACGCTTAGATCATTCCTCGGTTTTAATCTCGTTCAAAAGGACAGTCTCAATAGGTGACTAGAAACCACAAGTTCAGGTATGTGGCTGCCTAGATAACACATGAAGAGTGGAACTTCATTTGACAATATTAGGACCTCGATTTGGACTTTCATTTAGCTTTACTTAAAATTTCCTAGGAAGCCCTAAAATGGAATCAATCTTCTTTTGGAAATATATTCCACCACAAGAGGAGGGTATTGGACAAAACGACGCAATTTTGTCAGGCCGCGAGCCGGCCCGGCCAGTGGCCCACGGGGGTCAACCATGGTCTGCCAATGGCAGGCCCATGGCCCGCCAAACCCGAGCAAAAAACGGGTCGGGCCGAGCCGGGCCGAAATTGTCATCCCTAGAAAGATTATTTGGTTTACAAAAAGCTCTGTCATCACACTCTTCAAACATACTTATTTAACTAGAATTGGAGTTGCGTGAGGAATACAAAATGCATCCTAACCCAAGAAGAATTACTTTAGAGATAGAGAACCAACACTGAGTGGAATTCCTTTAGGGCCTATTTGGTTGGATGTTAATTAATGGAATGAAATAGAATGGAATGGAACGGAATGGAACGGTTTATAATGAAATGGAACGTAACATAATGAAAAGTTATTTTGGAGAGATGGAACGGTTTATAATATAATATAGAGGATGGATGGAATAAAATGGAATGTATAATAAATGACTGTTTTACCCCTGATATTAAAATAGTTGTTGCAAGAGATTTAACGCTGTGATTTTAAAACAGAAATCATGTCCAATTAAAAAGTCACAGTTGTGATTTGTTTTTTATATGTTTTCTATTCAAAATATAAAAATTTTAATAAAAGTTTTATTATTTTATTATTAATTGTATACAATTTATTATTAATTATATAAAAATATTATTATTAATTATTTAATAAATTTTATTCTATTATATGTGATTTA
>JAOQMS010000180.1:17557811-17571342 GCA_027563885.1 Erythroxylum longipes | reverse complement strand
GTATTATTTCTTTTGATTGATTTTCAATATTAAGTTGTTTATCAAATAATTCAGATAATTGTTTAGTAATACTCATATTGTATTCTGTAGATGAGTTTTTAACTCATAAAGTTGTTTCTTAATGTCTAATAAGTCAGTAGCCAATTGTTCTGAATTTTTATCTAAGCCCTTATCTTTATCTATTTCCTTATTAGAATTTCCTAGTTCCGTAAATCTAATAGGTTTTCTAGTCTTGTAGAATAAGATCTTAAAAGGGTAGTTTCGGGTTTAGGTAGTCTATTTTTACTGGATAAACGAGGTATAACTTGAAAGTTTTGTACTTTTATTGGATAATTAATACTTGGTAGTCCTCTTAACCTAGTTCTTAAATTTATTTCTACTTTAGCTACATCGGTGAATAATTGATCTATATAAATTCAATTTGTATTTTTGAATTCAATACTATGATGAGAATTAGTTAAAGCATAACTAATTTGGTAAGTAATTGAGAAAGGATATTGTCCAGTACTCATTAAATTAGCGCGGTAAAATTTGTAAGTTACAGTAATTGTTTCATCTAATTTTTGGGATTGTAAAGGTATTCCTAGCTTAAGGCGGGTATTGAATTTAATTTTTCCATAAGCTAAATTTCTGTTCATGATTCCTATTACTTGATCTTTTAAATCAGTCATTCTTTCGTCCATTATAGCCATTCGGATAGGAGAATCTATTCCTTCTTGAAGTGTTGATTTTAACAAATTTTGGATTGTAGAAAGATGTATATATCCTATTTTGTGTCTTTTTTCTTTAGAAATATTTTGTAATTGTTTATAAATTTGTTCTTGGTCTATTAGACTAATGCGAATATGTCCATTACATTGATCAATTCTAATAGGTGTTTCATGTACAATTTTTCCATAATAAATGATATTTTTTCTATTAATTAAATTTTTAAAAGGATGGTATGAAATGTCTTGACCATCTTTAAGATTTAATTGTGTTTTTGCTATTTGTTTTCGTTTCTCGTGTGATAGTAGTGTATTAATATGAATACACCGGTAGATTCTGTTAATTCTAAGGTATCGATATTTAAAATATTAGTTTGTGTGTTATCAATGGATTCAGAGCTTGAATTATTTCAGACATGAACAACTCGGAGATGTTCAGTAAGTTGGTTTTGGCTATGAAATAAGTTTTGTTTATGTAGATTATAATATTGAGTTGCTAGATCTATTCTTTCTTTAATAGGGGTTAAACCATGGTTATGAAGGGGAAATTGCTAATAGTTATAGCGATTTTCATAATATTCTTTTTCTAATTTATATTGGACTAAAGTTTCGTAATGAATAATATTTGTTAATAATTGATTACAAAGTGTACAATTAGGAATTATAGAAAAATATGACATCACTAGCTAGAAATATGAATTGTATAATATTCTTGAAACTGTTTATAGAGTTGTTTTACTTCTAATTGCTCCTGATTATAGACTTTTGTGTGTCGTTGAAATATTTCTTGAATCTTATAAAGAGTTGTTTGAGATGCATTGATTTGTTCTAACTGATAATACGTATTACTAAAAGTTTTAACCAATTTTCTACTGAGTGACAGTTTCTTTTCAGTATGTATAATGACTAGACAAAGATTATGACAAATAGTGCAAATAGGCATGATAATGTGAATGAAAATAATAATTAAGACATTGAAAAGAATAAAACAAACATAAATAGTATTGTTAAGCGTAAAAAATAATGATGATTTTAGGTAAAAGGATGAAAAAATTAGAAACACAATTGCTCATAACTTTTGTATACTTCCGTCTGCTATTCTAATTTGTAAAGTTTTGTTTAATTTCTTCCAATTTGATAATAGAGTTTTAGATGCTATACAAATAATGGCACCAGTATCTATATATGCATTAACTTTTTTATTCTGAATAACCACTTGAATAAAGGTTGTATTCAGATTCAGTTGTTGATGTTGATATTTGGAATTCATAATGATATATCGAAGAGATTGTAGAATCAGTTTCATATTATGATTCAATAGGTTCTAAATTATTTTTAAATGCTGAAGTTAAAATATTAATCTTTTCTTTATATTTATTGTGATTTCTTTTTGGACAATTATTTGCATAATATCCTTCTTATTTACATAACCAACATTTACACGTTTTCTTGTTTTGAGGACAATACTTTTTCTTTGGTTTTTTACTTTAGCCTATATTGATGATATTATTATATTTTCAAATAAAGATAAAGAAGATCATTTAAAAAAGGTCAAAGAAGTCCTTACTCGATGTCAACAAAAATGATTAATTTTAAGCAAAAAGAAACTTAAAATAGCACAACAAAATATAGAATATTTAGGAATAGAATTTCATAAGGGATTCTTAAAATTTCAACCTAATATCCTTGAAAAAGTACAACTATTTGTATAGCAAGTTTTAAGTTTTTATTATATACTTCTGGAACAGGTATGGCTTCAAGTTGAACGACGCTATCCTGGCTGAAGATAAGCACTTGCCCCCGTAATTTGTAATCCTGTCAGTTATTTTGCGGATTTATTAGATTTTCAGGGCTTTAGCTGGAAATATCGGCACTAGGAGAATTTTCCAATCTCTTCTTGAGAAAGATGATATTGTTGATTCATCATTTTTTTAAATTTCTTTATTTGACACCCCATTTAGATTTTACTGTTGTCTTTTTGAAGGTATGATGAATTGGCTAACAAACAGAATGTGGAGTACATTGCTGGAGGTACTATCCTGACTTTTACATGAGGAAATTTATGGATTTGATGTCATCCTTACACTTTCAATTTGTCCAACTTATTGTTGGAACATCCTCCCTTTATTAATATTTTTTTAAGTCAATTCATGGGTAGTAATTTGTTATCATACTTCTAGGTGCTACTCAAAATTCAATCAGAGTTGCCCAGGTTTTCCCCTACCTTTGTGATAGTATATTTGATACAGATATATGTCATTGAAGTTAAACTCTTTTGCTCTTTCCTTTATGGTCTTTCATTACTCTTGCAGTGGATGCTTCAAATTCCTGGTGCAACAAGTTATATTGGTTGCATCGGAAAGGACTAGTTTGGAGATGAGATGAAAAAGAATATAAAGAAAGCTGGTGTCAGTGTAAATTATTCGACAGCTTGTTAATTTATTTGAGGTCATCTGTCTCGACTACGCTATTTACAGCATGCGTGTTCAGGGGCAATATTATGAAGACGAAACTGCTCCAACTGGGACGTGTGCTGTTTGTGTTGTTGGTGGAGAGAGGTCAGTCTTACCTTACTCCCTATATTGATCATGATTTAGTTTGGACAATCGAATATCTTTTGGTCATTTTTCCTGCTCCAAGCTCTCTATTCAAATTGATAATGGGTTTTATAGTTTATCTTTTGGAATTCTAGTCTTGATCCTTTATTTATTTGGTTTCATTTTAATGAAAATTTTCATATTATTGGAAAGTATAAACATAATTCTTCTCAGGATGATTGCTTCAACAGTTGTGAGGCACTTAGAGTTTGTGTCTTATTTTGTCTGAAACATTTTGTAATGTCCCTTTATGATGCCTTTCATGGCTAGTAATTAATTAATTCTTTATTTAACTTCCAAAAAAATTATTCTTTAATAACTAGGAAGTAAGAAAGAGAGTTGAGGTCTTTAAGTGAAAATTAACCTATGGTGGAGATAATTTAATTGATAGAGGTAGCAGAGGAACTAATGATGACCAATATCATCAATATAGACTAAGAAGTGGATTACAATACCAGTCTTGTGAAGCATGAAGAGGGATATATCTAAATAGGAGATGTGGAAGCCAACTAATAGTAGGAAGTTATAGAGTTCATGTACCATGTTTGTGTGTGTTTGATGAAGATCATAAATGGATTTCTAAAGTTTCGCACATGTTTGAGATAGTTAGTATCAATAAATCCAGATGTTGACTTTTGAAGACTTTATCATATAAAGTCCCTTACGAAAATTAATGTCAACATCAATTTATCAAATAGGCCAACTGTTAATGATAACTAAAGCTAATAATAGGTGAATAGTGGCTAGTTTGATAATAAGGTTGTCTTTAAAAGATCATTCCTTTGTCATTAATAGAAGCCTTTTACAACTAATCAAGCTTTATATTTGACAAAAGATTTATCAGGCTATTTCTTAATATGGTAGATCCATTCGTATCTAATAACATTTTGCATCAGTTTCTGAGGTACAAGACATATTTTATTTTAAAGAAGTGCATTGAACTCTTTGGTTATCGCTGGACGCTATAAAGAGTGCTTGAAGGCTTATTTAAGTGAGGTTGGTCCGACATCAGATGCATTAGTGGTGGTATGAAAGAAATATGAAAGTCTAGTTTTCTTTCATTCTTTTTTAATGAGTTAGTTACACTATCATATAGCTAGGTGTTTTAGGGGTGGGGTTTAGGTATGGACCTTAATAAGGAGGGAGGATTGGTACATACCTATGACATTGAGGGAGCATCTTGTAGTGAATTAATGAAAGGCGTTAAATAATCAATGGTGATCGAGACTCGCAATGTGATATAAGGATGATGCTGTGGTAGTATATTGGGTAGTGGATGGTATAATAAGTAGAGGTGGTTAATTATGGATGGTTGGAATATTGCCATTAGTGCTAGCTTTTGAAGAAGGGATAGACGAGGGAACAGTTATTGGGGTGAGGATATAGATGATAATGCTACAAATGAGTGAAAAGGAAAGGTATTCTAGATAAATTTTATATGTTGTGATGTACATAAGCATTATTGAAACAACATAGGGAAATATAGGCAAGAACAGTCAGTGAGTAGCCTACAAACACACACTATTTGGACTTTGGTTGAAGTTTGTGTGATGTATAGGGGCAAAGCCATATAATAAAGATAACTAAATGTCTTTACAGTATTGTAGTTTTTATTGAGTAAACTAAAGAAGGGTGATTGGTTGTGGCTAGAGGATGATGGCGTGCAATTAACAGGATAAGTTGCTGTTTAAAATTCTATAGACCAGTAAGTAAGTGGCACAGATGCATAGTGAAGTAAAATATAAGGTAGTTTCCATTAAATAATGATATTAATGTTTATTTGTGTTTACATGCTCAGCCATAGGTAGTAGTCAGGGATGTGTTGTTTGATGGATATAGGAGTATTATCGATGCTGCTAGTAGAGGAGCACTTGTTGATAAAACACCAGTTGTGGCTCGAGCATTGATCAGTAATATGGCATTGAATTTTTAATAGTTCAATGCGAGGACGGGCTATTCAACTCGACAAGTTAATGAGACAAGAGTTTCTTCTCTTGAAAAAAGCATGGATGATCTTACTCCAGTCGTTTATTAATTAGCTATAGGAAAAATGGAAGCAGCGAAGGCTTGTGGAATATGTTTGGTAGTAAGACATCCAACCGATATGTGTTCCATATTATAAAAAAATTTGGTAGAACAAACAAATGTAGCAGGAATTTTTCTGAGGCAAGCTCAACGTTAGTACAATCCATATTCAAATACATATAATCCTGGTTGGAGAGACCATATGAATTTACATTATGATAATACTCTAGTGAATCAACCTATGGTCAATTTTCAACAATATTGATAATCACATCCTTCGAGATAACCACAAGAAGCCAATCTTCTAATTCGTGTATGTCTCTTAAAGACATTGTTAAAGCATTGGCTATTAATACTTTTAAATTACATCATGAAACGAAAACTAGTATTCAGAATTTGGAAACTCAGATAGGTCAGTTAGCCACTCAAGGTTCGAATAAACTACCATCACAAACTATAGTGAATCCTAAGGAGATTTCCAATGCTATTAATTGCCAAGTGAAAAGAAAGTAGAGCAGCTTGTGAAAGTCCCACCTTCATTAAATAACCGGACAAAAGATATTAAACACACTAAAGCAAAGGAAAGCGTGCCCATGTCTAATGACTCCTTTAGATATACTTGCTCCCTTTTCTAGAAGCACTAAAGGATAATTGAAGATGGGAACAAGATGCTAATTCACATAAGAGATTTCAGAAATGTGAGGTATATATTCTCGATGCAATTAAGCAAATACCTAGATATGCTAAGTTCTTTTCAAGGAATTTAAATGATGAAAAAGAAGACAAAAGATTAAAGGGATTTAAAAAGTAAGGCTGGGAAGAAGTTTATCTGCTGTCATTCAAAAAACCATTATAGAAAAATGTAAAAAGCCAAGTATGGTTTCCATACCATGCACTATTGGTGGTTCTAAGGTAGAAAACGAAATGTTAGGTCTAGGGGCATTCATAAACATCCTGCCATATTCTATTTATTCAACTCTTAACGTAGGACCATTAAAAAAGATAAGGGTGGTAATTCAATTAACAGATAGATCTAACGCTTATCCCAAGGGGTTAATAGAGGACGTTCTTGTATATGTTAAAGTAAAATTGATTTTTTTTGCCAACTTCTATATCTTAGATATGGAAAATGATGACCAGTCATCCCTAATTTTGTTAGTAAGGCCTTTTTAAAGATACACAATGGTACTTTGACTATGGAATTTGGAAAGGATACTGTTGAGTTTAATACAAATGATTCACTGAAATATCTTGGTGAGGACTTTCCTATCTTTGTAATTGATGTTTTGGATTCGTTAGCTTAAAATTGGTTTGAAAATAATGTGAAGGATAAGCTAGAGATAGCTATGATGGATTTTTTTTTGAATGATGAAGATACTGATATTTCCCTTAGTTTTTGTTTGTAAAAGTGTAAAGGATAAAATATTACTTGTTGGTAATGATTTTTTCAATGTGGATACACGACCGTTCATGGAGTGAAGTCCTTAAGATATTTAACTTAATATGGTCACAAACATCTTGGTTCGAAATATTATTGTAGCTCACTCAAAGAGAAATACAGCAACTTCAAACTTTTCTTTAGCATATTGGTTAATGAGATTTGGAAAGAAAGAAACCTTAGGATATTCAAAAGCACAAACGACAGGTTATCATGAAATTACTTCTAAAGATAAGATAGCAACATTCATAACCCTCCCAGGCTGAAAACTTGATTGGTTTAGTCACAACATGCTGCTGGACCTGGACCAGTGGAGGCAGTGAAATTCCACGAAACCTCTGAATTCAGGATGTGGAATGGAAGCTTCACGCCTTGACTTTGTTTTCCTCAAGCTTTTTCTCGTACGAAAAGATTATATTGTGCTAAATGGTTGATGTGTGTTAACCTTATAATTCTTTGATCAATGGATTTAATTTTCTTCACTCACACACACAAAAAAAAAGAGTGTATAATTCCAGGCGAAGATGTTATTATAGACAGTTTCGAAGAAATCATATAATAAAAAAGTTAAATACTACAATTTCAATTATTCATATAATAACTTAAAATTAAGTGGGAGAATTTTTAAAAAAATTAGTAAAACTACGGTGTTCACAAAATCCGGACGCTAAACTTCCCTACGAAATCAAGTTTTATTATTTGAGGACTCAAGTCGTGTATCAAAATTAAGTTAAAAGGCTTTTTACTAGAGTTAGTTTGATATTTAATAGTTAATAAATACACGCATGGACACCGAATTTTCCACAATCCTCAAATTGCCCTTACCCCTAACCCAACTCTTATAAGTTATTGTCGAAGAAGTATCCTCTACCCAGGCAGCTTCAAATTTCGAATATGACGACAATTGGGAGCGATACAAATGTTAATAACAAACCCACTCCGAATAAAGAGGCGGAGCGATCGGTATCCAAGTTTAGAAGATGGGGAAGGAAGTACCCATTTCTGAGATATGGGCTTCCCATGATTTCCCTCACCGTTTTCGGCGCTCTAGGACTTGCTCAACTGTTGCAAGGCAGGTTTGTGCCTTTTTCTCTTCTTGATATTCTCCGATTCCCAGTCATGATTATTATTATTATCGTAAATGAATTAAGGTCTGAAGGTGGGTGCGAGTAAAACTTTGAATCTTTAAATTTTGCGATTGTTTGTAATACGGGAATAACATTTTGGAGAGATATTAAGGTTATGATAGCATCTATTCGGGGCTGAAACTTAGAATTTTGGGGCTATTAGTTTGAGTATCGTTTGGTGACATTCATACGGCATACTTTCTTTGGTGGAAACCAGTAACTAATATGTTGTAGTGGAGATGTGGTTTCTTGTTTGATTTGCTTGTTATAATTAAATATTCCCTATGATTATTGTTGTCATTCTGACAATCAAAACCTTCACGGTGATTATTGCTGTCACTCTTCTGCCTAATTTGTATTATTTTCCTGAACCAATGTGGTGATCCAGCAAGGATATTGCTAAAGTGAAAGATGATCAAGAATGGGAAATTACTGAGTCGAGAAAAGCTTTGTCTAGAGAAGGACCTGTTGATGCTTACAAGCCTAAAAAGATTTCCTTGGAAGAAGAACTAAAGGTACTACAGTTTGTGTAGTCATATGATCAACTTAATATACCCAAGGCATTTGGTCACTTCGCTTTCTGTTATGCACAGGTTTTGCAGGAGAAAGTGGACATAAACGACTACGAGTACAAAAGAATTCCTAGGCCAAGCGAAGCCAAATCAGGCTAGTATAACTCTTGCCACTTACCGCTGCAATGCACACTCAGTGAAGATGTTTTACACTAGTATTGTTTTCGTAGAAAGCAGAAACATTTTTGTGGTTTCTTGATTGAAGTCAAGACCAATTTTGATCCTGGTTCCTAGCATAGAATGTTGATACTTTCCATTATAAATTTAGGTGTTAAAGTTAAGAAACAGGTTCAAGGGCAGTGTCACAACCACCGAGAATTCATTCCTTTGCAGAACTGGTAAAAATAATTTGGTGCTGCTCTGATTCTTCTGACAATGAGGGATGAAAGTGAGGAAAGATAAATTATAAAATGAATGATTAAAAAATTGAACTGATTCAACTATAATGATTTTGAACTGTTCAATTTATTTTAATAACTATAGTTATTAAAAATTTATCAATAAATTAATTTATCAATTTAGAGTTTCTTTTTTAATTAAAATTTAATCTCTTTAATGAATAAGAATAGTTTTCTTCTTTAATCTTATTTTAAAATTTAAAATTTGTTCAATCTTTATTATATTCCGATTTTATGATAATTTAATATCGGTTGAATTTTTAAATTTTAAGTATTTTATTTTACTGATTTATTTGATTTTTAAAATATTGATTAGAATAGCTGATGAGAAGTGACACCCAAAAAAATATTGTTGGGATGGAAATTCTAAAACCAGGGAACACTTCTAGATAAGAAAAGCTTAAATATTTAAATTATATTTCTTGTATGACGGTTAAAACAAGGCTTGTACTAGGACAGGTTTATTCATTCTTTCCCGCCTGAAGATGGAAAGCTCGAAGCTACTTGTCCGCCAATTACATTTGGTTACAGGGTCAAGTGCAAAGCAAAGGAATGCGTGACAGTGTGAGGAAACTTGGAGAAAATTTAATCCAAACAGTGAGCCATTCGCATGGATCTGAATCCTAAAATGGGTTGGAGACGTGCAACAAGAAACCAATTTGAGCGTGGTTGCTCAAATTTCCTATTGGATACGGTAACTGTAGACCAAAGAGCTGAGTTGAGCTTGAGATAAAAAGCAGGGATCGTTGCAGGTTGAAGAGGCTAGTCGTACCTCGGGCTTTTTACATCCAACATCGAGTTTTAGTGTAGGATTCTGAATTATATGCGAGTCATAGTCAGTCCTTAAAATTTAGAAATGATATATATCTAACCTGAAAATATTTGAATTAATCTTTAAAAGAATGTTATTTGTGATCGTTAGCATATTCTCAATTCAAAGCACAACTACTTATTGTTGCAAGTCAACGAAAGTATGGACTGGCTCATGTTTGGCAAGTGGAAGAAAGAGCTGACATTGAGAGCGGCAAAACTTCATAACCATCTCCACAAATTACCCATTACTATGTTGTGTACAACATGAACATGACATTAAAAAATTTGTTTGTCCATATGATCTTCCAAAATAAAAGGGATGTAGAATTTGTTAGAAATGAAAAGAAATGATATATGTCTATTATGATAAAAAATGGAAATGTGGAATTTCGACCTCATACTTTCTGTCATTGATGTTGAGAGATTTAAATAGATGTGAGAGCTCCTCTAAGCTTTTGGCAAATACATTCAGATGGTGTGCGCAAAATAATACTAAACTTAGGGACTCAATACCCTTTCACAAATTTATACTCTTTGTTGTCTTTTATCAAAAGAATAGAAGGATAAATACTCCTTGTTGGACAGACATGAGGTTTCAAAAGAAAAGCAACAGATACGACCCATTACAAATGATGAAACCAACGGACATCAATCTCCCACTTGGGTCGTGGATGTAAGCTAAAAGTCATGAAACTTCTACTCGATTAAAGAAACCAAGTGCATGAATCGTGGTAATAAGTCCTCTAAATGTAAGTACTATCTTTCATGTATCACGATGTATCCTATTTCGTATTCCGCTTTAACTGGATGAACAAATCTTTATGTTTATTCTAGGCCTATAGTAATTGTTATTCTCAAAATAAAAATGTGTACACCAGAATGAGAAAACAATAAAATTAATAAGAGTTTTGTGAAAGTGCATACAATAAATCACATAATGGAACCGAGTCTCATTCTAGCAAAATGATCCTTAAAACTCTTTGGTGGCATGTCTTTTGTTAAAGGATCAACAATTATTAATTCAATACTAATGTGTTTAATGACCACTTTGTTCTCTTTGAAACTTTCCCTAATGGTCAAATACTTTATGTCGAAGTGCTTACTTCGACTACCACTCATATTATTTTTGGCCAAAAAAATCGCAACTAAATTGTTATAGTACATTCTTAATGGCTTACAAATGATATCTACAATTATAAACCCAGATATGAAACTCTTCAACCATATACTATACGCGGTAGCCTTAAAACAAGAAATGAACTCAAGCTCTACAATAGAAGTTGCAGTCAAAGTCTACTTTCAACTCCTTTAGGATATGGCTCCATTGGTAAACATAAACACATATCCAGAGGTTGACTTTTGTGGAACAATATAACCAGCAAAGTCCGAATCCGAGTAGCCAACTATCTCGAGATTTTCAGCCAATCTATATATAAGCATATAATCTTTAGTCCCTTGAAGGTACCTCATCACCTTTTTGGTAGCTCTTTAGAGGTCTATACCTGGGTTACTCTGATATCTTTCCAATATTCTAACAATAAATGCAATATTGGGTCTTGTACATACTTGAGCGTACATTAGGCTCCTTACTACGGAAGCATATGAAATATTTTTCATTTGTTCCTTTTTAAGCTCATTTTTCTGGCACTAGTTCAAATTGAACCTATCACCCCTTCACAATTAGTGTTATACTCGGTGAACAACCTTTTATCTGAAATCTCTCTAAGACGTTATTGATATAGGTTTCTTAGGATAGACCTAAAATATATTAAGATATGTCCCTATGAATCTTAATAGCAATGACTTAAGAGGCCTTACCAATATCCTTCATATCAAAATTCTTAGAAAGAAATTATTTCACCTCATATAGCAAACCTTTGTCATTGGTGACAAGTAGAACATCATCCACGTATAGAACAAAGAAACAAATTTTACTCTCACTAACTTTCTGATATATGCATTGATCCATGATATTCTCTATAAAATCATATGAAGAGATGATATCATGTAATTTCAAATACAATTGACATGAGACTTGTTTCAATTCATATATGGATTTCTTAAGCTTGCACACCAAATGTTCACCATCACTAGAGGAGAATCCATCTAGTTGTTTCATATAAACCTCTTCCTCTAGATCTCCATTCAGGAATGCTATTTTCACATTCATTTGATGTAGTTCTACATCAAAATAGGCAACCAATGCCATAATCACTTGTAAGGAATCCTTATTAGATATAGGAGAAAAGGTCTCCATGTAATCGATTCCCTCTTGTTGAGTAAATCCTTTAGCAACAAGTCTAGCTTTATATCTTTCAATGATGCCTTATGAGTCTCTTTTTATATTCAGTAGAAACAAAAAACATGAATTCATCATCTTTAACCTTCAACTGGGTCAAAACAACCTAGATCTGACCCATTTTATAAATCCTTCTATATTTTGGCTTCTAAAACTCTATTTTTGATGATTTAGAAGCTATTTTAAATAGAATTGAATTTCCTTCATATATGCAAGATGAATTTCACTATATAGTGACTCTAACAACATCAATATTTGCAATACAAAAGTCATTGATTCATGCATATAATCACAAAAATTCAATTTCATCAAGGAAGTGGTAAATATGCGCTGATACCAATTGTTAGACATGGAAAGAAACGATGTACATATCTATTACGATAAAACAAGAAATGTGGAATTTCGATCTCATACCTTCTGCCATTAATGTTGAAAGATTCAAATGGGTGTGAGGGCTTTTCTAAGATTTTAATAGATGCAATCAGATGGTGTGTGCAAAATAATGCTAAACTTGGGGACCCAATACCCTTTTATAGATTTTATACTCCCTATTGCCTTTCATCAAAACAACAGAAGGAGATGGTTGGTAGTGGACAGACATTAGGTTTCAAAAGAAAAGCAACAGACATGACCCATCACAAATGGTAAAGCTAACAGACAAAAAAATAACCTAGGATTTGGTGATCCAAATGGACTTACTGACTGCATAAGCCTCTAATACGTGGGACTACCTAGTAATATAGCTTGAGATCGAGTGTCTGAGCCATGGATGGGCTTTGATTGGCCCGGACTAGATTTGAACCAATCAGTTGAGCCTTTAGTTGTTGCCCTTTTCCATGAGTGTGAACTTAGACCTGAAAGAATATAAGCTCTCCCAGACGCCTTATATATGTGCTTGCTTGCCATCATCTCTTGCATCTCCTTGAGTTCAACATCTAATTTTATGCATAATCTACCATTGGAATTTTCTGAAATGGTTTCTGATAACATTCTCTAGCAATTTTGAAAGGTTGATGCTACACTAACTACGTTTACATGCTCAACAACATTTCTTGCCTGTGATATTGCATTTGTTTAGAGCTTGCTGTGTTGTCTATTTACTTCAACTAACACTACTGTTTCACCGTGAATCTCAGGCCTCTTGAACTTAACTTCTTCACTTTCCATCACTGTCATTTCTTTGGTCAAAGGCTCCTTATACATATATCGTATCTTTAGTAATGATATTTGACTCCTAGAAGATTTTGCGGGCACATTGACTAAAACTAGAAATTCCCTCTCTTCTTCAACATACGTGTCCCCAACCATAACTTCCAACTTTCACTTAGGCAAGATAAAACAATAGGATGAACACACTCAATACCAACCTACAGTTCCTGCACTACAACACTCAAAAGTCCTTCAATGCATTGAGCAAATGCTGCTAGAACCTCTCCCCGGGCGAGTCACGGGCCCGACATCCTACGTGACATCTGGAAGCATGTCCCACGAGGGAGGAATTCCCCACCAGTTCAAACTTCAAAAAGAACAAAAACATTTCACTTACCTTCGATCC
>JAOQMS010000180.1:17543455-17557711 GCA_027563885.1 Erythroxylum longipes | reverse complement strand
AGTAATGAAAAGAGGAAGGATTTGGTTTTAACAATCTTGTGATTAATAATTATTGCTTTAATTATTTAAACTGATATGATGCCATGTGGAGTTCTGTAGTGATCGCATGTAGCGCTCCCTTATCTTAGGATTCGTATCGAAATGACCTACGGGCGTCCCGGTGCGTACCTTAGGATAATGGGGTGTTACAAAAACACCCCATTTTCGTGAAAATTTTTAATAAAGAAAAGTTTCTTTTTATGAATTGTTCACCATCTTCTGAAATACTCTCTCAAAGAACATACCACAAAGCTAGCAATTTATGTGTTCTTTAGCAATTCTTCCTAAGAGGTTTCCAACTTCGATTTTCATGCGGATATCATTAAATATGTCCTCCTTTGGTTTTTGTGGTTAACGACAACCTGAAGGGATGAAGACAACAAAGAACGAAGGAAATTGTAAGTACACATCATAAGTTCATGTTTTGTTTTACTACATCTAATGGCACATGCTTCATTCTGTATTGTCTAGGTTTTGTTTTATTTTTAATTGCATATTTTGATAGTTGATGCATGTGATGCATGCTCAAAATTGAACAATGGTATCAGAGACATCTTGTGCCTAGTAGATGTAGTTTCTATTACGTGTGCAATAAGATTGCATGGCTATGACAATTATAGGTTTGTTCTTAGAAAATTTGAAATCAAACTATGAAAATTTATTTTCATTATTTTCTTTCATTTATCTACTCATGAGATTTTAGTAAATGGTTTTAGTCATTGAAAATTGATTTCAATGTGATTGAAATATTTATTGTCGAATTTCTAACAATATGCTGGAAAATTGTTTTCTGCTAAACATATATTGTTGGTTGGCTAAACTGATGAGGTTTGACATGTTTTTCAAGGAAATTGATTCTGGAAATTTTATTTAAACATATTTATAATGTGTTTAATCCTCCGTAATTTTTTCAGAATTAATTAAAATTTTAATTAATTTTTCAAACAGTAAACAAATCTGGTCAGTTTTATTGAAATTGATGGAATGGTTTTGTTTGATAATTTTGTGTGTATGTTTCAATTCCCGAACCTTAAAAATATTTTTATGTGATAAAATTTGTTATTTTGATGAATTAACCATGTCAAAATTATTTTTCTTGAATTAAAATTCTCGAAAAAAATTTAGTCAAAATTGTCATTTTTAGCATCTTAATGGTGTTTTAGTTATCTTGATAATTTCTGGGTGATTTCAAAATTATTTTGATGAACTTGAAATGAACCAGAGATGAATGGAATGATGATTTGATGTTCTAGAAATTTTGTGAAATTTTGAAAATTAATTTTGAATTAATTTAAGTGGAACATTACTTTCTAGTAAGACTAGAAATTGGCATGTGACAAAATAAAAATGTTTAATTTTGACATCAATAAATCAATTTTAAGGTGAATTAATTTTGAATTAATTTTTGGAATTAAGAGTTTTATTTAATTTGATTAATATTAAATTCTAAACTGAAATGACATACAAGATTAAATTTAGCCAAGATAACACTTAGGAAGAAGTTCGATTTAAAAGTTGAATCAACTTCCAAAACATAGGATCCATAACTTGTCACAACCAAATTTGATGTGTTTAATATTATGCATTAGAGGATGCATGTTAGGAGTATGTATGGGCTTGCATGACAGATGGTTATGGACTTAAGCCCAATATGGTTGGGGTGTCCATATCATGCCATATAGTTATAGTAACTATATATATGTGTGTGGGATATGTACAAGACTTTCCTAGCTATATGAGACCTAACTAGAAATCCCTCACTGAGAATATTAAAACTAACGCCTTCCATTAATATGGTGAGAACCAGAGTTCTTTTAGAGTCAGGTTTGTTGAGCAAACCCAAGCCTACTCTACATGAATATGTTCAACTTATAGAAATATGATTTCTAGATTAATGGGTCAGTTTTAACTAGAAACGTTGATTTATTGGGAAAATACAAGGTCAACATGGATAGAGGCTAAGTTGGGTAGTGTACATACAATGTATATGCATTAAAACTTGATAGCCCAATATATGTCCACACATCAATAATTGATAGCACTAGATTCGATAGTTACATCATAAATTCAATTGGTATGACTGATACCTACAGATTGACCTAGGGTGGCTTATTGGGCAAACATAAGGTCATTCCTAGAGATATTGGATATTGACCCACTAAGAGAACTTCTATACAAGTTCTCTTTCATTCATATTAAGGGTTATTTATTCGTGAGAAAATAGTGGGAGTCATTCTAAATGTTATTAAAGTCCTAACTGACATGCATTTATGTACAGTATAACACTGACATTAGGTTACAAGAATCAACACCATGACCACTAGTGTAAACCTACATTTACTTTTGGAAGCCAATAAGTTGACTAGACCTAACTTCCTAGACTGGCTTAGGAACCTAAGAATAGTCATCAAGTCGAAAAAACTAGACTACGTCTTAGAAGAACCACTTCTTGATCCCCCTACTATTGATGCTTCTGATAATGATCAGAAGGCATACAGAAAGCATCTCGATGATAGTAAGATGGCTACCTACATAATGTTGGCCACAATGTCACCGGAATTACAAAAGCAGCATGAAGCTATGGATGCTCATACCATAGTCTATCATTTGAGGGAGCTATTTGATAAGTAAGCTATGTTTGAAAGGTTCGAGACCTTGAGGTTGCTCTTCCGCTCCAAGATGGCTACAGGGACATCTCCAATGCAATATGTAGTGAAGATGAATGGATATATTGAGAGGTTGGCCTCCTTAGGTTTCCTGATAGATCATGAACTTAATTCTAACTAGTTTGACTGGTAATTATTTACAATTTATGCTTAACAATAAGATGAACCAGATATCCACCACATTCTTGAATTGATTAACTTGCTTAAAACAATTGAGCCATTTGTCAAGAAGGATAGTAAGGCTATGATACTGGTGGACTCTTCTAGTTCGATGAAGAAAAACCAAAAGAAAAAGAAGTCCATAAGGCCTAATGGTGGTGTGGTCAAGAAGAAAGCTAAAGAGATTGCCCCTAAGGGAACATGCTTCCACTGTAGCAATGATAGCCATTAGAAAAGGAACAGTAAGGCCTATCTAGAGTCACTGAAGAAGAAGAAGGCATCAAAATCCCCATCTACTTCAGTTATGTTTGTTATTGATATTAATATTGTTTCTAATAATAACAATGGGTATTGAATACCAGTTGTGGCTCACACATGTGTACTGATATGCAAGACCTTAGAAAAAGTAAACAACTCAACAAGGGAGAGTTGGACCTGCGCGTAAGCAATGGAGCAAGAGTTGCTGCATTATTTGTAAGAAGTTATGTATTGACACTCCCTAGTAGGATTGTAATAGAATTAGATGACTGTTTTTATATACCTATATTGACTAAGAATATTATTTTAGTTTCTAGTCTTAATAAAGCTGGTTTCCATTTAAATTTTAGTAACAATGGTTATTCTATTAGTTTGAATGGAATGCTTTATGCTATGAGTACATTATGCAATGGAATATACATATTAGATATGTACAATGCAGTTTTAAATATCAATGTCAATAATAGACAAAAAAAAGATAATGTGAAATCATCATACCTATGGCATTGTCGCCTTGGCCATATAAGTGAGAGACACATGAATAAACTACATAAGTGTGGTAGTTTAAGGTCATTTGATTATGAATCATATAACACATGTGAATTTTGCTTATTAGGCAAGATGACAAAGTTACCCTTTAAGGGAAAGGGTGCTATTGGGCTATTGGACTTAATACATTTAGATGTATGTGATATGATGTTCATACATGCCAAAGGTAGTTTTGATAATTATGCATTAGTGTGTGTTTTTCTAAGTATTTGGCATGTGTTTCTTGCATAATAGGTTATTATTATTGTGTTTTAGGACTTATTTTGTATGTTTTTGTTTAGTTTGATCTTCATGGTTGTTCTTTTATGTTTGATGTTGATTTAAGGTAAGAATTGATCATTTTAATGTAGGAATGAAGGGTGGCCACCTTTGTGATTGAACTAGGGACCAAGAGAGAAGAAGAGAAGTGGAGGAATTGTAAGACAAGAACCCCATTATCATGAAATTCATGCTAATTCCCACAATCGTGGGATCCCTAAACTAGAGAGACACGTGGGTTTCACTTATTCTTAGGTTCTAGTGACTATATAAGGGAAAAAATCCCTCGGGCCAAGGGAGTCTCATGAAAACTTGCCTCCTTGAGCCAAAAAAAATAGATTTAGAGCCTAGAGAGAAGTAGAGAATCAATATTTCCATTCCAAATTGGGCAAAGAGCACACCAACTCCAGATTTTCTAGATTTGGGCAAAGAAAAGGAGGAGCTTGCTTCATCTAGTTCTTATTTCATTTTTTCTCTTCTAACATCTTTATCATGGATTTTCTGGTTGTTGGGGATGTTAATGACATTGTGAGTTGTAACATCCCATTTTCCCATGCTAAGGATTAGAACCCTAGAATATTGTACATGAGAGATAATATTGAGAAGTTATAAAGTGCATTTCATGCTCATTCATAATATACCATACACACAAATGTGAATATTAATTTTTTCTCACATTATAATGATTGTACATGCATTAATTTGACATTTTCTGGGTATAATTGATTTTATGTGATTATGATATAAATTGTTGACTAATTGTCTTGAAAATTGATTTGGCGAGTATGAATATTAATTTAGAATTTTTAGTGAAATTTGAGAAATTTCTGAAATTTTAAGGATTTTTGGGACTAAAAAAAATGCCAAGTAGGAAGACAATTGATTTATGGTAATATAAATAAGTGTCATATGGTAGTAGAAATAATTGATAAATTACATAGGGATTTAATGACAAGTGTAATTGAAAATTTAGAGACAAGTGGATTGGAAATTGGAAATAAATAGACTAGTTATTAAAAAGGGTCCAAATAGGACCATGGGAAAGTGACAAGTGGCAGTGACAAGTGTCACTAACACTCACCACTCATCCCACACGATTCTTTCTAGTGAAAGAATCATGAAAAACAAGTGATGATGAGAATGTAGCTTAAAAAGTTAAGGGTTTCTTAGAGATTTTGAAGAGCTTGGAGCTTTATCAAGTAAGTTATACTTTGGTCTTCATGGGTAGTTGCAAATGAATCAAATATGATGAATGATTTGAGATTGATGATCATGATCATAGAGAAATATATATGTTGTAACGTGGGTGTAAAAATATGTTATGTTTTAGTGCATTAGTGATATTTATAAGTTATTTAAATGAAAACATTTATAATGATCATTTGAGATAGACTTATGATGTAAATGATTTTAGAAAATGATCAATAATGTTGATGACTAAATGGACATATTTATGTCTCATTTTCGTGTATGTGAAGAGTGTGGTGAAATTGTTGAATAAATGCATATGATGTGTTTTTATTTTGAGGTTATGGAAACCATTAGTTATAGCCCATTATGTGAGGAAATAAATTAAGAATTTAAGGTATAATAAATGCAAATTTCAGTTATAAGAAAGGTATTAGAGTAATATTCAAGAAATGAGAAGAACTAGGATAGAAGTTATGAGGAAAGGTGAAGATGATAAAGGAGTTGAATGGCTATTGAAACATTGATGAACATATGGACATGCTTGATGTCCTGTTTTTGTGGTTATGATTAATGACTTTGTATGACTTGTTTTGTGAATGTTTTAAATTGGTAATTGAGGTGGAAATAAAGAGGTCGTAAATCCTAAATGATGAATTGTGAAAATAAACTGTTTGATGCTTTATGAATGAGATATATTATGGAAAGAGTTAGGATTTTATATATGATGAGCTTAAGTTGAAAATGATGAATCAAATGAGTAAAGTTTTGAGAATTTAATGCAATCAAATTGGTGGTTGAATTACCATGAAATAAAGTTGCATAAATGAATGTGAATACTAGAAAATTTGGTGTCAAATTGATGTTTGAATATATGTCGAATTTGTGAGAATGGTGGAAGAAAATGCAGGGCACGATTGTGGCCCTCACCCCACAATTGTGGCCTAATAAAAATATATTTCCTTGTGATGTATTTAGGCTTGAATGAGATCTTCAATGAGCCTAGTTGATGATGAGTTAGATGATTAAAGTGAGTAAAGTGTATTAGGTAATAAAGAATGACTTAAAGATGATGTTAAATGATTATGAGATATGTATTAAGGAAATGTACCCTGGATTGTCATTGAGCATGCATTGTACTTAACATATATACATATGTGCATAAATGGGTGCTTATGTGATTATGCAAAGTTGTGATGTGTGTAAATGTGTGTTGCATGATATAGAAGAGCAATTACAGATACAATATCTAGACGTTGTCGGGACCTCGAGGCAATAACTATCTGAAGCATATTGTGAGTAACCTAGATGGTCTCAAACTGATTTATTTTTTGTTTAAATTCTGTATTGAATTATTATGTGATGTGAATGTGATGATTCTGGACATTGAATGTCCAAGGCATTTGATGCAAGAAAAAAATATTAGAAGTTCTCATTATAGGTGAATTCATCAGAAATAAGTGTTCTCAACATTATTGTTAAATGTCAGACTTAGGTTCGATGAAAAATGTGAATGTGAATAATTGAGCACAAGGGATTGATTGAATACATATGATGCATTTCATTAAATGAATGCATGATAAGATAAAGGCAGTTATGACTAGGGTTGCCAGTGAAAAAGAGCTTAAAGCTCAAAATGTGGTAAGAGCCTCTGCTCATTATGTATAATGAGCCCTATAGCCCCAACTGATAAGGAATAGTTATTAATAAGTCCGGTATCCACAATGGATACGGGACAGTGAAAAAGGCACTCGGTCATAACAACGTAATAATTTAAAATGAGTATCATGAGCATTGTATATACATATGATATGTATGTTTAAATGATTGAAATGTACTGTTTGAATTGTTTTAGATGTGAAATGTGAAATAAGTGAACAAAGTGTTATGTGATGCGATATGATAATTGGTGAAATGATGTGCAGTATATGATGACATGAATTGTATGTGAATTTGAATCATATTATGTGATATGAGTGAGCCATTGATGATGGGTAGCTCACTGAGTTTGCAGAACTCATCAAAATTGCAACGTTGATTTTTAGGTATGAGAGAGGGGACTTAGCTTCTAAGACAACTTAGAAGAAGCCTAGTACAGTTTGGGATAGAAGAAATCACTCAAAGATCGGTCAGCTGAGACTGAAGGATCTATATAGAATTTTTGTATAATTCCTTTTTCAAGTACAATATGTAAAGGAGCAATAGGCTCTTATAGTTTTGATGATGTATATATATGGATCTTGTAGTGTAATGCTACAATGTATATATGTTTTTATGAAATGAAATGAGGAATTGGGTTTTTAGACATTGTGTTATTATGTTTTAAATTATGATACCATGATATAAGTGAAAGTGACTATTCTAATTGCTTCCATCGGGCATGTACTTTAATGTCAGGATGATGTATGGGCACGTGTTAGACGGGAGTGAGGTGCTACATGAGTGGCTGAGTTATTTGTAGAGATTACTTTTGAACTACTTATTAAACTCCTACTTTGTTGATTTGAATGAATGATGCTTTTGATGAATGTTGAGCTTATGCCTTACAATATATTGAGAAATTGAGTTGGGTAAATTATATAAGGTTATACAATGAGAATTGGCTCTCTATAGACCTACATTCATCAAGTTAATTGGTTAGTTAGAGAGAGATCTTGGCTAATTAGTTGATACCTATAGGATAACTTCATAACTAGTTAAATTGGTGGACTGATTATTTAGATTGAGAGATTGCTTAATCATTTCCATTTAATTTGGCTAGGGATAATTAATTACACCTTGAGAGAGGACAGTTAATACATTAGGACATATTAGATGAGGCATAATTCAATTAGCAAGGTAGGAGGTGTTGGATCGGAAAATAAAACATGCAAGATTTGGCTAAAACGATAGATTTCAAAACTTTTTTTAGAAATCAAAACACAGCGGAAGCAAGATAACCAAATCAACATGCCAAGCTATACATGATATGGTATATGGAAAATAATTATCATAAGAACAAGATGGAGATTATATTACCAACTCCTTTGTTACAGCTTTAACTCCTCACTGTGCTATACTCTCCTTCTTCTTGTATCCTCTCCTAGCTTTAGCCTTGCTTTTGAATCCTTTCTTTTGTCAATGTATTATCTCCTTATTGTTATATCCTCAACTAATTTGATCTACCACCTGTTCTTCTTAGACAACTTGGTTAACAAGATCCTCTGGTGGGAAAGGAGAAGAAATATTTGGAGGAGATTTTTCTTAGAAGAAAAAAGCCAAAGATGAGACACCTCTCATACAAATTTTGGCCAACACATACAAGAAAGGAGAGAGAGTCCAAAAAATGCAAGAACACCTCTCTTCACCTTGTCAAAATCGGTTATGCATGAAAAGAAAGAAGTAGTAGTAAGCATCCAATGCATCACTTCATTCTTTAATCAAAACATAAAGAAGTCATTAAATGAGACTCTTCTCATTTGTTTTAAGATGGCTATATGAAAAGACCAACAACCTAAAATGACACGTCAATTTTAGTTTTAGTGATGAAAGAAGGAAGATGATCCATCAAATGCACCTCTTTCATCTTTAATCAAATGAATGCTAATAGGTTACATTATATGCCATCATTAAAAGACAACCATTAAACCATTTAATGGTAAGATCATTACTCCATTTAATGATAATAAAGCATGATAAATACCATCTTTGTTTAGCTATTCAATGCTAAATGTGCAGCTACACATTTAGCCCTACTAAAACTGAAATTACACCTTCCATTTCTTTAAGAATTTTGTTTTAATTTAATTAATCTAATAAATTAAATTAAACCAAAGACTAGAGCACTTCTAAAAGTTCATTTGGGCTTCCAATAACCATTAATTAGTGCAAGCCCAACATTCAATCATTGGCTTTAAAATGTCCATTTATATTTCTTAATTTGCTTGATATCCTTCCTTGAAGCCAAGTGGGGAATCTTATTGGACTTAGATAATTCAAGCTCTAATAAGCCTAGAATTAATTTAATCTCATTAGAATTCATTTTAGCTTATTAACTAAATGTCATTCCACTAAAGACAATTAGTTAAACTCTTGAATTACTAAATATTATGAGAACACATATTTCAAATAAGATGTCCAATTGCAAACCCTATTATGAACCTTATTATAGCCATCCGCACAACAAAGGATAAAATTACCGTTTTGCCCTTATATTGGTTTTTCCTTTTAGATCCCCCGTTTTACTGTATATTGTGATTAATACACAAGATCTCATCTTGGTGTTAAGACTTGATGGGTAGCTAGTCCATCATACTCCTGGCGCCAATTTAATCACCAATCTCCATAAAACATTTAGAAGTGATGTTATCACTATAAACTCTTTATTTCAGTGAATGCTCCCTGATACATGTTTCAATCAATAATTCCAACATGCAGACACTAGATTTATACTTTGTAAAAATCCATTCCGATCATATCAAGAATTATAATGAGACACATATGAGTTTACCACTCATCAAGATTGTGGCCCATAATAAGCAAATGCTAAAATGTATGTTCTAAGATTAGCGAAACGACCTACCTTATTCATTAAAACATACGTGATTCCAGATTCATTTAATAATGTCATTATCGATAGTAAACTACTATCATGATATGAAACTCATCATTCACTTGAAGTAAACTCCTTTACTTATATGGAGACAAATCGCAACACTACAGTCTAAACCATAATCAAGTGACCAGCTTGATTATTCAATTGTGAATCAACTAATTTAGATTCTAATAATATACATGTTTCCCATACATCTCTATGTATATGTATATTACTTACAAATCTCGGTACCTTATGACTAGATATATAATGCTCATAAAAACCAAACTTTTTTATTTTATTAATAATAAATATTTTCATTACAAAAGTAACTGGAAGAAAATTAAGTTATAAGTAAATACATTTGCTTTCTAGGGCACTATATTTACATAACTCCAACAGGAGGAAGATAAGATAGGGAAAAGGTGATCTCTAATTGTTAAATCTTAAATTCCAAGTTTTTGCACTTTTGTTTAATCGTGTGTTCATTGTTAGTTGCTTGATTTAGTTTAATTTTTTTAGTTTATATTCATTAAAATTGTTTCTCAAACGAAGTAGCCTGAATTAAGTAGCATCTAAACACAATATCTGAGGGATCGATATCTATTCTTTACTATAAGTTAATCCCCGCATACTTGCAGTTTTAAGTGTAAAACTAGTGAATTGCTTTTGCAATCAACAAGTTTTACTTTACAAGGATTGTTTCTTTAGTATATTGTTTAGTTTGGGTAACTTTGATTTGAGAGTGTTTGGTACCTTTTTTGTGTATTTATAGGTGTATGAACACAAGGAGCACATGAAGGTCTGACGAAGCTTTTGAAGAAGAATTTTTTTGATATTACAAGACAAAAGAGAAGGCTAAGGAGAGCAAAGTGCCAAGAAAATCTTCAAACAAATATGGCAGAAGAAGGAGAACAAAGAGGGGCTGAGAGAACATTAATGGATTTTATGAGGCCCAGATTTAGTGTACAAGGAGTTGCAAGGCCTACATTTATAGCAAACAATTTTGAAATCAAGTCGACACTCATGATCATACTCCAAAATAGTGTTCAATTCTATGGGTTATCAACTAAAGATCCTAATGCTCACTTACCAAACTTTTTAGATATATGCGACACTTTTAGATTCCAAAGGAGGTCTAATGATGTTGTGAGGCTCAGATTATTTCCATTTACTTTGAGAGATCGAGCCAAGGCATGGTACAACTCACTTTGTGCATCACAAATTACTACATGGGAGCAAGTAGCCCAAGCCTTCCTTGCTAAGTACTTCCCATTGATAAAGACTACGTAAATCATCAAGGACCTTAAAAACTTTTAACAACATGATAGGGAGTCATTATATGAAGCTTGGGAGAGGTTCAAAGAGTTGCAAAGAAGCTACCCACACCACAACCTTCCAAAGGAGTTCTTACGACAATCATTCCATTAAGCATGCATCCAGTAGACTCAAACCGATTCAAAGTAAGTTCTGAAGGTAATATCATAAGGAAGCATCACACAACAAAGAAATAGAATGACTATAGATGGAGTCATATATGCTTAATCCTCACATTGGCTCAAATGAAAATTCATAAGGCATCTTTACACTACCTCATTGCTCAAATGTCAAATTGTGAGTAAGCTTATGTAACTAACTACTTTTCATCACTCAACATGGTTCACTTCCTACTCAAGTAGCCTAATCCAAGTTCAAGCATGAATTCAATCTCATTCCAACTAGCATGACAAAATCTCGTCACAATACCCATTAAAATGATTCAAGTACGGTTCCATCCCTTACATAAAATAACATGATATGCTAAACATGCATCCTATTTAACATAATACAATTGACAATGCAAGTGTCACCTCCTTACATTTAAAGAACACATTATCCTCAATGTGACAAGGCAACCAAAAAATAAAGAAAATGACATCAAACTAAATAAAAATGACAGTAAACTAAACAAAAAATGTCAACAAATGAAACAAAAAATAGACACAAATTAAAAGTATAGGGTAAGAAAAGGATTATGGGGATTGTGGTGGTGACGATGTTGGCGAAGGAGCTTTAAAATTATTCCTTTGAAAGAACTTAAGGAATTTCTTCTTCAAGTACTGTTACTCTTTGTGGACTTGCCTCATTTGGGTGCCGAGATCGTTAAGTTGCGATGTCATTTGCTACTGATTGGAGGCCATCTAGTTGAGGATTTGTTAAAATCTGTCGATCTTTGTTGGTGCACTTTGCTCCTCCTCCACTACTTCTTCTTCTGGCTCTGGGACTATTTGGGATGTGGAGGGTCAGGAAGAGGCTGTATCTTTTCCCCTCCTGTTCTTCACTACAGTAAGCGTCTAAGGATTTCGAAGTTCCATATAATAGAGCTCCAAAATCTCAAATCGCCTTAAATAAGATATGTCAAACATATCGAATTGAGTTGTACACACATTTTCCACATCAAGGCTATAAAACAAAGCCAAAGCAGTTACAATATGAGACATGTCAAAATAAGAGCTCTTTTTATTCACAACACTCACAATTAATCGAAAAATCCTATAAGGCGTATTGATTTTTATTTTTCGATCTACACACCACATGAAGAAAAGTTCTTTGGCTGAGCATTTATTACTTTTAGTTTTATTAAACACCGTTAAGCACATAAGTTTATGTAAAAGTAAATGCTCAACACTACGGATTAAAGTGTTCGGTGCATTCCTAGAGTCAAAATTTTCTTCACCCGTTAGAGTTTTCCAGAAATCATCCAGATAAAAGTCATCATGATGATTCAAAACTTTAGTGTTTGACAAATCAAAAAGGTCACGAATGACATTACAATCCAATTTATAAACATTGCCATCCAACCTAAACTAAAAAACATCCATTTTCGGGTTATACCTGTAGTGAAAAACTCTATGGTCATCATAGGGTAAATAGGCACATCACAACAAATAAATCTATTCCAACCTATGTTCGTGGCTAATTGCTCAACATTCCATCACACTGCTATGGTTTCTAATAATTCAAAATCAAGTAACGAGGAGTGATTAATTCCCTATCTCTAAGGTCTCATAATCGCACCTTTTTCCTCCGAATAAATTGGATATGGGGCACAAAATGTTACTGCCAAATTGGGTTTACCTTCACCTGAGACTTGAAGACACAATTCATCGGTCAGTTTCTAAGCTGTCATCTTTTTTACTGCTATTGGAAGATGAAAACCTACAAAAATAAGAAAGAGAGGGGTGAGCTCATTTTTTAGAGAGAGAAAAAAATCTTACTCAAATCTTTGTATTTTTTAAAGGATTAATGCATGATAATATTAAAGGATTGAAAGATTTATGAAAAGAGATTAAGAAAGTACCAAGAATCTAGAGGAAGATGAAAGATTTTAGAGAGTGGGAGAAAAGTTTTTATAGGTTAGAGAGAGAAGATGTGAAATTTTTAAAATGTTGGGCCCCAAATTGTTTTATTGATTTTATTAATCATGATTTGAATAAATTTTGTGGTCTTGTTAGATAAATCATTTTTATTTGGAGTTTAATTATTATGTCAAGTTTGGGAGGATTTTATTTCATGGATTGATGGAATTAAAGTATTAATATTGTAAGGTGATATAAGGGCATTTTTGGAAGATCACTAAAGGTTAAAAGGCTAAGGCATTATATGGAAGGGCATAGTGGACTTTGCTCATTCATTTAGGGTATTAGTGAAAGAAGTAATTGTAGTCTTGTATTTTTAGGGAAGCAAAAATCGTGAGTGGAAGAAGAGAAAAAGAGAAGTGGAGAAAAGAAGAAAAACAAGCTAGGGTTTTAGAGATTCTTGAAGAGCTTGAAGAATTTGAGACTAAAACAAGTAAGTATAAGCATTTAACCCTTCTTGATTGTTATATGAAGCATATTTAGGGATGGTTATAAGTGAAAGTAAAGTGAATATGTGTAGGAAGTTGTTGATAAATGATTAATGTGAATGTTTTAATGTTTGGTTAATGATCAAAAGTAGATTATGAATTTATTATGAATCAGATTGGATTGGAATGAAGTTGAAAATGAAGTATAAGAGATAGTTTAGGGTTAAGATGGGTTTATGAAAAAAGTGGGAAGTTAAAAACTGGAAAAAGTAGCAAAACATGTCTTCGGAGCATGTTTCTGGACAAGTTCGCCGCGGTGAACTCAATTTTTCCTGCACAAACATGCTTTGGTATTTTGGGCATAACTTTTGATTTAGTTATCCAAATGGAATTATTTTTGATTTTTTGTAAACTAAAGACATAGGAATACAAATTGTATGAAGTAATTAAGTATAAATTTAGTCTCTAAGAATTTCAATTTAGGGATGGAAGTTGGATATAGAATTTTGTTTCAACATGAGAAGTAGTTTAAATTGATGAGGTATGACTTTTCGATTTTTAAACCAAATTAAATGAAATTTTGGTTAATGTTTAAGAAAATCAAGTGAGGCAATAGAGACAAGAGGAGAAAGAGCAAAGACATCCCTAAGCAAGTTTATAAGTAAGGATTTCAAGGTGGGTTACAGTTTTATAATTAAGTAATAAGCCATTAATGTTTTCTTTCAAATGATGGAAATAAA
>JAOQMS010000180.1:17522516-17543355 GCA_027563885.1 Erythroxylum longipes | reverse complement strand
TCTTAATTTTATATTTGTATGATAATGATTGTCTTTTTTCATATAAATTGTGGTTATTATTTATATGTGAAATATCTTAAAATTATTGTTATTTCATATTAATTGTGATTATTATTTATTATTTTTATTTTTAGAGACAGGGTTAAAAATATACAATATAACTGTATAATATGACAATAGATTATTTTGCAATTTTTAAAAAAATTCAAGGACTATTTCATAAATTTAAAAAATTACCCGAAATAGTATTTGGTATTGAGCGATACCGGTACAGTACCGTACCAGAATCCAATTTGGCTAAGTCCGGTATGGTATTCGTAACATTGGCTAAAACAATAAGGTAGGCAATAAAAAATAAAAATAAATTTATCCACTGACCTTCAGGTTATGAACAGAGCTAATAGCCAGTTGAAAGCGTGATATAGTTGAGTAACCGGATTGACACGCATCACAAATGTGTGCATTCAAGTCAAAAAGCTATAATGACGTTTCAACCAAACTGTTTAATAAATATGACTTAATCGAGTGACTGGATCGACATTCATTACCAATGTTTACTTATGTGTAAAATGACTAAGTCCTTGTTTAAATAAATTAATTAAAAAAATGAGTTTTCTAATAAAAACCTACCAGACTTGTAATAAGCTTGACTTTTCATGCAAATATACTTAGGAACAATTACAGAGTATGGATGACCAAAGAACTATTAATGAGTGTGTGCAATTGAAACGGGTAAATAAATTAACACTTGGATCTCGATTAATTTGTATATTTAGTTCAAAGCCTCTAGACACAGATTTTGCATGTTAATAATTTGATATAACTTGTATGATTTGAGGACAAGCAAATACTTAAGTGTGGGGATGTTGATAGTTGTAATTTGCATCATGTTTTAGGGTTCAATTTATTATGTATTAAGTGTTGAATTGAGTGTTTAGTATGTGTTTAGGATAGAATTATGTTAGTTTATATGTTTTAAGTGTTTTTATGGGTTAGTACTAAGTCTTTGAGCTTAAATGTTTTGTTTTTGAGGTATCTTGATGTGTTTGTTAGTGTTTCAGGGCCAACAAAGAAGAACAGAGAAGTTTCGGAGACTTTCGGGCCGAAACCATGACCCACAGTCGTGGTAGAATAAGTCACAATTGTGACAGAGACACGTGAACTAGACCATGATCGTGACCTAAGGGACACGATCGTGGACTAAATGACACGATCGTGATAGAAAGACTCCGCCACAACCTACGATCGTGGCATTTGGGCTATGATCGTGACAGAGAGGTATAATGTTGGCCATGATCATAGAAAGCAAGGCCACGATCGTAGCCTGCATTGGGCAGACACGCAAACAAGAGAAAAAGTCAGGTTTTAAGGGATTTTTTAGACCATTTCAATCCCGAAAAGACCCTAGGGCTGCCAAGGTATTTAAAGAACATCAATAACAGAAGATAGGAGCTTTTTGCATCAGCCAATTTCTAAAACCCTAGAGAGCTTATCGAGAGATTGAGAAAGGAAATGAAGGAAGAGAGACACGGAGAAAAAGCCTACGTAAAGTACTTCTCGAAACAGGAGGTTTCCTGCCGTTGTTTCCTCCATCATTCCGTTCCACTAGTATTTTCCAATTTATTTCAATTTTATTGATGTATGGAATTAGGATAGTCGTTGAGAATAATATTGTTGAATGTTGAGTAATTGTCTAAACTCACATTTGGGAATTTTGTCTTTGATATTAATGAAAGTTGATTTATTGTGTTTTTATTGAGTTATCTATGATTCATTTTCTACACTTAATAATTCGGTAACAAACTGAGAGAGTGAACCGAGTGAAAATCATTAAATTGCGCTAATGAGAGTTAGGTAGTTTAATAGATCAAGAATTGAATCAAACCGGTGAATTTGTGTAACAAGAGATCTTGCATAAGTTTCGGTAGTTTATTAGAAAACTTAAGATCTAGTTTAGGTTTTGGGATAAATTATGAATCGAGAGGTTACAATTTCTCATAATCTGATTAAGGTTAATAATTAGGGTTAATGATTATAACTCGAGAGAGAGTAATCAACCCTAGGACCGTCTAGAACTATTAATGATAATTTTACAATCAATTAGGTTTTCATGAAAGTCAAAAAAAAATTCATTCCTCTCAATTGGAAGTTGTTAGGTTGTTTTGTGATTGGGTGTACAATTGCTGTCTTGTTTATAATTTTCAATTTGATTATTGAATTAATTGCATGATTGAATATTTTCTTATTAGTTTTGTTTATTTTAAATTATTGTGAATTTAGTTCAGCCTTAGATTTTAGGATTAGATTATTCCTCCTCGTGAGATCGACACCTTAGGTACTACGTGAATGATCCTGTGCGCTCGCAGTAATATCGAGGTTAAAAATCTTTAAACTTTGTTATATAGAAACCTGCGATAAAAAACCAGCTAAATGTTACCTTCATCTTGCTACTGAAAATCAATCTGTTTTCACCTTAGAATTGTGTTGATTTTCCTTGATTGGAGGGATAGGTTATCTTGATGTTTTGAGTTGAATTGTAAGCCTAATAAGTAAGCAACAATATAATCTTTATGGCATGATTAATAGTATTAGAATGATGGCTGAATTGGAATGAAATGTTTTGATTATGAAGTGTGCTGGAAATTTGTTGAATAAACTTGGATGTTTTCATACTTGTTCTTGGTGTGGGAAAATCGTGGATTATATAGTTTTATTCATGGATTAGTTAGATCAGGATTGGAGTGTAATAAAGGTGAATATATTTTAAAGGAAGATGTTAGTATAGTTTTCTTGAAGTGAGAAAGAATTAGGACTATATGCATTATAATGTATGATAGTTTCTGGTTTGAGTTTTGATGTATGAAAGACCATGATTTGTAAGCTATCAAATGAATATAATTTAGGTCTAAATGAGGATGCATAAATGAGCATGAATTCTGGAAAATTGAAAGTGTAAATGATGTTTCTAAGTTGGTGAATTTGTGGAGAATTGGAGGGAAAAATACAGTGTACGATCGTGGCCTTTAGTGCATGATTATGGCCTGATTATTTGGGTTATGTCAGGATCGTCAGTCCATAATCGTGGCAGAGTCCCCACGATCGTGGCTTGTTGCATAAGGTTCTGTCACGATCGTGGGAAGGTTTACTATGATCGTCGACTTGTATAAAGACTGAAATAATGTCTTTTAAGTGATGTTTGAAATAACTAATGATAAGGTACTTTCCTATTATGCATTTAGGCTTGAAATTAACTAGTTTGATGATTGATTGATGAATTTAGATTAAAAAAGTTAATTGAGGTATAAAGCTTAGTGCAAATAAGACATATTCAAGTGATAATATTTGAATGATCATGAATTGTAATTAAGGAAACATAGCCGGGAAAGTCATTGAGCATAAATTGAATATGGCACATATATCTATATGCATGATTGAATATGTATTTGATTGATCGACTTTGTAATGTGAATTTTGTGTGTATTGAATGAATTTAGACACACAAGTTGAACGACTGAATCCAGACATTGCCGGACCATCTATGCAATAGCATAATCTGGAGCGTACTATGAGTAACTTAGATGTCTTCACTAGGATTGATATATTTCTATTTAACTCCCAGTTATTGAATTGTTAACGATCTGTATGTGTTAATTTCGGAAATTAATGGTCTGAGGAGTTTAATATTTGGAAATGTATTGGGAGTGTTCTGTTTGCGTATGAATCTGAAAAAATCCATATACTCAATGAAAAGTTGAATGCCGGACTTAGGTCTGACGAATATGTGCATCTGACTATGCATCATGAATAAATGTTATTGATGGCATATTGATATGCATAATTAGATAAAGACATTGTGACTAGAGTGGCCAGTCTGAAAGAGCTTAAAGCTCATAAATTTGCACGCAGAGCCACTAGCTCTGTGATTAATGAGCCTGATATCCACAATGAGTACTGGACAATATCTGAAAAGAGCCCGTTATCTATAAGGGATATGGGATAGTGAAAGGCACTCCGCTCGGTCATAACAGAATAACAAAGAAAGTGTAGTCTCACATGCATACACATTTGTACATATATGATTGTGAAAACATTTTTGAATTGAAATGATATTGTGATATGCCATGTTTGTGTACATATGATAATATGTTTGAATTTTTCTGAAAAGATCATATTAAATAAGTATATTCCATGATGAATTTCTGAGTTGAGAAATAATGTGTATTTAATTTATATTTGAAATGTTTGATGTTCTGAATGAGTAAGCACATCGAGGATGATTCACTTACTGAGTTCACAAAATTAATCAAAATTGCAACGTGGCTTTTTAGGTACAATAGAGCAGACCTAGTTCTTAAGATACTCTAGAAGAAAGTTTTGGATTTAAGAAATGGCTCAAAGGTCTGGTCAGCTAACATCTGATGAGCTGTAGTTTGTGTTTATATAGTTATTCATGTTACGTAGAACTTTTTATAAACAGAGGAGTAAACATCTCAGATACTTGTGATGATGTAAGTATTTGTTTTAATTCCTACTATGTAAATTATCTTAGTGAATGAAATGGAAATTTTGCCTTTCAATGTTTGTAAGGTGTATGATGCCATAATAAGTGTACAAGACTGCTCTAACATGCCATTATTATAGGGTATGTTCTTGAATGTCCTTTGAATTTTCGGGTATATACCTTATGATAGTGGGGTGTTACAGCTTGCCTACTAACAGTGTTGAAGCCAAGAGTCCCAAGAAAGTTCTCATTTTGATGGGTGATACTAGTGGTGGGCATCGTGTGTCTGAGGAGGCTATTAAAGCAACTTGCAATAAAGAATTTGGTGATGATTATGAGATATTTATTACTGATGGTCAATTCACACCCCTTGGTCATTTAATCAATTGCCCATAAGTTATAATTTCTTGGTGAAACATGCACCACGAATAATTCATTAATCTAGCTTTATTGTGATTTCAACATTTATAACACAATCTCATTATTTTGGCCATAACTTAGCCTACAAACCTCCAAATTGAGTGATTTTAACTAGAGATGAAACCTTAGACATATTATTAAAAATTTCTAGAAGAGACCTTGATTTAATTCTAGTTGCATGACAATGAAATTTGAGATTGAAAATGGTAACCTGATACTGCCTCTGTGTTGAAGCAGCTTGTGATATTTGATGTATATTTCATGATTTAGAAGTCAAAATTGCTAGAATTTTGATGCTATGAAAACTAGAGACATAGGGAACAAATGTCTAGTAGATCTCAAAACATAATTTAAAGTTTTTTTTATATGAAAATTAGGGAACAATTATAGGTATAAATTTTTGGTAGGGGACATGACGAGTAGGAAATTGCAATATTTTGAGTTTACTTTTGTTTCTGAGTTTAACTGAATCATATTCAAACCTTTTCCAATGTTTATGAAACTTTGTAAGCACCTAGACATAAATGAAATATGACTTATCATATGTGAATTGTGTGAGGTAGTTTTTTTTTAAGAAATTGATAAGTTAGAATGAGTAAATGATAGTATTGAAGTAATTATGGAAGTTAGATTTTGAAACAGAGAACAATAAGTTAGCATATAGAAGTAAGCAGAAATGCAATTAGCATACATTTTATAAGATTAAATAATAGTGCCAAATTTAGTTAAAACTCATTTATGGTTTTAATGCCTTATTTCCTAATTTGGAAATAAATACCTAAGAGACATGCACTTTGTGTAGGTAAAGAAGAGGCAAAGAATACATGAGTGTGTTTGGCGATAAGTTTACGAAATGGTGAATGTTCTTCAAATTGATTTTATGCAAATGGTTTTTATTTGATCATGAAATGAATATTTATGTTGAGCTTTATGCAAATGATATTTTATAAGTGAATATTGCTAGCATAAGTATTTGCTTTGGCTTTCTATGAACTTTTTGAATTGCACATCCAATTGATTCTTCTACAGCCTATGTGGAAATGGAATCTTTGGTATATATAAAAGGGGAGGAATAAAAGGAGTTTCCTCTTTCTTCTCTTCTTCCTTGTCCTTTTTCTCTTAGTTTTCTACTTTGTGGGATTCTTCTAACTTGCTCTCACTTATAACTGTGATGACATTTAATTGCTTCCTTGGATTAGACTTCATGTTGCTTAGGAGACTCTCCATACTTTATGTAGACAATTCATTAGCTAGTTGACCCACTTAAAACTCCGAATTATGGATGAAAGAAGCATAATTCTTTCAGATTTGGTCAAATTTGCTTCCATCATATTTTGGTTCTCATCTTAGCTCACAAATTTGGAATTCAAAACATCCATTATCTTATACATATTTAATTCCAATGAATCGAGCCTATCTTGTTAAAATAATGGTGAGCCTTAAGCTCTTATTGGGTTTCCTATATTGTTAGACCAAGAAAATTTTAAGTGGTTTTTCCACCCAAGATTATATGTATTTGAGTAGGGATTATTACCTCCTGACTATACTCTGCTCTTATAAAGTTGAACTGCTACATGTTTTTATTTTCCACTGAGAAGCAATCAGTTGAGACATGGATTTCTTGTTTGTATAGTTCACATCCATGTTAAATTTCCTTATGTGGGATGGAAGATATGACTTTCAAATTGTTTAATTATTTGATTGGTTTTGTTATTTTAACTTGGAATGCTATCACTGAATCCAAAACAAACAATCGCTTTTAATTTCTAAAGGTTGGTTATTGTTAACTTCTTTCCAGTGTCCATTGATAATTTTTGTTCAGCATTTCTTCTAATAGATCATGTTCTACCTCAAATATTATCCTTATTAAGGAGCCACAACAATTGCATATGTGATGCCTTGCTTGGATGGATTAACTCCATTGTAAAATGTTTTCAAAAGGAAATCCTTTGGCAAAATATGATGTGGGCAACTCCTTTGTAATTCTTTGAATTGCTCCCATGCTTTATATAAAGACTCCCTTTTGCTTTGTTAGAAATTTGTGATTTCCTTTATGAGTCTAGTGTTCTTTGCTTGCAGTAGCTACTCCCATATTATGACATTCTTTGGGTTGAAAGAGTTCAATCATATCTTGGCTCAATCTTTAATTGCAAAAGAAAAGAGCCTCATCTTGGCCACTATTAAATGCGATCAAGCAATATTTAGGTATGTAAAATTCCTAAGGGAATTTTGTACCAAAAAACAGAAGCTGAGAGCTAATGAAATGATTAGGATGGGTGAAAATGTTTATATGGTCTTCAAAAAGAAAATATCTCCTAAGTGTAAGGACCTAAGTATGTTTACCATTCCGTGTAAAATTGGTAATACTGAGATTAAATAGGCTATGTTAGATTTAGAAGCCTCAATTAATGTTATGCCTTGTTCCATATATGCTTCTTTAAATTTAGGCCTTTGAAAGAAACTAGGATTATTACGTAATTGGCGTATAATACTAACACTTATTCAAATTGGGTAATTGAGGATGCTTTGGTGCGGGTAAATGAATTGGGTATGGCTTAATTGTGTAAGGTGTTTTTTTAGTTCATAAGTTTTTATACTTTTGATATTTTAGGGCCATGCACAATCGTTAATAACACTAATCCACCTCCCTCTTTGGCGTGTCCATGCATGGGATGCACAATCATACTATAGATATTCTAATATGTTGTTTCCTCATGTATTATCGTGCATAGCAATGCATGATCATGCCAACCATATTTTTCCAACTTTTTCTTCATCTAATCATCACTTTTTCATGTCTCCACTCATCATCAAGCGTATCAAGCAATCTTTGAAATATACAATTAAGATCAAACTATTACCTTAAACAAAAATAAATCAAACAAGACATTTTAAAACATTAACATGAACATGAATTTAAATCTTAAACATATGATTATCTTCTAAAAAAGCACTAAAAACATATTCTAACTCATAATAAATACATTATAATTTACACCTATCAATATCACCACACTTAAATCTTTGCTTTTCGCCAAGAGAAAATAAAATTGCAAAACAAGAAAACACACAAACACAGTTATACATTAACATGATAATGGTACAAAGGCATCAAATCAAGTGAAATAACTTAGCCATAAACCTCAATCACTTAAAAAGTTTTGACACACTAACTTATTCTATTCATGTTCATATGCATTAATTTAAATACACATATTAACAAAAATATTGATAGCTATTCATACATCTATGACACTTGTAAGAATGCATTCATTCTTATATACCAATTAAAGAGGTAAGCCATCACTAAATACCCATTCATGAAATTTACTTGAACATTTAACAAGAAGGTCCATAGGTCCTCTTTTATTGACAACAACATACTGATCAAGCTTAATTGGAGTGTCATGCTAGCTTTTTGACACGAAGAAAAAATTTTATCGTGAATGTCCCTGGTTACTTAGCTATATTACAACTCATAACAGGCTTCTAGCTTTATTATTAACCCATATTTTTAATGGGTCAACGAAATAGGAAATTTAATTAACAAATTTATACAACACACTTTGTGTTTTATTTTTTCACATTTTACCTACATTCCTTCTTCCTATTCAATTACTCCCATAAAAGGCTACATAATTATAAGTGTATCCAAACAAGTGTCATAAATTGATAGAATAAGTACAATATTCTAATCAACATGCATATTCACTTAAAAAATCACAAGCTAATGTTTCTTTATAAATCAAATGATTATGTTCTAGATAAGCTAACTCCTTTCAGTTTTATGCCATTGACATATTCACACAATACACACATCCAACAAAGTTTTTTTCACAATGCTAGCCTAATAAAAACTAACATATAAATGCAAATTCACAAAAAATGGTATGCATTTGCATATATTTTCCCACACTTGGACAACACATTGTACTCAAGATGGAAACAAAAAAAAGCAAACACAAATTATTAAAAAATAAAAAATTAAAAGAAATAGAAAAGGGAAAGGAAAGGCAAGAATACTCATGGAGATTGTGGTGATGATGGAGTAGGAAACATGACTTAGACACCTTGCATTAAAAAGAACCTAAATAATTTCTTAGTTTGTAGTGCTAACGTCAGACTACATCCTTCAATTACTTCTCCATGACATCTATGTGACCCTTGAGGAGCTTGTTATTCTCTTTAAATTTGTCAAGCACCATCTATCTCCCATCCTTCTTCTTCTTCTTCTTCTTCTAACTCTTTACTAGATGATACTAGATGGCATTGTCATAGTGGTATATAACTAAAGCCTGTTTGTCCTGTCCTGTTTTTAATTTTGAATTTAGAGTTGGGATCGTGGAGCTTCATACTATGGGACTCCAAGATCCCAGCCTTCCTCAAGTGAGTATTATTTAATCTCTCAAGAAAAATAGCGGTAAGTCCATCTAAATCAACACTATGGTAATGAGCCAAAGTAGTAACTAAAAATCCTATACCTAAATAGCAACTTTTCTTAATAAGTGAATTAACTATTATGTGAAAAATATAAGTTGATGTGCAAACATTAATTTTATGCTCCGTACACCAAAGTAAAAATAAATCCTTTCTGGAACATTTGTTACTCTGACCTTTTGCAAAAACTATGTGACATATGAATTTATGGAGTAACAAATGTTTCAGACTCTATATAACATTGTTTGGTGTATTTCAACAATTTTTGATTTAGGGAACCAAATATTTCATCCAAAATAAAATAATCTGTATTATATGGTTGCCTTTTAATCTAAAATGGAAATTATCTAGGTTTTTTAGTTGAAAGGTCAATGCAATGTAAAATTCAAGAGTTAATTCTTCATAAATAATATTATCATAATAAATTAATTTATCCCAATGAATCCTAACACTTAGAGATTTAACCTTTTCTTTAGACTTAAATCTTATAAAATTCAAAATCAAAATATCTTAGTGCAGTATTATTTTTAGATTGAAGTTTTTAGAACCTCTCACCTTCTTCTTTGGAGAAGATCATAAAAGGAGTGCCAAAATCAACCACCAAATCTCATGTACCACTTCTTTATACCTTCATTTTTCCTTTAGGCTCAAACTTGTAGGCAAGTTCTTTAACTCTCAGTGCCATCTTGTTTAGAAACCTAGAAAAGAAACATAAAAACATCAAAAATGTAGGAGAGAGAGAGGACAAAAAAATTCTTGCAAAATAATAAAAAGATGTTTTCTAGTTAAGAAACACTAGAAGTGAAGGTAAGGAATGTTTAATTGAAGGAATGTTAAAGAAAAGTGTGAAATCCTTGTGAAAAGTGAGTGAAAGTTGACAAAAAACAAGAGAAGATAGAGTGGGGCCTACTAACTAGAGAGAGAAATATGAAAGAGGGGAGGAAAAAGAGTGGCATAAATGGGCTAGGGTTTTAACTGGAGGGGTAAAAAAGGGAGCTGCATGATCATGAAACCCATTGCAGATTCATCCATTCTAGGCAAAAAGCCTTCGGGATGCATGATCGTGCCAAAAGGTTGCTCCTCTAATAGCATAATATTATGCAACCGTACTATCATGCAACCTTCTGGATATTTTCCTAACCATTTGACAAACTTCAAATTATGAACATCCATTAATCAAAGTCAATTCAAAGTAAACATAAAACATAAAAATAATAGTGCACTATCAAGCATGAAATTACGAAAAACCTAACTAAAGCATAACATGCTAATTTTATGGTCATTAGCTTGACCATTTCAGTTCAATTATTTTAACCAACTCCAATTTTGGATGTTAAGGTCCTATGCATAATCAAATTAAGAGTTATGCTTATTATATTACAAATTTTTTCCCCATTGCTTTTATTCACTTTCTAATTGTCTACACCATCCTCTTTTCTTGTTCCCCGTCATTTTTTAACTATAAAATGGGTGGTTTCTTTATGGAGGGTATCATTGGTGCTTTCATTCTTACTAATGATTATTGTTTTAGTTTTTCACCTAACTTCTCCTTTCCTAAGTTGTCTTTGTATTCTATCTCTCTAATACTCACTTTTTTTGTATTACACTCCTCTCGCTCTTTTATACACTTATCCACTATATTAATCTTCATGCAAGAGCTACTTTCTTTCTTATTCTTCAATACTTTGTTCATATCAAATTAAACTTGCTCATCACTAATTTAAAGAATAAGTTTCCCTTCATGGACATATACTAATGCTCTTCCCATTTTCATAAAATGTCTACCAAGAATTAGTGGGCAATTCATATCCTCTTCAAAGTCTAACACTATAAAGTACACCGAAAAAATGAAAATTTCCACCTTGACTATCACATCTTCCACCACATCAAATGGTTTCTTTATAGATTGATCCACCAACTAGATGAGCATAAATGTTGGCTTCACATCTCCTAGCCTCAATTTTTTGAAAATTAACAAAGGCATACGATTAATACTTGCACCTAAGTCATATGAACATTTAACAAATTGTAAATTACTCATAACACAAGGTATATTGAAACTCCCTACGTCCTCTAACTTTGAACACTTATGGCTAGTAATTATGGAGCTACAACTTTCAGTCAAGTAGACTATTTGATTATCTTCCTAAGTTCACTTGTTTGATAGTATATCCTTAAGGAACTTCGAGTACTTGGGCATATGTTCCTAATCTTCCATAAAAGACAGGTTGATTTACAATTTCTTTAACTTCTCTACAAACTTTTCGAATTGCACATCCAACTGATTCTTATGTATTCTCTGTGGGAAATGAATATTTGGTGCATATGATGAGGGGGAGGAACATATCTGTTTTCTTCTTTCTTCTTTCTTCTCTTCTTCTTTGTATTTTTTCCTTCATCTTCTACTTAATGGGATTCATCTTTCTTACTAATTGGTTCTTCCAAATCTTTCCCACTCCTAAGGATGAAGGCTTTTTGTTGCTCCCTTAGATTAGACTATGTGTTACTTGACAGACTCCCCACATTTTCTGTTAACAATGCATTGGCTAATTGGCCTACTTGATTGGTTGGGGTTTGGTTGTGTGTAAGTTTTAACTATTAACCCTCGATAATCCTCAAACCCGCAGTTTATTAGCGTAGTACCAAAGGTGTTTTAAAATGCAATGAAACTAATACCAGAATTTAATTCAATCAATCAAATTAAAAATCAAACAAGAGAATACTAATTATTAATCAATTTGCAATACATCCAAGAATTATCCGAAGGAAATTACCAATTGAGAGAAAGGGAATTTTACCTATCTTTAATGCTAACTTAACTTATTATGAATTATTGGATTGTTGGTTCTAGACTATCCTAAGGTTGATTACTCTCTCTCAAGTTATAACCATTAACCCTAAATCATAAACCCTAATCAAATTATGGAGGTTGCAATCTCTTAATTCATAACTTATCCAAAACCCTAATTGGTTCTAAAGTTCTGTAATAAACTATCATAAATCTATACAAGATCTCTCTCTGCACAAATTACTGATATGATTTAATTCTGGTTTCTATTAAATCACCTAACTCTCGTTAGTCCACTTTAATCGTTTTTCATTTGATTCAACTTCTCAGTTATTATCGAATTATGCAATAGTAGAATCAAACCACAACAATATCTAATAAACACATAAACAATCATATTTTATTAATTCAAGAATACAATTACGAAGGTGAGTTTAAAACTTCCTCAACATTCTAGATCCTACCATCAACTATTCAATCCAATTCTATACAATAATAAAACTTAAAAGAATAGGAAATACATTCTAAAATGGATGACAGGAGGCAGTAACGTTGGAAATCATCCTTATCTTGGAAGTACTTCGAGTCAGATTCTTCTCCTCTTCTATCTTCCTTATTCTCTTCTCTGTCTCTCGATTATTTCTCTATATTCTCAAGGTGGCTAATATTGAAGCTCGTTTCTTTGTCTCTTTCGATTCTTTTTATATCCTCTTTTGTTCTGAGCAACCCTAGGGTTTTTTCAAGGTTCGAAAGGTCTAAAAAATCTCTCGAAACTTGACGTTCGTGAGTGTACACGTTTGCCCGACACAGGCCACGATCGTGGCTCACATCTGAGCCTTCTATTATGATCGTGGAATCCGGTGCTTCTATCACGATCATGGCCTAGGCCATTGTTTCAGCCCGAATGTCTCCAAAACTCCTCCATTCTTTGATGTTAACCCTGAAATACTAACAAACATATTAAGGTACCTCAAAAACATAATATTTAAGGTCAAAGACTTATACTAACCCATAAAACACTTAAAACATAAATAATTAACAAACTAACATAATTCTAACCTAAACATATGCTAAATGATTGAATTAATGGCCAAACACATATCAAACTATGCCCTAAAACACTATACAATTTACGATTATCAACATCTCCACACTTACACATTTGCTTGTCCTCTAGCAAATAAAACAACAAACAATAGGAAATCACAAACCACACAATGCAATAATGAGACAATGGTTTCAACTTCATGAAACAAGTTTAATTCTAAACACAATTATTCAAGTTAGTCCAAGTCATTAATATGCAAAATCTGTGTCTAGGAGCTTTGGACTAAATATACATATTAATCAAGACCCAAATGTCAAGTTGTTCACCCTTTTCAATTGTACACACACATTAATAATTATTTGGTCATTCAAACTCTATAACTACTCCTAAGTACGTTTTCATGAAAAGTTAGGCTACTTATAACTTTGGTAGGTTTTATTAGAAACCATTTTTAATCAATTTTTGTGGACATGGACCTAGTCTTTTTACACAAAGTCAAACATTGGTAATGAATGTCAATTTGGTTACTCGACTAAGTTATGTTTTTATTAAACTGCTTGATTGGAACATCATTATAGCCTTTTGAAACGAAGGCACCAATTTGTGAGGCATGTCGATCTGGTTACTCGGCTACTTCACATTCTTAACTAGCTATTAGCTTTATTTATAACCTAAAGGCTAGCAGAATAGTTATTTAAAATGTACAAACATTTTTTAATTATTTAGTGCCTACCTTATTGCTTTAGCTACTAGTTTTTATGAAAAAATACTAGCAAAGCTACTTTAGTCAAAAGACCTAAAATTATGAATGAATGTGACAACTTAAAAGGTGATAAACTAACACTAAATCTTAATTAACTTGCATATTTAGCCAAAGAACCCAAATCAGTAATTTCGCGAGCTAATGACTCTTCGCAACCTAATAGATTATATTCAAAATTAAATTGATTTCATTCCATCTAAGCCATCGACACATTCACACAATATGCAACCTAACAAACTATCATACAATATGCAAAATTCATACTCAAAGCAAAATACACAACCCTCCCTACACTTGAACAATACATTGTCCTCAATGTGAGAAGGAGGCAAACAACACATGGAAAGAAATAACATAACATAAAATAAAAATAAAGGCTAAATTTAAAAGAAAAATGGTTAGAAGCAAAGCCTCATAATGATGGAGGCGGGGATGGTGTCAGATGTGGCAGTTGAACACCTTGACCCTCGAAGTATCGATGAATCCGACATATATCCCAGCTCTAACATCATTGTGTGCGGGCCATCTCCTTTATCCTTCTAGAGCTCTCTGCAAGTGTATCTGTAATTACCTTGGTGTTGGCAGAGATTGTATCGAGCACTTTCTTCTAACCAGGTTCTACTGTGTCTTCTCCCTCTTTGGACTCCTCGCTAATCAAATCCTCTTCTTGTTGTTACTGAGCACTCGAACTTGTTTGATTGTTCTTGATCTTAACGTGTGTTTTGGCACTAATATCCCAAAGTTCCATATTATAAGACTTTAGGATTTCAGCTCACCACAAATGATGATAGTTCATGGATTTAGGACGATAGACCGTAAATCTATTGCACTCAACTCCGTGATAATTATCTATGGCCAAAACCAAATAACTCATTCCTAAGTTATTGCTCATCTTACGTCAAGTAGCAATAATTGCACTAAAGATGTGGGTGGTTATGCAAATTGGAATGTTATGGTCCATGCACCATAACAGGAAAAGTTCCTTCGTCAAACACTTGTTAGTTTCTATTTTGTCAAAGACAGTTTAACACATGAATTTGTGCAGCAACAAATGTTTGTGGCTCCTGATGATATTGTTATGTGCATTTTTAGCATCAAAGTGCTCCAACCCAGTTAGTTCAGTCCAGTAGAGTGTGACACAGAAATTATCGTGTTGATCCATTACGATCGATTCGAGAAAACCGCAAATTTCATATAACATATCATTATTAAGATCACATAGTTGTCCCTGCAACCTAAACAACATTTCCCTAGGTTTATTAGATTTGAACATAGGGGATGTAAAGAATTCTAGGGTTAGTTCCTCGTAAATTGGATATTGAAAATGAATAAAATATCCCCGTCGAATTCTCTTTACTAAACTTTTGACCCTGTCTCTCAATTCCAATCTATCTAAAGTCTCGAAATGAAAATACTTAGGAACCATAATTTTTTTATTACGAAAGGAGTGAAAGCAATTACCTTCCTTATTTAAGAAGATTAGGAAAGGTGCTCCGTAATCCGTTTCCTTATCTCTTTTACCGCAACCCGATACTTAGGCTTTCCCCTTAGATTGGGTGCACTTAACAATCTACTTGATCCGTGGCCCCATTAAGAATGAGAGTGTGCAAGAGTTGCGACGTTAAGGGAGTTGAGTGTAGGTAGAGAGAAGTGAGAGTATTTGAATGTCTTATATGTAAAGAGAGAGTGTGTAAATAAAAGTGATGGATGAAATGATGTTAGACTTGACTATATAGGTGAGAGGAAGGCAATTTTGTAAGAAAAAATACTGAAAATTGTCTGCCTGTAATACCCTACCATAAACCACAATCGTAGCCTACAACAATTTCATCCGTTCTGCCTTTTTTGTTTTTAGTCCTTATACACACACTCCCAAGATCCTTTCCTAACTTCTTTTTAGCACTATCACCTTGTTATACCTTCCTTCCTGATCATCTTTATCAAGATTAATTCCCTACTCTTCCACGATATTTATTTGGAACCAAAACATCCTAACTAAGGAGTTTAAACTATGTAATATCAAAGAAATAACTGGTAATTTTAAACCATAGGTTACCTCCCATATAGCGCTACTTTTAATGTCATTAGCTTAACCTTCTATCATTGGAATCTCAGCCAGGATCAATTATGAGCGGTTTGCTTCCAACCTTTTCATTCAACATCAATTTTGTAGCTTGTAAGTAAGCTAAAAATTGTAAAATAACTAGAAGGACAATATTAAAAACATTATGAAAACTAATTATGCTCAGTAATGCCCTTTTTTTGAGCGAACTGTTAAGAAAATTGGGAATAACAAAACTCCCTGAATCTTTCATAGAATCCAGCAGTTTGCTAGATAAGAGCGTGAGTTGTTCTCTTATTGGTTCTTCCTCATTCTCCCTTATCTCTTCTTCTATAGCTTCTTGAACAAAGACTTCCATAGCTTCTTCAAACTAGATGTTTGTTGTCAACTATTCTTCATCCTCTCGTTCCTTCAAAGATTCGAGCACATCAATTTTGTTTGAATAAGTCGCCCTCCTTTATATTCTTTAATACATCATTCATGTTGAATGTCACTTAGTCATCACTGATAGTTGTGCATTAGTGTGTGTTTTCTAAGTATTTGGTATGTTTTTCTTATATAATAGTTTATTATTGTTGTGTTTTAGGACTTATTTTGTATGTTTTTGTTTAATTTAATCTTCATGGTTTTTCTTTTATGTTTGATGTTGATTAGGATAAAAATTGATCATTTTGATGTAGGAATAGAGGGTGGCTGTAACACACCACCCCATAAAGCATATGCTCGAATGTACTAATGAATATTCGAGAACATACTCTATAAGGATGGCACGTATTCAACAAACCACTAATCATTTTATCCCATTTCATTTAGAAACATGTCCAGTCATAAATGTCATTACATTTCAGAATTCACACATACATTGCACAATAGCTGAGAAATACAATTCTCAATACAAAAGTACTGAAGACATGTGTAGGTGCAACTGATCCCAACCACTAACTTATGTCCGATTTGTAGTAGCTATACTCCAATCAGTCTAACTAAATCTCCTCTGAGCCTGAAAGTAAACAATACAATTTTGATGAGTTTTGGGAACTCAGTGAGTGAATCATCGTCGATATGCTCACTCATATCAAACACAAGAATAACTCACTAATCAATTCATAGACATATCACATCATCAAATATTGAATGTCATTTCACCTTTCCTCATGCTTCAATCATACAATTGTATACACTATTTAACTTTTCTATATCAGAACAGTCCAACAATTCATTTCAATCATTCATATAACACATATCAATTGTATATGCAATGCACATATGACGCACTTTCATTGTTACATTGTTGTGAACAAGTGCCTTTTTAACTGTCCCATATCCGTTGTAGATACCGGGCTCATTAATAACTATCCCATATCTATTGTAGATACTGGGCTCATTTTAATACTGAGCTTGTGGCTCTTTATGCATATTTATAAGCTTTAAGCTCTTTTCGCTGATCACTCCAGTCACAACTCCTTTATCTGATCATGCATTTTAATGTAAAGAGATGCATCAATTCTGATTATATGCAATCAGTCACTTTCATTCATTACATATAGTCACTTTCACATATTCATTGGATTAAGTCTAGCATTCAACATTTTGTTGAGTATATATATTTCTTTCAGATTTACATTCAATTTTGAAACACTTCCAATATAATCTCAATTATCAAACTCCTCAGACCATTAAAGTTTGGAATTATCACAATCACGTCAGTTATAGTTCAATAATTGCATTTTATACAAAACAAATCAATTCTAGTGAGAAACATCTAGGTTGACTCACAGTAAGCTCCATATTAGCTATTACCTTGACAAATTAGCAATGTCTAGATGCTGGCGTTCGACTTATGCATCTAAATTATACAATACACACATTTATACATATTACTAAGTTGATCAATCATATACATATTCAATCATGCACATATATGTGTGTGTTATGTACAATGCATGCCAAATTTGACTATTCGTAGGTATGTTTCCTTAAATAATAACTCTTAATCATTCAAACATTTTCACTTATGTATGTCTATTTTGCATTTAGGTTTATACCTCAAAAACACTTGATTATTCCAAGTTCATCAATCATACATTCACCAATCTCTTTCTAGCATTATATAATTACATGATATCTCAATTCTCATTCATTCATACCTAATACACCTTACTCATATTCTTTAGATCACATTTATAATCATAAGAACACTTTCATTCCTATAACACTCATAATTTTCCAGATTTTGATACATTGATATCAACAATCCATTCTTTATGTTATAAATCAATTTCAACCTAAATATATCAAACATTAGTCACCTATTCCAACATCAAACTAGGTTCATTTCAAACCTCAATCAAGTCCAAATACACCAAAGTAAGGTAACTTATCATTAGTTGATTTAACAATCACTTAAAATATAACATTTCACCTTCAAGGCATTTCTTGATCGTAAAGGACTTCCCATGATCATGGGATGTGTCATCCGAACATCCTTTCATTTCCCATGATCGTGGAGGCATCCCTACAAACATGGGATGTGTTGTCCAAAAATTTCCATCCAATTTCTTCTTCCAATTTTCCAAATTTTATCCTCTACATATTATATCAAACATACCTTCTTCATTCATCATTTAGATTTCATTTCCTCATCATTTTGACATAAATTCCATCTCAAAATCATCTATACTTCAACCCATAAACTATTATTGATCATTTACATAAAAAACAGAACACAAACATATACATTTCTTCATCAACGTTCCAACACTTTTTCAACTCATCATCACCGTCAATCTATTCTTAAACTATCATCATATAGGTTTCTATTAAAACAAGCATGAAGAACATTATTACACTTGTTTAACTCCAAGCTTCTTCAAATCATCACATAACCTAGCTCCTCCACTTAAACGATCATCACCATTTTAAGGAGGAAAAGGTTAGGCTTTAATCATCAAAGTGAAGACAACGAAATATATAGAGTGGCAAAGTGAAGGAGGATAGCAAAGCTCAATGTTGATGGTTGGGTTGTGAGAGTGTCGTGAAATGTAGAGAACAAAGAAAACGAAGAAGATGAGAGCATGTAACAAAATGAAAGACAAATGAAAAATGGTTTTTCATATGTTTATAACGTGTGGTAGGTGTGTGGTGAGTGTCATGACACTTGTTACATGTCTTTTTCTTATGGTTCTAATTGTCTTTTAATAACTAATCTATTTGTCTCTCAATCTTCAATCCATTTTTCATCCAATTATCTAAAGCGCTGGTCAATTAATCCTAATGCCACTTGTTACTTATTTCTATTAGAATCTCTCAATTATTTCTACTGTCATTTGTCAACTTGTCTTTCCACTTAGCATTTCTCCTATTCCAAAATGTACATATTAATTCATTAATCTCCCAATAGTAACAATAAATTCCAATTTAGTAATTATAATCCATCAATTCTTGTCATTGGTAAACCGAAGTACAAGACCTTGGAATTGCATATTCATTATGCTCAGTCATTTATCACATTCATCTTAGTTTCATACCCCAGAATATGTCAATTAAGTGAAATTTGTCTAACTCAAAATTCATGTGTGTATGCTAGTATTATCCATTTGGACACAATCATAAAAATCTTGTCATAAATGTACTAATTTTGTTCTATATGATGCCACTTATGTGACTCAATAGTCTAACACTTTAAATCTCTCCACAATTTGAGAGACGAGATACTACAGTGGCTACCTTTGTGATTAAGATAGGGATCAAGAGAGGAGAAGAGAAGTTTAGGAATTGTAAGACAAGAACCAACGATCGTGGGATTCATGCTAATTCCTATAATTGTAGGATCCCTAACCCGAAGAGACACGCAGATTTCACTTATTCTTAGGTTCTTATGATTATATAAGGGCAAAAATCCCTAGGGCTAAAAGGGGGTCATGAGAACGTGCCTCCTTGAGCTAAGAAAAACATATTTAGAGCATAGAGAGAGGTAGAGAATCAAAATTTCCATTTTAAATTGGGCAACGAGCACATTAACTCCAGATTTTCTAGATTTGGGCAAAGAAGAGGAGGAGCTTGCTTCATCTAGTTTTTATTTCTTTTTTTCTCTTCTAACGTCTTTATTATGTATTTTCTGGTTGTTGGAAATGTTAATAACATTACGAGTGGCTGAATTATTTATAGAGATTACTTTTGAACTACTTGTTTAACTCCTACTTTGTTGATTTGAATGAATGATGCTTTTGATGAATGTTGAGCTTATACTTTGCAATATATTAAGAAATTAAGTTGGGTGAATTGTGTAAGGTTGTACAATGAGAATTGGCTCTCTATAGACCTACATTCATCAAGTTAATTGATTAGTTAGAGATAGATCTTGGCTAATTAGTTCATTACCCATAAGATAACTTCATAACTAGTTAAAATGGTAGGCTAATTCTATAGATTGAGAGATTGCTTAATCATTTCCATTTAATTTGGCTAGGGAAAATTAATTACACATTGAGAGAGGGTAGTTAATACATTGGGACATCTTAGGTGAGGCACAATTCAATTAACAAGGTAGGAGGGGGATAAGATAGGAAAAAAGTGATCTCTAATTGTTAAATCTTGAATTCTAAGTTTCTGCACTTTTGCTTTATCATTTGTTTATTGTTAGTTGTTTGCTTTAGTTTAATTTTTCAGTTTATATTCATTAAAATTGGTTCTCAGATGAAGCAACCTGAATTAAGTAGCATCTAAACACCATCTCTGAGGAATCGATATCTATTATTTGCAAGGCTTTAATAACTCGACACCACTTAACCCTTGATAACCCTCCTCCTAACAACACCCCC
>JAOQMS010000180.1:17498486-17521559 GCA_027563885.1 Erythroxylum longipes | reverse complement strand
ATAGGGGTAAAACAAGAAGAAGAAGCATCAAAGAAGAAGGAGAAGGAGAGAACATCGGATGGGGCATCTTCTCCTTTAAAACACACTTCTCACTTTTTAATAAAAAGAAGCAAGGAAGAGTCGTGAAAGACTCTTTAAAACATGCCTTTCATTAATGCCAATAATAGGTGGACATGTAGGCAAGTGACATGTGTCACTTGCCACATGTCACACTCTTATTGGCTCACTAAATTTCTTCCCAATTCAATTCCAATTTTCCAATGGCTCAATTCCAAAAATTCTTAATTTCATAAGCCTAAGTTCCCAGTTCCATTGGACAGTTATTTTCACTACCGATAAACCTCTATGCTATCTCTTGACAGTCTTCCGGGTCCGGAAATGACTCCGAAAAATTCCCGAAAATTTTCCATAATTCTCTAAAAATCTCAAAACCCCAATGATCCTCTCCGATTCGATTTTTCACACACAAAGCCTATTTTTTCAAAAATCACATTTTATTCACAATTATACCGGGAAAATGTCATGAATGCATGTACAGATATTTTCATGTGCAAAAGTCACTGTTCACAAGTGCATGAGCGTGAGACGCGTTTTCCTAATTTCTCACGTGTACCCGTTTCTATAATTCAACCCGTTATATGGAAACGGGATGTTACACTTAACCTAAAAGGAGCTCTAGTTGGATTGCAGGTAGAATCTTAAAATTTTAGTCCAAGAGTGATCAAAGTAGGCACTGTCACCAAAGTGAGCTTAGGAGTTTAAGAATTGATTGAGCCACTTTTGGTTAACCATTGCCCTATCTAACTTTTTCATGATAAGTAAGTCCCCTTGTTACTTGTTTGTCTAGGTGAATAGGCGACCTATATACCTCAAATCCATAATACTTGCATTCTACACAAGTTTAGTAAGCTCTTTGCAAGCTCCTTTGTGATTGATTCTTCCACCTTCAACTTTTGTTGGAGATACTATACAATTAAAATCTCCTATTAGTGCTCAGGGCCTAGCTACTCCTACATTAATAGTCTTGATGTCTTTCCATTGTCTAGCTCTCTAGAATAAGAATTTAGAAACATATATTATTGGTAGTTCAAAGTTGGTATTTATACCTTAGAGCTGGCAGTTCAGATGTATGAGTTGATCAGATTCCCAGGCTATTTGTATCAAAACTTTTTCTAAGTTGTAGGCACAAATTATCCTCCCATTGTAATGGTGAAAATGATTAGAAAGTGTCTTTCATTTAGTACCGAAAAAGCTAAGGCTATAGATGAGGCAACTTTATTTTTGTTTCAAGCTAACCTCTTTTACAGATTGCCTTTTTTGAGGGTCATTCAGCCCTCTTATATTCCTAGGTAGAGTAGTCATGATCTTATACAAGGGGTTAATCCCCCTTCAACCTGCCCTTCCCTTTCTTTCTTACTGATCTTCTTTTGTTACTTGTTGAGGGCTACATTTCCTCATCTTTATGATTCATAGGCAGCTGAATTTCATCATCACTGAATAAACTAGTAGTACTAGTCCCTTTATCACCAACTTGTATATTATCTTAGGTAATTTTGTTTGTAACAGGAGCTGACTCAATTGCAAATAGATTCTCAATTATATTCACTTGTGTAAGTTCATCAACATCCTTGTTTCCCTTCCCATGATTCTACTCTTTTCTCAAAAAAGGAGTCACAGGAGGAGTATCAAGCCCCATTAGCTCATTATAGCCTTATGTGTCCTTATAGCCTTGCATATCCTGCTGAACTTATTTGGTTCCCAGGTATAGGTAATGGTAATTCCCATTTTTACTAGCTCACCGTCCTCTTATAGCTTCACGATAAAAATAGATTCAATCAGCTCAACATTCTTTTTGATCTCAATATATATTTTAGCTTAAAATATTCTCTCCATGTATGCTATTTGTAAATCCATGTAAATAGGCTTGTTGATAGAGCTAGCTAAGAAGCTAAGCCCATTAATGGTCTAGAATTTTGAAGGTACATTATGAAAATTGACCCATATTAGAATACTATCAATGTTAACTCTATCTAATTCGACTTTTTCCTCCATTTTTGTACAAACATATGCTATCCCCCAACTCACCAAGGTCCTTGTTCCAAAATCTCATCAAGGTATGTTTCATTGCTAAATTTGAAGATAAAAGTGTCATCCTCTTTAAGCATTGTTCTCTTTAGTCCTTTCTTACTATAAATGTTTGTAACCCAAGTTTGAACTAGAGGAAATGTTGGTCTTTTACTCCAAAAGAAGCTAACAAGTGTAAAGGACCACAATGCAACTCTAACTTTAAGTAAATTTATAGGTGGAGTATAAACCTCATCCACTATGTTTCCTTCAAAATGTCTTATACTTATTCTATGGAGTGGCTAGTTTATCCTTCCATGAACAAGAAATGTGGTTAGATGGATTGTTTGGTGTTGAGGTTTCACTAGTTTTGTCCCCTACAACTCACGAGCTAAGGCTTAGGGAACTCCTTCTAACTCAGGTTTTTCCTCTATCTTCAAGTCCCTTAGATGAAGGAGGTTAAAGCTAAGAACCAGTGTAGGGTCACAACTAGGCAGTTACACCTCTACAACAATAGACCTGTAACAAGCAGTAACTTACCAAAAAAGAAATAATGCAGAGAAATTTAAATAACTTTGTTAATGAAACGTTAGAGCCCTTCTCTCTACTTTATAAGGCTTTTATCCAAATTTAGAATAATTGAAAGGAGTTATATACAAACCTAGAGGTAGGTCAATATAAATTTTATGGATTGGGGTCAAACTTAATAATAAAATTCATGGATTCATTAACGCAATCGTAAGCATTTTAATTAAAAAGAGATTTCAATTAATCAACCTAAGATTAGTTGTTATATTCTTAAAAAAGAAATTAAGGGATCTCAAATCTATTGATGGTGATGGTGATTGTGATGGTGATGGTGGTGGTGATGGTGGAAGAAAAGATTTGAAAGTGGGAATAGAGAAAGGAAAAGAAAAGAATATTTTTGACAATCGATTACAACAACCTATAAAAATATGTTTTTCTTGTTTTTTAAAGTTACCAAAACGATTGGTTTTCTTTAATTTTGAAAACAAAAAATGGCAGCTATTTTGAACCAAATATTTTTTAGTAATTTCTTTTCAATTTTTTGTAATCATAAAAAATTTAAAACTCATAATTAAAAAAAGGCTACTGTTGAGGAATAAGACCTAATAGAAAAAGGAACAGGGAGAGGAAGAGTCTTGGATCAACTGGTAAAGGTTGCTCCTTTGTGACCAAAAAGTCACAAGTTCAAATCACAGAAACAGCTTCTTCGTAAAAATACAAGGGTAAAGCTACATACATTGATGACCCTCCCCAGAACCTACAAAGCAAAGAGTCTTATGCACTAGGTATATTGACTTTGACTTTTAAAAAGAACAACGGGGAAAAGAAGGAATAGCAAGAAGAGAAAAAGAAGGGATGCTAGAGTTTATTGTAACAAAAGGACAAGCTTTTTAAGAGACAAGGGTTTCTAGTACAAATAAAAAAGAGAAATTTAGAGAGAGATTTTATAAAGAAAACTACTACTTAATTTAACAATTACACCACTACTGAGAAGGAATTGCTTGCAGTGGTATTCGCATGTGAAAAATTTCGTTCTTATCATTTGGGCTCACAAGTTATTGTTTTTACAGACCATACGGAATTACGTTATCTCTTTGCTAAAAAGGATGCCAAGGCTAGGCTCATCAGGTGGGTACTTCTGCTCCAAGAATTCAACATTAAGATTAAAGACAAGAAGGGAGCAAAAAATGTTGTAGCAAACTACCTATCATGACTTGAAGGGGGTACCATGAAGAAGGAGAGGAAATCGAGGAGAGCTTTCCTGATAAGGCTTTAATGATGGTAGAAAATCCTTTTCATCCTTGGTTTGCAGATATTGCAAACTACCTCTTAGGTGGTATTCTTCCTTCTAAACAAAGCCTAATGTTTTAACTCAATGTTATAGTTCAGTGTGTGCAGGACACTATGGAGGGAACAAGATGGCGGCTCGTATCGTGAAATGTGGGTTCTATTGGCCAAGTTTGTTTAAGAATGCCCGAAACTTTGTGTTACAGTTTGATAGACGTCAGAGAGTGGGAAACATATCAAAGCTGGATGAGATGCCACTTTTGAATATCATGGAAGTTGAAATATTTAATATTTGAGGCTTGGATTTTATAGGACCATTCCCATCCTCCTTAGGTAACATATACATATTAGTTGGAGTTGATAATATTTTGAAGTGGGTTAAGGCTCTAGCTACTCCAACCAATGATGGCAAGGTAGTACAAATATTTTCACCACATTTGGAGTGCCTAGAGCGATAATCAGTGATGGAGGGAGTCATTTTTGCAACAAACCCTTTGAAGCTCTATCGTAAAGATATAATGTGCATCATCAAGTGGCAACTCCTTACCATCCATAAACAAGTTACCAAGTGGAAGTGGTGAACAGAGAATTGAAGAAGATTTTGGAGAAGGTAGTGAGCACTTCAATGAAAGATTGGGATTTGAAGTTAGATGATACACTTTGGGCGTATAGGACAACCTTCAAGACACCCATAGGTATTACTCCATATAGACTTATGTATGGCAAGGCTTGCCATTTGCCTTTGGAGTTGGGGCATAGAGCCTATTAGGCAATTCGAATGTTGAATATGGATTGGAAGCTTGCGGGTAAGAAGAGATTGTCACAACTTGATGAATTGGAAGTGTTAAGATTTGAAGCTTATGAAAATGCTAAGTTATACAAAGAAACAGCAAAAAAATGGCATGATGCTCACATTAGAAAGGAGTTTAAGAGTGGAGACTTGGTGCTTTTATTCAATTTACGACTTCGGTTATTTCTTGGAAAGCTCAAGTCAAAATGGAGTGGACGCTTTAAGGTCCTTCAAGTGTTTCCCCATGGAGCTTTGGAGTTGGAAAATGACAAGGGTGAAGAATTCAAGTTCAATGGGCATAGGTCCAAGCCATACTATAGAGGGACATACTCATAAGAAAGGGAATTCATCTCTTTCCATTCTTCCACTCTTTCATGAATGCATATGGAATGGTCAAGCTAATGACCTTAACTTAGCATGTTTACCTTTCTTTTTTTTGTCTTTGTTTAATTGTTTGTTTGATTTGGTTGGTTTTGATTATGTTTGGTTTGAGTTTGCTATGATTTCTTGGTGTTTACTTGGATTTTGTATGAGTTTTAACTTGTTTTCTGTTCAAATTTCTTATTGGTTAGGTGATTTTGATGTGTTTGCAGGTTCCTTGAATGTTGGGAATGCATGTTAAGCTTGGAAGACGACTAAAAAGCTGGAAAATCAAGATTGGGTATCTGTACAGTGCCCACATTCATGGGAATGGGTCTGTTTCCCACGAATGTGGGAAGGCTCTTCAAAAGCTTTCTAGAGCCTTAACCCACGATCGTGGGAAGCATAGGGATTCCCATGATCATGGGATCCCCAGCCGAGGGATTTTAAAAATCCCACCTTCTTTCTTCTTTCTTCATCTTCTCACATTCTCTCACTCTAAAACCAACACCCACTCACCTAAACCTCATAAATCCTTCATCTTTCCCCCAAATCTTGGTGTTTTCTCCACCCTTTCCATTATTATTCACTCCCTTAACACTTATTTCACATTACCCACTCAAAAATCCAAGGATTTGGTAAGTTTTTCTCTCTTTATCTCTAAAAAATATGCTAATATCTCTCTTGACTTTTTTTTTGCAGGTTTTTCTCCTTAAATGGCTCCAAAGAAGCTTGTACCCATTAACCAACTAACCAACTATGCCTCCAAGTCTCTGGAGAAGGTAAATGTGATATGGCGGCCACTTTTCGCACCCCATTACCTATTTTTTGGAAGAAGAAGGTATGAGATTTTGGGATTTTGAGGATAGAGAGTTATTGCCTCCTAGGTACTTTGATTTTAACCTATTAGAAACTCTAGGACTAAGGCGTAACATTGAAAGATTGGCTGCAAATATTAGTTGGGGTCATTTAATTCGTTGTGTTGTATTGATATACCCTATGATGACAATAGAATTTTTAACCACTATGCGCTACAATACTAAAATGGACATGTTTTAGTTTAGGATAGGTGGCCATACATATAGGCTAGATTATAATGTCATTCATGCGCTCTTTGAATTGTCTAACATCAAAGTTTTGGATGAGCATGGTGATTTTAATGTGGATGATTATTGGAAGATCCTTACGAGTGAAAACACTTTTGACTCTAGGAATGCACCCAACACTTTGATTCGTAGCACCGAGCACTTACTTCTTCACAAGTTTATGTGCCTAATTGTTTTTAACAAAAATGAAAGCAATAAGTGTTTGACTAAAGAACTTTTCTTTCTTTGGTGTATGGATCGTAAAATTAAAGTGAATGCCCTTATTGTATTTTTCGATCTATTATGGGTTCCATTACTAAGAAAAGCTCATATTTTGGCATGGCTTACGTTGTTACTACTTTGGCTATGCACTACAATCTTGACGTGGATGGTGTGCGCATAGCCAAACCTGATATGTTTGATATACCTTATTTGAGACACTCTGAAATTTTGGAGTACCATTCTATGGAGCTCCTAAATCCTCAGATGCGCATTAATTTTAAGAACAAGAAGGGCAAGGATGCAGCGACTTCTCAACCATCCTTCTCTCAGGCGCCCCTGAAGACCTAAGAAGAAGTAGTTGAAGACGAACCAACCGTAGCAGTAGATGTCGATAAGTTCCAGTAAATCCTCAACCAAATGGCCAAAAACCATCGAAAACTGACATTGTAAATTAATAAGCTCGGCAACCAAATGAGACAAGTGCATAAGGAGTAGCGATACATCAAAAAGAAATTTCTCAAGTTCATCTGGATGAAGAACATTGAAGTCCCTTCCCCCTACACGTTCTCCACCACAATCTCCATGAAGCTTTCTTACCTTTTACTTTTTATGTTGTTTTATTTACCTTGTTAGTTGTTTTACTTGCTTGTTTGTTTGACGTTTTGTTTTGTGTTTTAGTTTCCTTTTGTGGTTGCTTTGTCACTTTAAGAACAATGTGTTGTCCAAGTATGGGGAGATGACATTTGTTTTGTCAATTGCATTGTTTTAGTTTATCTTAGTCACTATTTGCATTTTATTAATTAGAATGCATTTTTTAGGCATATTAGGTTGTTTTACGTTGTTTTGTATTAGCAATGGAACCAAACTTAAATCATTTTGACTTGTTTTTCCATGAGATTCTGTCATGCTAGTTGGAATGAGATTGAATGCATGTTTGAAGTCGGATTAGGCTACTTGAGGAGAGAGTGAACCACGTTGAGTGATGAAAAGTAGTTGGTTGCATAAGCTTACTCAGAATTTGACATTTGAGCAATGAGGTAGTGTAGATGCATAATGAATTTTCATTTGAGCCAATGTGAGGATTGAGCCTATATGACTCCATCTATAGTCACTTTATTTCTTTGTTTGTGGCAATGTGAGGATTGAGCCTATATTACTCTATCTATAGTCATTTTATTTCTTTATTTGTGTGATGCTTCCTTAGGTTATTACCTTCAGAACTTTCTTTGAATCGGTTTGAGTCTACTGGATGCATGCTTAATAGAGATGATTAAGGCCCTTTTTGTGTTAACCTTTGGCTTAAATGACCTACCTTTTATTATCCCTTGCTACCCCCGTTGAGCCTTAACCCTTTTATTTCTTAAAAACACCCCACATTTTAAAACTCGAAACCCTATTAGCCTATCCATTCACAAGCTTAGTAGAGTATTAAGCGATGCATTAGTTTGGGATTTTTGCTACATTTTTTCTGATATGAGTTGAGTGATACTTCTACTCTTGGATAACGTTGCATTTAGTTGCTATTTTGTTCGTTGTTACTTCAATTGTTGAAAAAAAGAAAAATAAAATGAAAAGAAAAGAAAAAAGAAGAACATTTTAGTAGCATCAATAAGTGCTGAGTAATAGTATATTTACATTTGTGTAACTCAAAAATACGTTTTGTTATCCCTTTGTTCACTTATTACTTTATGAATGCTTATGTTAAACCCTTTACCTCGTTTGACCCACGTTAACCCTTACCACATTACAACGTGAAGCAAGTCTTTTTGATCTATTTATGCAGGTAATCATTGTAGAGGAGAATTGGTGTATTCACAAGCCAATGGTAGTGTAGCTTCCTATAGGGCTTAAGCGAAGCACTAACCATCAAACACTTGAGAGAAATGAGTGAAATCGTGAGGAACATTCATTTTGTGTTTATACTTATCTTTGAGTGATGGTGCCATAAGTTGACTTTGCTTATCTAAACTAATGAAATGCAGTCATGATATGTGTAGTAGCTTGACATTTTAGTTGGCCAAACTTTGAAGGATTGCATGTTTTGATCTTTGTGAAAATGAAGTGATTGAATTGATTGGTTGTGTTTGATTTTACTTGAGGACAAACAAAGATTTAAGTGTGGGGAAGTTGATATTTGTGGATTAGTGAGTGTTTTTCTAAGTATTTGGCAAGTGTTTCTTGTATAATAGGTTATTATTATTATGTTTTAGGACTTATTTTGTATAATTTTGTTTAGTTTGATCTTCATGGTGGTTCTTTTATGTTTGATGTTGATTTAGGGTAAGAATTGATCATTTTGATGTAGGAATGGAGGGTGGCCACCTTTGTGATTAAGCTAGGGACTAAGAGAGGAGAAGAGAAATGGAGGAGTTGTAAGACAATAACCTACGATCGTGGGATTCATTCTAATTCCCACAATCACGAGATCCCTAACCCGAAAAGACACGCAGGTTTCACTTATTTTTAGGTTCTTGTGACTATATAAGGGCACAAATCCCTAGGACTGAGGGGGTGTCGTGAGAAGTTGCCTCTTTGCATTAAATAACAGATTTAGTGCCTAGAGATGTAGAGAATCAATATTTCCATTCCAAATCGGGCAAAGAGCATACCAACTCTAGATTTTCTAAATTTGGGCAAAGAAGAGGAGGAGCTTGCTTCATTGAGTTCTTATTTTGTTTCTCTTCTAGCATTTTTATTATGGATTTTCTAGTCGTTGGGGATGTTAATGACGTTATGAGTGGCTGAATTATTTGTTGAGATTACTTTTCAACTACCTATTGAACTCCTATTTTGTTAATTTGAATGAATGATGCTTTTGATGAATGTTAAGATTATACCTTGCAATATATTGAAAAATTGAGTTGGGTAAATTATGTAGGGTTGTAAAATGAGAACTGGCACTCTATAGACTTACATTCATCAAGTTAATTTACTAGTTAGAGAGAGATCTTTTCTAATTAGTTAATTTATAATAGGATAACTTCATAACTAGTTGAATTGATGGACTGATTTTGTAGATTGAGAGATTGCTTCATCATTTCCATTTAATTTGGCTAGGGACAATTAATTACACCTTGAGACAGGGTAGTTAATACATTAGGAAATCTTAGGTGAGGTACAGTTCACATAATAAGGTAAGAGGGAGACAAGATAGGGAAAAAGTGATTCCTAATTGTTAAATCTTCAATTCCAAGTTTCTGCACTTTTTCTTTATCATTTATTAATTGTTAGTTGTTTGATTTAGTTTAATTTTTCAATTTATATTTATTAAAATTTCTTCTCAAACAAAGTACCCTCAATTAAAGAACAGATATCTAAGGGATCGATATCTGTTCTTTACTATAGGTTACATCTTGTATACTTATGATTTTGAGCGTAAAACTAGTGAATTGGTTTTGCAATCAACAAATACTAGTACATATATGTGAGCCATAACCGGTATCCAATACCCATATGTTATTATTAGAAACAGTATTAATATCATTAACAAACATACCTAAAGTAGATGGGGCATCTAATGCCTTTTTCTACTTTAGTGACTCCAGATAGGCCTTACAGTTCCTCTTTAATTGGCCATCCTTGCCACAGTGGAAGTATGTTCCTTTAAAGGCAGTCTCCTTAGCTTTCGTCTTAGCCACACCTACCTTTGGCCTTGTGAACTTCTTCTTTTGGTTCTTCATCCTCGAACTAGAAGAGTCAACCAGCATCACAGCCTTACTGTCCTTATGAACAGATGGCTCAACTATTTTAAATAAGTTGATCAGCTCAGGAATCGTTTTGGATATTTGGTTCATCTCATAGTTAAGCACAAACTGTGAATAACTATCAGTTAAACTAATTAGAATTAAGTCTACACTTAATTCATGATCCATCAAAAAACCTAAGGAGGCCAACCTATGAATATAACCATTCATCTACAGTGCATATTGCACTAAAGGTGTCCCCCAGCCATCTTGGATCGAAAGAGCAACCTCAAGGTCTCGAACCTTTTGGACCTAGCTTGCTCATCAAATAACTCCCTCAGATGATAGACTATGGCTTGAGCATCTATAGCCTCATGTTGCTTTTGTAATTTTTGTGACATAATTGCCAACATTATGCAGCTAGCCATCTCATTATCATCGAGATGCTTTCTATATACCCTTTGATCACTATCAGAAGCATCAGCAGCAGGGGGATTGGTAAGTGGTTCTTCCAAATTGTAGCCTAATTTCGCTAACTTGAGAACTATTCTTAGGTTCCTAAGACAGTCTAGGAAGTTTTGTCCAGTTAACTTATTGGCTTTCAAAAGTAAGCGTAGGTTCACAATAGTGGTCATGGTGTCAATTCTTGTAGGCTAATGTCAAAGAGAGAAATAGTGTTAGACTGTACATAAATGTATGTCAATTAGAACTTTAATAACATGCAGTATCCTTCCAATTATTTTCTCCCGAATCCATATCCTTCTATATGAATCCGTGAGAACTTGTATAGAAGTTCTCCTAGTGGGTCAATATCCAATATCCTTAAGAATGATCTTGGGTTTGCCCAACAAGCCACCTTAGGTCAATCAGTATCGATCATACCAATTGCATTTATAATGTAACTATCAAATCTAATGCTATTAACTGTTGATGTGTGCACTCAGATTGGGCTATCAACCCTTGGTGTATGTACATCTCATGTACACTACTCAACTTCGCCTCTGTCCACGTTGACCTTGGGTTTGCCTAACAAATTAATGCTTCTAATAAAAACTGTTCAAAAATCATATTTCCATGGATCGAACATATTCATGTAGAACGAACTTGGGTTTTCTTAACAATACTAACTCTAAAAGAACTCTAGTTCTCACCATATTAATGGAAGGTGTTAGTTTTAATATTCTAAATGAGGGATTTCTACATAGGTCTCATCTAACTAGGATGGTCTTGTATATATATATCATATATAGGTATATAGTTACTATAGCTATATGGCATGATATAGACACCCCAATCATATTAGGCTTATGTCCATAACCATCCATTATACAACTCCAAACAATCCTAACATGCATTCTCTAATGCATCAAGTTAAACACCTAAGTTGTGGTTGTGACAATTTATGGCTCCTAAATTTTGGAAGTTGATTAAACTCTTGAATAGAATTGCTTACTAATTTTAATCTTGGATAAATTTAATTTTTCATGTCATTTTGATTTGGAATTCAATATTAATCAAATTAAATTAAACTCTAATTTTTAAAAATTAATTCTAAAAATTAATGCACCTTAAAATTAATTATTTGATGTCAAAATTAAACACTTTAATTTTGTCACACATGCCACTTTCTAGTCATACTAGAAAATTTAATGCTCCACATAAATTAATTCAAAATTAAGTTCCATGCATCTTCAGGCTATTTCAAGTTCATCAAAATAATTTTGGAATCACCCAAAACCATCAAGATAACCAAAACTACACCTACACACATAAAAATGACAAATTTGACATCTAAAATTTTTCCAGAAATCTAATTTTAAGAAAATTCATTTTGGCATGCATAAGATATCAAAATAACACATTTTTATCACATAAAAATATTTTTAAGCTTCTAAAACCGAAACATACACATACAAAATTATCAAACAAAATAGTTCCATCAATTTCAACAAAACTGACCAAATCTGTTTACTGTTTGAAAAAAATAATTGGTCAATTAATTATGGAAAAATTCCAGAGGATTAAGCACATTCTAAATATGTTTACGAAATTTTTGAGAATCAAATTTCAAGAAAAACATGTTTAACCTCAATAATTTAGCCAACTAACCTCATATGTTCTATAGGAAAACAATTTTCATGCATGTTGTATAAAAATCGAAAATAAATATTTTAAACACATTAAAATCAAGTTCCAATAACGAAAACCATCTACAAACATCTTTTGAGCAGATAAGTGAAAGAAAATTATGAAAACAAACATTTATAATTTAATTTCGAATTTTCTGATAACAAAGCCTCAGCTGTCACAACCATGCAATCCTATTGCACATGTAATAGAAACTACATCTAATAGGTACAAGATGGATCTGATACCACTGTTGGGTTTTGACCTTGCATCAGATGCATCAAAAATAGAAAATATTGGTGGAAATATAAAACAAAACCTAAAAAGCCAACAACTTTCAAGTGCCATTAGATGTAATTTTAACAAAACATGAACTTAAGATGTGTACCTTACAATCTCCTTTGTTCTTCATTGTCTTCACCTTGTCATGTTTCCGTAAACCACAAAGACCAAAGGAGTATGTCTCCAATGATATATAAGCAAAGAATGAAGCTCGAAACCTCCTAGGAAGAATGGTTAGAACACATACAAAGTGCTAGCTTTGAGATGTATTCTTTGAGAGAGTGTTTTTAGAGAGTGAGAGAAGATGATGAACACTTCACCAAAAAGTCTCTTGTTTTCACATAAGACTTGCACGAAAATTGATATTTCTTACACCCTTTGGCCTTCCTCTAACCCCCTACATCAATGGAGAGTCAGTGGGAATTAAGTGGCTTTTAATCCCACTTAATTTGGGATGAAACTTCCACCCTTTCTTTAAAGGGTAATTTTGTCATCCTACCTAATAAACAAGATTCACATGTGTCATAATTCACAACGAAATAACCATAAACTACCACACTTGTGTAGCTTAGTCATGCATCTCTCATATCTTGGACCCCCATCTAAAACCATTTTACTTATTCTTCGTATCTTCAATGCATGTAACCATTAGGTTCTCAGTTATGTTGGCCACTTAAATTAATACTTAATCTAAGCAAGTCATGAGCGATATCTAGCAACACATCATGACCCCCAAATGACCAGAAAGTCAGTGGTTTGACTACGTTTCATAGGCAATGTTCTTGTGTTATTCATCCTTTCACCATCTATACCCCTATTTTGTTCAGAGTATGGTTAAAGTGTCAATTCCCACTAGACTGACTATGTCACATCTAGCCCAAGTGATGTTAGTTCTTATCCTCGAGGCTCTTTACTCAATTGGATATATCACTGAAGACTATCTTTATGAAATTTCCACTCTGGCCAGAGATTCCAGAGTAATGAACCCGATAGGAGGCCATGGGTATCATCTCCTTCTATCAGGAGTGATGAATCCTTTATTGGCTACTGAGTTACCTTCGAATACCACAATTTATGCCCAAACACCACCCTATCAGCAACCTCTGAGGGGCAACGAGTAATGGAGTAAAAGTATAGGATTAGTATCCAAGATATCCTTGAGCACCTCAAGTCTAAGGATAGTTGCACCATTGCTATGATGAGACTATCATTGACACTAGAATAGATTATCCATGTGATTGTCTCATGACAGTTCATCCAATGTACTTACTATTCCTAGCAAACATCCATATGTTAACTCTAAACAAATCATGCTTACAGCTTATGAGGTCTACTGCTTGATCTAATCAAGGAGTATAGCATGTGCTAGTCTGTCCAGGTTAATAATGTCTTGTCGTATTAATCCTTTGACTAGGAATATTTTAGATTCCAACATAATTACATATGATAGGAATCTCATTATCATGATCTCATCATGATTTCCTTTATGCTATGTAATATATCAAGGACTTCATTAATTCGAATTAAGGTCACTATCAATTCATAAACAACATGAATAACAAGTTAACAAAAAGCTTTTTTATTAATCAAAAAGATTTGTATGATAAGTGCTAAAAGTGATTGCCTTTATAGCATTTCTCTAACACCTTTTAGGGTTGCATTATGTTCCTTTTATACTCTTTTCCAATTAGGACAACCGTAGGTCTTTTTCCAGGTTCGAAAGGTCCAAAAAGTCCCCTGAAAACTTAAATCGAAAGTGTGCCTCGTCTATTTGCACGCAGAAAATGATCATGGCCAAGATTTTGGCCTTCTGTCACAATCGTGGCACCTCTATCGTCCTTTTGTCACGATCGTGGTTGTGATCATGGCCTTGGGTTAGCTCTTAGGTTTTCTCCAAATCTTCTCTGTTATCCACTTTTTGCCCTAAAACACTAGCAAACATATAAAATTGAAGCTCAAAAGCATGCTCTAACCCATAAAACACTTAAAACACAAATATCTACTAACTAACACAATTCTAACCTAACACGTACTAAACAATCAAATTAACAACTAAATACAAACTAAACTACCCATAAAAACAAGATGCAATATATAACTATTAGTAATAACCTTGTACATGGTATTGCAACAAGAAGTAGGTCTAGAATCAATTAGAGAGGAGGGGTTAGACTTCTTTCGAATAAAGCAGATAAAATCATGGTTGAACTTTTTTAGCATCTTGCAAGAAGACAAAGTTTCCTTTAAATCTTGAGTAAGCGGTTCACTGATAATGTCCCATTTCTTTTGGGAAAAACAAGCAGTGAAACCATGGGGACCTGGAGCTTTCAAAGGATTTAGATTGACTTCCTTTATGTCATTGTTAGAGAAAGGGGTTGTCAAGAACTTCTTTATATTTTGCTTAAAGGGCGGTCAAAGAATCTCTTTATATTAGTTAGTTGTCTAGGCTGATTTGCGATTCCCAATAATTGTTCAAAGCAGCTTCTAGTGATATTCAAAAGAGTAGTGTTGTTTGATTGAAAGACTCCATTTGCATCCTGGAGCTCAACAATTTACAATTTTGTTGCTATTTCTCCTTACTAGAAAGGAGGCATGAAAAATTTTATTATTCTGGTCCCCATCTTTCAACCATGCCACTCTATCATTCTGTTAGAGGATAGATTAATACATAGATAAAGTTTGCTAATATTCCTTGAATCTTTAAAGTTCAATAACTCTCAGCTAAGGATGATGAGGGTGTTGATAGTTATTGGCTTAAGCAGCTTAAATCTTAATTTTGCAATCTTTGACTTGTTAGATGTGGGTAGAACTAAAGCTTTTGAGAGTTGTTTTCACCTTCCTCATTTTCTACATCAATTGGAAAGATTTGTATCCCTCAATATGTTGATTCCAGTAGTCTCACACTATATCTTAAAAAACCAAGTTTCTTGGTGAGTCCATTAAAGAACCTGTAGGAAGTTGCCCCATAATCCAAAATGGACATGTGTTGTATAAGGATGTAGGAGGGATCTGATAGAAGATTTTCCTCAAAATGAGAATATTATTGTGGGAATGAAACAAACCAAGATGGATTTATGAAAGTTCGATCGAGCATCCTGCGTAACAATAGCAGCTTGCTCTATCTGGTTTGGGGTATCCTTAAGGTTCTGTGCCCTAGGTTCATTACCAGAATTAGTATCAGTTAGTTCATCATATATGTCAGTTTGAAAGAGCTTGCCTTTAGGCTTCCATTGTTTGTTTGTTGTAGTAGGCTTCCAAGGATATGAAATAGGTATTTCAATTTTTTTAAGGTCTCCATCATCATCCAGTTTTAAAATAGGGAGTTTATTGGGCAAGGTGGAATTTCTACTCACTTCAATGCAAATTTTGTCGTAACATACCCTCTCTATGTTAGCTATTGGTGAGTACCATACAAACAGGTTTACCTAGTGAACTTGCTAAGTAGTTAAGACCTTCAATTGTCCATTTCTTCACAAACATTGGCTGTTCCCCAATATACAAGGGGCCAAATTTAATGATTTCAAGCAAATTTTGCTCAAATGAAAATTTAAAGAGAAAATTCCCATCTTCTGTCAACATTGTCTTCTTCATTCCTTTCTTCCCCCATTGTGCAATAGCCTAACCTCTCACAACTGGAACAGTTGGACATTTGCTCCAGAAATAACCTACTAGAGTTGTTTATTAATCCATAGCTCTAGCTTGCAGCAATTCCTTTGGAGGAGATAAGACTCCATCCTTTAGCAAATTGGGATAATGTTTAAGTTTACCTTTGTTATGTTGAATGGTCAATTTTTCCTTCCAAGACCCTTGGATCTATGTTGGTTCCTTACTTTCGTCTACTGTATCTATTGTTTCGAGAGGTTATAAAGCGATAGCTTTGTCCTTAATAGGAATTGAGAGTCCATGATATTCAACTGAGTTTAAGGGTGCTGTTCACCTCTATTATCAAGGCCCTCCAAGGCCTACCCTGAGTGGAGAACTTCAGAAGAAGGTCGATGAATAGTACCTGAAATAGAAAGGTGGGAATTAATTTTCCATAAAAGGAAGGAAAAGAAGGTTAGGATGGTAAAATTCTTAAAGAGAGGCAAGAGGAAAATTCTCAGAGAGAGAGGGTAAATCAAGGTCCAACTTTTTTTTCCACCTATTCTTCTTTTGAAAATGTGTATAGATTTAATCCTTTAACTCTTTTAGATATCTTATCATTATCTACTAGCGAACGTGATAATTTAGGTGGTAAGTATATGATAGATTTTTTAGGGATTTGGATGCCAAGGTTTATGCCAACATAGAGAGAAATAATGAATAACATGTAAGGCAAGCCAATAAGGGAAGTGTAAAGGTTATTTTTTAGCATAAATATTGTGTTTAGGTTTATGTTATGCCCAAAAAATTTTAAAAATTACCTAGGCTGTCCTACTTGCAAATATATGAGGTAGTTGTAGTGATTACCTAGAGTCGTCTCCCACGGACGTAAAATTGGTTAAGCTAAATTAACCTTGAACGAAAAATAAAAACAGATGAAATCTTAAACACTAATTATTGAGTGAAAGCTTTAAAGAAAGTCACGAAACTAGAATGAACAGTAAATTGATTCAACTAAAAACAAAGACGAGTAGAAATCAAAGTGGAAAACTCTTAAGAATTAATTTCATTAATTTAATCTCCTATGCATGATTAAGGGGAAATGATTGGACAATTGTCTTACGAAAATTAATAGTTTGATCCTAAGATCATCTCAAATAATTAACTAATCTAACTTTTGTATTTGACAAGTTATCACCCGAGTTAGTTATGAAAAACTGAACACTAATTACCACCAAGGTTAATATTTTTCTCATTCTTAACCTAAAAGGTGCTCCAGTTGGATTGCAGGCAGAATCATAAAATTTTAGTCCAAGAGTGATCAAAGTAAGCACTGTCACCAAAGTGAGCGTAGGAGTTTAAGAATTGATTGAGCCACTTTTGGTTAGCCATTGCCCTATCTAACTTTTTCATGATAAGCAAGTCCCCTTGTTACTTGTTTGTCTAGGTGAATAGGCGACCTATATACCTCAAATCCATAATACCTGCATTCTACACAAGTTTAGTAAGCTCTTTGCAAGCTCCTTTGTGATTGATTCTGCCACCTTCAACTTTTGTCGGAGATACTGTACAATTAAAATCTCCTATTAGTGCCCAGGGCCTAGCTACTCCTACATTAATATTCTTGATGTCTTTCCAAAGTCTAGCTTTCTAGAATAAGAGTTTAGAAACATATATTATTGGTAGTTCAAAGTTGGTATTTATACCTTGGAGCTGGCAGTTCAGATGTATGAGTTGATCAGATTGCCAGGCTATTTGTATCAAAACTTTGTCTGAGTTATAGGCACAAATTATCCTCCCATTGTAATGGTGATAATGATAAGAAATTATCATTCATTTAGTACCCAAAAAGCTAAGGCATTTATATAAATGAGGCAACTTTATTTTTGTTTTAAGCTAACCTCTTTTACAGATTGCCTTTTTTGAGGGTCATTCAGCCCTCTTATATTCCTAATTAGAGTAGTCATGATCTTGGACAAGGGGTTGATCCCCCTTCAACCTGCCCTTCCCTTTCTTACTGATCTTCTTTTGTTACTTGTTGAGGGATACATTTCCTCTTCTTTATGATTCATAGGTAGCTCAATTTCATCATCACTGAATAAACTAGTGGTACTAGCCCCTTTATCACCAGCTTGTATATTATCTTAGGTAATTTTGTTTGTAACAGGAACTGACTTAATTGCAATCAGATTCTCAATTATATTCACTTGTGTAAGTTCATTAACGTCCTTGTTTCTCTTCCTAAGATTCTACTCTTTACTCAAAAAAGTAGTCACATAAGGAGTATCAAGCCCCATTAGCTCATTATAGCCTTATGTGTCCTTGTAGGCTTCCATATCCTGATGAAGTTATTTGGTTCCTAGGTATAGGTAATGGCAATTCCCATTTTTACTAGCTCACCATCCTTTTATAGCTTCACGATAAGAATGGATTCAAGCAGCTCAACATTCTTTTTGATCTCAATACATATTTTATCTTAACATATTCTCTCCATGCATGCTATTTGTAAATCAATGTAAATAGGCTTGTTTATAGAGCTAACTAGGAAGCTAAGCCTATTAATGGTCCAAAATTTTGAAGGTACATTATGAAAATTGACCCATATTAGAATACTATCAATGTTAACTCTATCTAATTCAACTTTTTCTTCCATTTTTGTACAAACATAGGCTATCCCCCAACTCACCAAGGTCCTTATTCCAGAATCTCATCAAGGTATGTTTCATTGCTAAATTTGAAGATAAAAGTGTCATCCTCCATAAGCATTGTTCTCTTTATTCCTTTCTTACTATAAATGTTCGTAACCCAAGTCTGAACTAAAGGAAATGTTGGTCTTTTACTCCAAAAGAAGCTAACAAGTGTAGAAGACCACAATGCAACTCTAACTTTAAGTAAATTTACAGGTGGAGTAAGAACCCCATCCACTATGTATCCTTTAAAATGTCTTATAATTATTCTAGTAAGTGGCTAGTTTATCCTTCCATGAACAAGAAATGTGGTTAGATGGATTCTTTGGTGTTGAGGTTTCACTAGTTTTGTGCCCTACGACTCACGAGCTAACGGTTAGGGAACTCCTTCTGAGTGAGGTTTTTCCTCTATCTTCCAATCCCTTAGAAGAAGGAGGTTGAAGCTAAGAACCAATGTAAGGTCATAACTAGGCAGTTACACCACTACAATAATAGACCTATAACAAGTAGTAACTTACCAAAAAAGAAATAATGTAGGGACAATTAAGTAACTTTGTTATTGAAACATTGGAGCCCTTCTCTCTACTTTATAAGGCTTTTATCTAGATTTAGAATAATTGAAAAGAGTTACATGCAAACCTAGAGATAGGTCAATATAAATTTTATGGATTAGGGTCAAACTTAATAATAAAATTCATGGATCAATTAATGCAATCCTAAGCGTTTTAATTAAAAAGAGATTTCAATTAATCAACCTAAGATTAGTTGTTATAGTCTTAAAAAAGAAATTAAGGGATCTCAAATCTATTGATGGTGATGGTGATTGTGATGGTGATGGTGGTGGTGATAGTGGAAGAAAAGATTTGAAAGTGGGAATAAAGAAAGGAAAAGAAAAGAAGATTTTTGACAATCGATTACAACAACCTATGAAAATATGTTTTTCTTGTTTTTTTTAAGTTACCAAAACGATTGGTTTTCTTTAATTTTGAAAACTAAAATGGCAACTATTTTGAGCCAAATATGTTTTAGTAATTTCTTTTCAATTTTTTGTAATCATAAAAAATTTAAAACTCATAATAAAAAAATACTATTGTTGAGGAATAAGACATAATAGAAAATGGAACAAGGAGACGGATAGCCTTGGATCAACTGCTAAAGGCTGCTCCTTTGTGACCAGAAAGTCACAAGTTTGAACTACAGAAACAGCTTCTTTGTAAAAATACAAGGGTAAGGTTGCATACATTGATGCTCTCCCCAGAACCTACAAAGCAAAGAGTCTTGTGCACTAGGTACGTTGACTTTGACTTTTAAAAAAAGCAACAGGGAAAAGAAGAAATAGCAAGAAGGGAAAGAGAAGGGATGCTGGAGTTTATTGTAACAAAAGGGCAAGCTTTTTAAGAGACAAGGGTTTCTAGTACAAATAAAAAGAGAAATTTAGGGAGAGATTTTATAAAGAAGACTACTACTTAATTTAACAATTTTCTTTAAAACTACTTTTAAATAAAAAATAAAATATTTTATTTATTTTTAATTAAGTATGATCTGCATATATTCTCACAAAAATAGAACAACAACATCCAGTATGAATCTCACTGATCTGCAAGGTTTGGGGGAGATCTAATAGTATGCAGCCTTACCCTAACCAGTAAAGAAGCAAAAAATATGGTCTACATATATTCTCACATAGAGTGCAACTTAAAAAATGTTGACATCAAAAATGCTAATAATTGAGTAAATAGAAAATATATTTAAAATAAATTGAAACTTTGAACATTTAATTTATATATATTTAGTTATGCTTAATATTACAAATTTAGTTAAATTTAAAATATAATTGAACATAATTTTTCCTTTAAATTTTAAATTTTAGATAACAATTTTAAAAAAATAAATAAAGTATTGTATTTACTATAGCACAACTATTCCAAAAGTATTATAAAAGTACCAAGATAATCAAATTTAGTTAACCTTGTCAATCTAAGTTCCGATGGAAGCTACCGTACAAGAAAGAAAAATCTAACTACTTTATACTTACAAATCGGTATAGCATCCACCTATCAAAGATTCCACTGGGTTCCTATATAGGGGGTAATCATGTGAACAACTTTTCTGGTTAGTATGGCAGCTCGAATCCAATTTAGTATTTTATCCATTAATTGATATTTGTCTTCTTTAACTTGTTTGTAGTCTCACCCGTTCCTCTCTTTCCACAACATATATATGGTAGTAGTAAAAGCGACCTTGAGGAGGATAGCATTCTCGTTAACTGGCTTAGAATGAAAGATAAATCACCTCAATATAGGCTCCCATTCACAAGTGTTGTTCACTGCATCCACCATATAATGGATCCTACTCCATATGGATTTAGAAAATGCACAAGCAAAAAAATGATATCAGTCCTCATTTGCATTGTGGCAAAGAATACAACTAGTATTAATTGTGTTGAACCACTAACTCTTGGTTTTGAGCCTATTTTTGATTGTTAACCAAGTAATGAATGAAGCCTTCGGGTGTAGAGAGTTCTACCATATCAAATTGTACCAAGGAACCATCATGCTCTCATTCTGGAATATTTTATGACAAGACTTATTTGTAAAGTGCCCTTGCGGGTTTAGGGCCCAATAGATAAGAGTATTCTAGTGTGGTATCCCCCAATAGGGGAAGGTATTCAAGCAAAGAGTAAAATCCGCTAAAGTTACCCTTCTATACACCATCTTGAATGAGGAAAACTACTCTAGCATCCATAGGAAGTCTATTTCTTAGGTGTGAGAATGTAGTATGGTTGATGAGGGGACTTATCTTCGTCTAGTTATCATATGAAAACCAAGTATTGGCTCCTCCATTGACCCTAAGTTTGACATAGGGATATAGCAAATTCCACATTTGCAACAATTGATTGAAAAACTAAGAAAATTGGGTGGAAGGAGAAATTGCTGAAGGTTATGATTGTGGAGATGGATCGTAAGCACCCATTTTGTCTATAGAGCTTCCTTATCTGCAACCAATTTTACTCAGTAATACCTTTTGCATAGATGAGGTAGATACAATGCTTAACCCTCCTTGCTTCTTCAAGAATGTTACTTTACTTCATTTAAATTTTGCACTTTTTCCCGACTCGCCTTTGGCCAACCATAGAAACGCTTTCAACACTTTATCAATCTCTCTTATAATCTTTCTAAGTAGAGCCGTATGTGCTAGCCAATGTTTTTGGAGACTACACAACACTGATATGGTAAGAGAAACCCTGCCTGTATAGGATAACATTCGGTTTTGCCAAGAATGGACTCTAGCTTTGATTCTTTCTAGTATTGGTATACAATCCGCATATTTCAACTTTGGAGAGGATATAGTCACCCCCAAGGTACTTGAAAAGAGGGGGGTGGATGTTCATGTTCACTGCACTGTTAAATTCCTCATAATTTCTTACATCTGTTGAAATACATATGTTTCTTTTCGCATTATTTATCTTCAGCCTGGACCACTTTGAGAATAGCCCCAAAGAATGCATCAAGATGTGAATAGAGCCACTATCTTCTGCGTAAAATAATATATGATCATTTGCAAACATGATATGAGAGAGTTGAAGCTCCGAGCACTTCGGGTGAAACCTAAAATTACCATTGGATGCAATAGGAGAGTTAAGAAGTCGAGACAAGCCTTCCATGACTAATGTGAAGAGGTAAGGGGATAGAATATCCCCTTGCCTTATACCTTGTAATCTCTTTAATGGCTTAGGGGGAATTCCATTAACCAAAACACTCATGGAACTCTATGATCCATGTCACAAAAGCAGGGGGTAATTCCAGAATTTCCAGAGAAGAATGGATGAAACTCCAGTTGACAATGTCATAGGCTTTGTAGAAATCAATCTTCAGCATACAACTTTTCATAGGCCTTCCAAATGAGTATTCTTCCAACAACTCTTGTAATAGTAGGATATTATCTTCTATATTTCTACCAGGTATAAAGCTCCTTATGTAGTTCCCACCAATGTTTTAAAAATCAGACCGGATATCGAACCGATCAAAGGAAAGGTTTAAGGTTTAAGGTTTAGAGGTTTAACCATTAGTGAACCGCTATGAAACCGGTATATAATAAATAAGATGTAAAATGTATAAGAATAAATAAAAATAAAATATTTTATTGAAATAAAAATACACCAATGTCTATTATTATATAATGAACAAAAAATAAATAAATATGAGTCCAATATAAAACTTAAAATAACAATAAAAATCAAAATTGTATTTCTGAAGGAGGTTGCGTCTCATCATCATCAAAAGCTCCAAATTCTCCAATGCTATTTAAAGATTCGTAAACTACACTTTCATCCAAAGTATTTGCATCAACTTCTTCTACTGCATTAAAATAAATTA
>JAOQMS010000180.1:17476613-17498386 GCA_027563885.1 Erythroxylum longipes | reverse complement strand
ATATATATATATATATACGTGTTCTTCATCACTTTCACCCTAATTCTGCCCATTTCATAGTCTCTCACTACCAAAATTACCAAAGCAAAACATGAACCAATCCACACTTCTCATGTACTGCTCGAACTTTTCTAAGAAAAGTTTCAGGGTCCAACAATAGGTTTAAACACAATTTCATATTTTTCACGTGTTGACGAGTATGGCTTGAACAAAGTAGGATATTGGCAATTTAATGAAATCTTTTTTAACACACTTCGAGCAGAGGTATGTATTAGTGTTGTGTTTCAAAAGTAGAAAAATCTCCATTAATAGAATGCAAAATGTTCGAATATAGGTAGTGACATTATACCTTATTTGTGAAACCCATATAAACCTTAGAGGATATATGAATGCCATACAAAACAAACCTAAAACAAACTAAGACAATCCAACAATCCCTAGAAAATAAGGCAAATATACATCACATTTCATATGTCATTGAGGTTTAAACAGGACACAATATACACATATCAAAACCATACATTAAAAACAAACTTATCCTACAAATGGTTGTTACAAGACATTTAACATTAAAAACAAACTCATCCTACGCTATGGTTATTATAAGACATTTACACATACTCAAATTGTCTCATAATAATGAATACAACTTAAAGCTTAAGCACAAAATCTCCCTAAAGTTAATATGTTCTTCTTTGTCTATTGTGGTTGTCCTAGCCTTTACCCTATTTATCAAGACCTACATGGAGAAAAAACTACTGTGCTAAGCATATAGTTTAGTGGGAAAAATAAATAAATAAAGATAGAAGATGGCGACTGCTTTCTGCAATCATATATCATTTACATGCAAATGATTCATGTCATATCACATAACAATCATTGATTATGATAATCAGAAACTAATCCAATTATCAATTTGCATCAGAACAAAACAAATATCAAAGCACATATAGATTTGCCTGCTAATCTTTTCAGAATTGGTAATGGGAACATAACAGAAGATACCTATAATTGGTCTACAGAAGAGGTACTAGCCTCTAAAACAGAAGAGACTTAAGTCTCTAAAACAGAAGACATCATAGTGGAACAAAAACAATTGCAGACCTTTCTAGGCATGCCTATTTACCTACAACTAGGACTTGGCAGGTTAAAACAAATCATATCACATTTTAGAGTCAAATGTAAGAGAAATAATGTATAATATATGAATTTATTCCTTTATGCTCAATTTGGAAGTGTTCATTCATGCCCAATCAAATTTAATATGCCTTATGAACATAGCCTTTGCAATAATGCATCAATGAAAGCATTAATATACACGTACACATTACATGTATAAGGAGTCTCATATTACCCAAATATTAGGTTTACTAGGTTTCAAAGACATCCAAAATGGTTCGGGTGAGATGTAGTAACCATCAGAATCTAAACAATGATCTGGCTATGAAAGAAGACAAAATCACAATCGTGACACCCATGTAACGATTGTGACAGAAGCTCATCATTCAATACCTGTACTTGTTCTGTCATAAGCTTATAGTAAACGTTCAAATCAGGTCTTAAGTCTTCTATACATTTGTTCTCCTATGTCTTAAGTTTCTTATGCTATAAATTTCTTGCAATTTGGTGTATTATCCTAAGAGTTATACCAAAAATAATACAGTATTATTCCAAGAGCTATACCTAAAATAATACAAGATGTTCTAAAGCAGGAACAACAACTAGAACTCAACTTCTAACCAATTTTCAAAAACCTTAGAGTCAGAATTCAAATTCGAGTCCTTCATGAAAGTTGTAGACCTATCTCTTTAGTTTAATCTCCAACTAAAATTATCCCTTTTTCATATCTATAAGTCAAGATATGGCTAAAATACCGAAGTATATTTGATGGAACCACTCCATCTGGCGAGGTACACATTCCAATTAACTAACTTCGGTCATATTATATAGGAACAATGCCAAAATCATTTCCAAATGAACCAGCAACATCCCATTTTCATATAGAATGCTTCTCTTAACAAAAATTCTCACGTTACACTCAAAATCTTAAACAACATATCAAAATTTCCATACCTTTTAAAGGAGTGTTTCAAAACCTTTATTCTTCACTCCACTTGCTTCCCTTATTTGGTCTTCTCCTCTTCTACACATAGTATACCCATTCAAAACTCATCTTCAACAATCACTGATGCATAACAGAACCCTAGCTGAAGAGGAGATGAGAATGGAGCTAAAGTTCATACAAAAACAAGCAATTAACATACCTTAAACTTCAAATGCACAAAGGGATTTAATTAGATGTTAAACGGAGAGACAGAAGCTCAAACTTTTGCAAATTTTTATATTGGCCAAGCCTCCCCCTCTTCATCTGCATGTGTTTAGGTAAAGTAAAGCTTGAGGTGGGTGACATGCCATTTGCCACATGGCTTAATCTTCTAGTGCGGGACATGACACATGGCTCAATCTTATTGGTTTCTACTTTTCACCTTTCATTAATTACAAAACTGATAACACCATTGCCTTATTCTATGAAATTGCATGGCATCTTAATACATTTAGCAATTTAGTCCATGATTAATGTATATTTATGCATGCATAACACAATTAACACAAATTACTGAATTACCCCCAACAATCTTGTTCCTAGTGATTACAAATACTTTAGGGACAAGACACATTCCTACTATGCTATAGTTTTGGGGCCTCACATTATTGGTGCTATATTCTAACTCCTTTCCCTTAAATTTACCACAAATGGACTTAAATCGTCTCAAATTTTCTCCTTTTCCTTTGAGGAACTAAATTAAGAGATGAAACAAATATAAGTCATATTGAGTACCAAATCCAATAAAAAAATCAAAACATAAGCAAAATGTTATAAATCATGCTAAAAATATAATGCAATTAGCACTTATCAACTGTCCCTTACATTTAAGCATTTGCTTATCCTCAAGCAAATAAATTTCATTACTCAAAACTTAAATAAGAGGAAATTTTGGGAAAGCATTTAACAAATAAAACATATAAATCAAGATTCTTCGCCACATATTCAATAAATTTAATGAAATTGTTAGAAATTTAGCTACTTGCATAAAGTCACGAATCAGTTCAATCTACTAAATAATCCTTTAAACTTTAACTAAATTCACAAAATTCAAATCAATGCATAAAATGAATATGCATGAGAAAAATTGTTTAGACTTTAAAAATTTTCATAAGCCTTAATGAATTATAAGTAGAATATTAAATTTATATTAACATAAAAGCATTTAGAGCATGTTTGAGAAGTCACCTAATCTTTTGATGCGAGAGCAAATGCCTTATCATGAATATTCTCAATTACTCAATTGGGTCACTATTTCAAATGGCTATTAACACCACTCTTTAACTTCAACCTTTTTACTATGAAGTTAGTGGAGTGAATTTATTTTATGCTCATTTATGACACTTTTTTATGGGATACTGAAAATGATAAAAAAGAATTCATGTTTAACTTAATGTATGTACAAATTATACAAGAAGTACCATTATGTTAATCAAATATCCATTCTCAAAATTAATTAATAAAATTCAAATAAAATTAATCATAAAATCTCATAACTAATTGCCTAAACAATTTAAATCATAATAACAATCGAACTCATAATGAATTATCTCAAGTAATATGCTTTTATTGTTAAAAATTTTCTTGAATTTTAAGCTAATCATAGTTACATTGATAAGTATAACTACCTAAGTCCCTCCACTGCACCTAATTCATATATTTTTCTTAATAATATATAACATGTAAGAGTAATCAAAATAAACAAACAAGGGTAGGGAAATAAAATAGAAGAACTAGTACTTCCCTAACATAAAATAAAAGAACATTATAACTTAGTAAATTCCCTTAATAATCGTTTTTATTACTCACCAAAGAACAAGGGATGTACAAAGTGTCATTTTACTAACATAGGTTTATAATGATTTAGTATTGGAAAACATGGTATCAACATATAGGGCATGTTGTTATTAAACACTAACTTTTAATAATAAATATGGGATGGTGTCTAGTAATATGTATCTTTAACCTAGTATTTCCCAAAAACATAAAAGTTGCACAAAACTGTGTTAGTCCTGTATTTCACAGTAGTCCTTATTGCTTCTTCAAAGGATTGAGTATAGGTGTAGGAAATGTGAGGTTGTTTCTAACATGATGTCTTGTTCTCACCGTATTACTTTCTATTACTCTCAACTTTTCAGGCACTTTTTGGGGTCTTTCAATAGGAATAAACATGTGAGATAGACACATAGGGTTGTTTAGGACATAGGACATGCACAATGCCATATTTTTCCTCATGCTCTTTTATTCAGCTTTCAACTTCTCAACTATAACATGGTGTGCTTCAAAGCAGACTGTTCTGTGTCACCTAATGTGTTTATTTCTGTTGCTCTTAACTTCTTAAATATGAATGGGAGCTAGTCAAATTGGGTAAACATTGTATTATGTTCCCTATAAATTTGTAGAAATTGAATGACATTAATTTTAAGTAGAATAAAATGAGCTAATAATTAATCAGCATCAATTCATATTTCAACTCATGAGGCTTAAAGTTAACAAGTCATTTAATTATGAAGGAACACGTTGCAATTTTCTGAATGACTATAGGATATAGTGAGACAACTATAGTAAACATAGAGTGTTTTCAATGTTCAACTTGGACAATTTTGAAGTATTTTTGTAAATTCTTATATATAGTTAATCGTCTTGTAAAAAAAGTCATTACTCCACCATCATTTACTAATATACCTCATGAGATTCACCATAATTCAAAATAGTCACCATTTTAGGTATATTCATAAATTTAATTATTGTTTTTATTATGTCCTTATATTTAATTAATTATTTTAATGGTACAATTTTATTTTGAGGATTGCATTTAAGTAGTAGATAATACATATATTGATGAAGATATTTCAACAAATGAACAAATTCCATATATGGGTAAAGAATTGATCCAACCTAAAATATTATGTGCTACATGCGTTTTACATATGTAATGATTAGGTGGGAAGATATTGCAAATGACTCTCGATTTCTTGTAAAAATAATAATAAATCTAGCGAACCAATTTCTTATGTCTCTAAAAAGTATTACATTATTTTAAATAAATATAGTAATTGAGATTAATTTTTATTAGTTTTTAATATTATTTTCATTATATGTTTGGTAAGTTCTATTTGGTTAATTCAAGTTATACTAATATGCCTAGATTTCTTTCACCATATCAAGGTGAGAGGTATCATTTGTAAGATTACAGAGGAAGAGGAAGATCTCAAGGTCTATAAGAATTGTTTAACAATAAGCATTCTTCATTAAGAAATATTATTAAAAGACGTTTTAGCATTCTAAAGGCAAGATTCTCTACACTTTCAAATATGCCACGTTATGATACAAAGAAACAAAAATATATTGTTATTATTTTTTGTGTTATAAATAATTATTAGAATGCATGGACAAATTTATGAATTAATTAACAATTATGTTGAAAATGAAGAGCAAATTATGAAACGTATAAATGAAGATGCGAGTTCTTCAATGGAGTATATTATTACTCTGGTACAAATTTAGAGTATGTCTAGAGAGTGAGATAAAATTGCTAAATAAATGTGGAATTATTATATTAGTCCTAGTTGATTTATTTTTCTTTTTGCAAGTGATATTACATTATGTTTTAAAGTATTATAGTATGATGAATATCTTTTATTGATTAGAATGAATTAACATAATTTGTATATATTATAGATTTTTAATATATAAAATTGATGTGTAAATTTCTATAATTATATTAAATATTCATACATTTTTATTTTTAATCAAAATGTAAATTAATTAATTTAAGAATACAATTTGATATATTAAAATTAATTAATTAATTTAAAATTTAATATATAAACATTTAATAGTATAATTTTAAAAAACAGGATGATGAAATCGAAAAAATTTTGTTTTCATTTTTATTACAATTCTATTTGTTTTATCTTGTGGCTTTTAAAAACTCTTTTGTTTCTAATGTAACTTTAAGTGACATGTATAACACCAGGCATAATAAAAATAACAAAGTTCTCTTAGTTTATCTTCTCACATTTGTGTTCGTCATCATCATTCTAATTTTCTAAGGAACTATTGGCTTAGAGGGGAAGGACAATCCTTAAATGTGAGAGAAAAATTGAAATTTTAAACCAAAGAAACTTTATCTACTTTTGAGTTAAATGATTCATTGGTAAAAATTACCAAACTGGTTGATTTTTTAATGAACGAGAACTTTTTAATTCCATTCTATATAATATTTCTTTTGTAAATTGAAACTAATGTACAAATAGATGTTTTAGTAACACAAACTTGTATTTAAAAATCATCCTTTTGAAGGTTTTTACAACTATTATAATCAATATCACTTAAATTATACTGATATATTAATAAATAATTTATGATATATAAGAGTGATTTAAGTAATATAAAGCATACTGATTTTAAAATCACTGAACTAAAGACCATAAAAGTCACATATGAGTAAGCAATATCAAATATAAAAGTTTTAGCAATTAACAACCAAAATTAATATACATCAATGTAATTTTGATTTTTGTGGCCACTTTTTTATTACTTTTTTTGTTAATATGATATACTTAAAAATTGTAACTAAAAGAGTGTGAGATAAAGTAATGAATATTGAATTGGAGTTTGTATCAATTTTTACGTTTGCTATCCATGAATATTGAAATTTTTTTGTATAATTTCAAAATTATAAAATTGTTCCTTATATTTATATAATTAAACAAATTTATTCCTTTAATATGACTAAAATGGAAAACTATTTTAATTTGACTTGATTACTCAACTTATCAAAATTAACATAAAATTTTATTTTTAAATATAACAACTATTAATTAATTTTTTATATGTACAATATTCAATCATAAAAATATAGTTTTTAATTTAATTCTTCAAAATTTCTTAATTTAGAATTCCCACCCAATATTTTTAATATTTTAATCTTTATTTATGTACCAATTTGTAAGGCAATATGACAAACATAATCGATACAATACATTGTATCTCAATACCATTTTTATCCAATTGACATTTAGATTTGATAATCCATTTTTTCCTTCATAGTTCAAATTTTTTTTAAAGAAGGTGAATAAATATGTACCAACCTTAAGAATTACATACCATCCACCAAAACCCCCTATACAAAAAGAAAAAGAATTAAAACAATAAAAAATTATAGCCTACCTCTATAGTCTTCTTATTATTTGTCTTCTTATTGTATTGTATATACACACCCTTCATATCTATATTTAAAGTCTAAAATATCCTTAAAATATATTCTTCTGCTTGAACTTGTTTATGCCTAAAAATGGACTTATTCTTGCTTTGCCATATGTTAAAGATCGTGGTGCACAAAGCAATAACGAAAGGCCATACAAAACATTTTCCTTAATCCTAGGTCTAGTAAATACCTGCAGCTAAGTGTGTATGTTTGTGGTATCCATATCCTGATTAACTTTCTATATTACACCATGTAGCACTCTAGTAGAAAAAAGGCATAAGAAGAACATATGCTCTAATGATTCCTTATCCCTATAACACAAACTAAAAGTAACTTTTTGGACCAAATCGAACTTCGATAATCTAGATTTGGTACCTAAACCTTTTAAGACAATAAGATAGCACACAAAATGTTCTCTGTATATGATTTTATTACCTTTTGCATTTAACAATAGGTGAAATTTGTTTTATTTCCTTTACTAATAAACTACAGTAAAGAAAGAACATGTGTTTTCATCACTCTTTTACATCTAATCTATTTTGTCCTACTGTTGTAATTGCACATTAATCTATTTGCTAATATGAATGAATTAGTTTAGCGGATCCTTTTATTGGTTTTTTAGCTCTTCATTATATTTATCTACATCTCGTGACTTTGGTATTTGTTTTAACTAGTTGCCTAACTCCATATTTATTGTTCTAAATTTTAAAAACTACAGTGATATAACCCCTTTAATTTTAGTTTAACATCTTCTACTTTGTGATCCATCCCAGTTTTTTGAGCTAATATGAATAACAAAGTTATAAACCATATTCTTTCTTAAGAAATATAGTTCATTTTCTTAAGTTAATTGATTGAAATCTCTTATAAGTCAAAACCTTTGAGAACATAATAATTTGTTATATGATTTTTTTAGATTTGACTCTAGCATAGAAAATTTATATGTCATATCTCTAGCATTCCATTTTACTTTTATTACTTCTACCTTTATCAATTCATAAAGATGATTTCTCAATTCCTATATATGAAATACAAAATTGATAAAATCTCTAGTATATTTCAATTCAACCACAATAAGTAAGTATGAATAATTTGCAATAATTGTGTCTTTCATTAGGTTAAATAATCAATCTAAACATATAGTTTTATGATGCATCCCATCAAGATATATCCCACATTATCTCATAATAAAAATAAGAAAACCATTAACAACCAAGAATGATCTACAAAGTAGAAGAACTCATTCTTATAATTTTAAAATCTTGAATTCTTCACTTGAATCTTGATAGAAATCCTTTCTTTTCTCTCTAAAGTTTTTGCATACTTATCCAAAGATGCTAATTCGTCTCACTAATTATGTATTGTTATCTAATAACCAAAGCTCTCTCTCTTTTATATAAGAAAACCCTTAAAATTTTAAACATCACAACCAGTATGTGTCTAACATGTACCTATATTTGTCCCATGCTAGTCCATCAATAGCCAACTCCTAATTTATAAAAGAAAAAATAACAATTACATAGGTCCAAAACATAGACTCGTATTAGAACTGTGTTGTTTAGCGTTCAATATAGTGTCATGTTGTGAGCCATATTTAAAAGTATGCCAAAACTTGCTCTAGCTTGGTTTTGGCTTGCTCATTTTTGTCCGTTCTTTCCTGGGGAGCTAAAACAAAGTTGAAAATGAAATGTAAACCATATTAACTACTAAATTTAATAAAAATACATCTAAACACGTGTAAAATGTTCTTTGAATCATGCTAACAACATAATATAATTAGCACCTATCATCAATCAATGAATAAAAATAGTTTTGGAGAGTTGTTGAGGAAATCAAGTAACTTTACACCATCAAACATTAGCACTTAAACCACCAATAAACTTGAATCATAATTGATTGGTGAATTGATTTAAGGAGTATAAGATCCAAGTCATCCTTGTATCAATTAATTTATTTAGTTAATAATTAAAGAGATTTTATTGATAATGGATTAAAATGTCAAACATTAGGTTGGCCATTGCCAATGGTTATTATGGATGATACAATCCAACTTTGTATTAGGTTCTAGACCCTTTATAAAGGATTTAATGAATATATAATTTTGCAACAATTCTAGAGAATGCTAATTATCATGTCAAAAGAAGTCTCTCTTACTATTTCCAATAGTGAAAATCAATGCATTTCTTACCATTATTATTTGATTAAGGATTTGCTTTAACGTCCAAAAAGTATTTATTTTAGGATTAATCACCCAAATGCTTCTTCCTTAAGGAAATCACTATAAATCCTTTTTACCTAGAGGGCTGGGTCATCTATAGATAATCTATATATGCATTTACACAATAACATTTTATTTGTTATCCGAATAGATTTAATGCCAAGATCTTCCTATGCTTTCAGTTTGCATACCTCATTATAACTCTCTTTGGCATTAGTTACATTGTTTTTATCATAAGTCTATAAAACAATCTTTATCTTTCTTTATGGTCTTCACCGCTAAGGTAAGGAATAGAATATAAGTACTGTAATACACATACAGCCTATTGATGCATAATGTAAGGATTTGTAATCTACCTATAACCAACAAGAATGTATTGTTCTAGTTTTCCAATTTATTTTCTAGAAGTTATAGTTGTTAACATTTCTTATTAGTCAAACTAATTAAAACCAAAGGGGTTCCAAAATATTTAACCATTAGAGAACTTACTTGGAATCTAATTATGTTAATTAATTATGATAAAATGGTTGGATAATATTTAGAACAAAAAATGTGACTATCAGGGCTAGTTCATAAGTTTGACATCCACTTGAAGGTTTTTAAGGTGTTGGTGAAACAAGAAGTTAAAGGTATATTGATTTTTCAAAATAATAAAAGATCATTATCGATATATGGATTGAAAAGGTATAAATTTTTGCTTTTATAATTATAATTAAAACCATTTAAAGTTGGTTATGTTCCTCGTAATGTGCAACAGTAAAACTTCTATGCAAATTGAGAAGAGATATAAGCAGAGAGTATCATATCAGTGGAGACGATTGGCATCATGGAAGATGGGAGTTAGTTCACCACTGATAAAAATTGCAAAAGAAGGAGTGAAGATACATTAAGTGAGCTAGGTGAGAAAGATGGTGGGAAATCTAAAAGCCTTTAGTGAATTAGTGAGGAACCTCTAATCAACTAATTTGTATGCCTTTTCAAAATCAATATTCAATAAGCAATTGATATTTAACTGATTTTGTGGTAATCTTTGAGTTCTTAAGCTACTAAGAGATTTTCACTAATGGATCTATCCTTGAATTAGGCTTCCTAAGAATGACTAGTTAAGGAGGACAAAGCCAATGCCAACCCTTTTACTAGCATTTTATAAATAGTATTAAATACATATTAGGTAAAAGTCCCCAAAAGTTATAGGATTATGAGCATCAAGAATGAGAGTGATATAGGTTTCCTTGAGTTCCTTAAATATTTTACCATTGGAAAAGAATTCCAAAACAAAATTAGTGAATATATTTCCTATATGGTTCTAAGTTTTATGAAAGAAGAAAGCAGTGAAACCATCAAAGCCTGTATCTCTTTTATGGTGCAAACTGAAAAGGGCATCTTCAATATCTAACTTAGTGAAAGGACTGATGAGCTTGGTGAAGACCTAGTGATCAATCCTCCAAAGAATGACTGAACTAAGAAGAGGAGAATTGAAGTTTTTTTAACTTGGCTATTCCAAGAAATTTGGAGAAGTGATTAAAACTAGCTTGCTTTATCTGATCTCAGTTGTTGAGCATGTCCTCATTCTCAACCTTAATGGATATGATTTTGTTTATATTTTTAATTTGGATGATCAATTTGTAAAAGAATTTAGTGTTTAATTCTCCCTCTTATAGCCATGTTAGCTCGGAATTCTTTTTGCAAGGAATGGTGATTGTTGAGTGCTTCCATATATGTGCCCAAGCTATTATGTTCTTTGCATCTTAAGCTATTATGTATGGAGTAGTTTTGAAAGAGGTTTTAGATTTTGTTAAGCCCTTCCCTACTTTTTTATAGAATAGTCTAAATGTCATCAGTCTTGGGTTTAGATAACATCTTCATAGGTAGAGAGATTGGCCTTAGATGAGAGATTGCACGTCTTTAGAAAATGTTGCTAAATCTTGCATTATGAAAGATATGGTTATGAAATATAAAGGGAAATGTTCCTTTTAGGGATGTGATTATTCTTGTAAACCGAGATAGAGCTAGATATTAGATTAGATGATTATTGAATGTAGTCTATGTTTTATGTAAGGTAAAAATCCATTCTCTATTAACCATCATCCTATTAAGTTTTTACCTCAGAAATCTATTTTCATGCTACTTATTGTCTTAAGTGAAAATATTTCTAATAAACCTTAAGCTAGTAAGGGCTACTTAGTTGATACACCTCTTAAAGTTCTCTTTGGTTGGGTGAAATATGCAAATTTCTCCTCTAGATTCATCAAGGAGATGGGTGATGTTGAAAGTCAACAACTATTAACCAAGGAAGACTATTTTGATTTGGTATACTTACTAAATCTAACCATAGTTTTTTTTTACAATGAAGAGTTATTGGAAACATACATAAATGTATGAGGTGCATGTATTGGTCAGAAACAAATTTGACTTAGACCCTAACTCAATCAAGGTTATAAAAAATTAAGATTAATTTATTATATTGGTGTGGTAAGTTGTTGATGCACAATCAATTAATTTTAGTAAAGGAAGGATAATAATGCATATTGTTATATTTTAATTCTATTTTAATGGCTAAAAAAATAAAGCAATTGTATGAAATTAGTTCTCCAAAAGCTTGTTATTTCCTTACATTATGAACAAGAATAAATCATTATATTATAAGAGATGAGAAGCAACCCTAATGTTGGATTTATTTTTAGGTTTTATGCTTAGTTTTTTTTAAAAGTTTAAGGACCATTATTAAAAGGCTAACTCAAAGAAGCTTCCTTATTTAAATTAATCAAAAAATTAATTTGAATTAATCAAAAGGCTAATATGGATCTTAACCAGCAAATTAAAGAGGGTGAATGTCAAAGTACCCATCCTTTTGAATAGGCAGAAGTAAGGTATCTCTTACGATTCCTTTAAGTATTAACTGAGCTATGGATGTTACTACATCTAATAAGAGTCCTAAAATTACCAGAATCACAAAATGATAAACTAGTCGTCTCTTTAGAAATTGAAGAAGAGTTTTTTTAACTCCCATTGTATGAAAATAGTTCTCCAAAAGCTTGTTATTTCCTTATATTCTGAATAAGAATAAATCATTATATTATAAGAGAAGAGAAGCTCCTTTAATGTTGGATTTATTTTTAGGTTTCATGCTTAGATTTTTTGTGGAAGTTTAAGGAACATTATCAAAAAACTAACTCAGAAAAGCTTCCTTATTTAAATTAATCAAAAAATTAATTATTTTGATTAATTTAAATTAATCAAAAGGCTAATAAGGATCTTAATCAGCAAATTAAGGAAGGTGAATATGTCAAAGTACCCATCCTTATGAGTAGTTAAAAGTAAGGTATCTCTTATGAGTCCTCCAAGTCTTAACTAGGCTATGAATGTTACTACATATAATAAGAGTCATAAAATTACCAGAATGACAAAATGATAAACTATTAGTCTCTCTAGAAATTAAAGAAGAGTTTTTTAAACTCCCATTGTATGAAAATAGTTCTCCAAAAGCTTATTATTTCCTTACATTCTGAACAAGAATAAATCATTATATTATAAGAGATGAGAAGCTCCCTTAAGGCTGGATTTACTTTTAGGTTTTATGCTTAGTTTTTTTTTGGAAGTTTAAGGACCATTATCAAAAGGCTAACTCAGAAAAACTTCCTTATTTAAATTAATCAAAAATTAATTTAAATTAATTAAAAGGCTAATATGGATCTTAATCAGCAAATTAAGGAGGGTGAATTTCAAAGTACCCATCCTTTTGAGTAACCAGAAGTAAGATATCTATTACGAGTCCTCAAAGTCTTAACTGAGCTATGAATGTTACTACATATAATAAGAGCCCTAAAATTACCAGAATGACAAAATGATAAACTAGTAGTCTCTCTAAAAATTAAAGAAGATTTTTTTTAAACTCCCATTATATGAAAATAGTTCTCCAAAAGATTGTTATTTCCTTACATCCTGAACAAGAATAAATCATTTATTATAAGAGACGAGAAGCTACCCTAATGTTGGATTTATTTTTAGGTTTTATGCTTAGTTTTTTTTTTGAAAGTTTAAGGACCATTATCAAAAGGCTAACTCATAAAAGCTTCCTTATTTAAATTAATCAAAAGGCTAATATGGATCATAATCAGCTAATTAAAGAGGGTGAATGTCAAAGTACCCATCCTTTTGAGTAGGCAGAAGTAAGGTATCTCTTACGAGTCCTCTATGTCTTAACTGAGCTATGAGTGTTACTACATATAATAAGAGTCCTAAAATTACCAGAATGACAAAATGATAAACTAGTAGTCTCTCTAGAAATTGAAGAAGAGTTTTCTTAACTCCTATATATGAGAATAAGAAAAAGGAAAAACTAAAGGTTTTAAAGGAGACCTATGTAAGCTTTAAGATGAATATAAGATTAAGTTTGCCAATATTTTTGAAGGTTCAAAAGGGAACCTCCAAGAAAAGTCACTTCAATAAAATTATAAAATGCCAACTCCATCAACTCTAGACTGTTTTAATCTTAATGAAATTCAATTTATATACAAATGCTAAAAAATGATAAATGTCATGAAATATTCAAAATTGAATAAGAAATCAAAATTGATTAAGTTAAAATAACAAACTAATGGTACACAATTGCCTATTTTCTTTAGAAGAAAAGATGAATTTTGTTTTCTTAATTTAGGTTAATAGTGAAATAGTAGAGATAAAGAATAAGTTTGTTAAAAAATTATTATATTGTCTTACTATAAAATCATATCAGTCGACCAACCTAATTTTTTGGTCAACCAATACATCGATTAAACTACTAACAAACTAATAGTAAGCAATTGCCTATCTTTTTCTAAAGAAACTAGTTGACCACACTCTCATACGGTTTGACTAGTGTCACGTGAAATCATATATTTATTTTGAAAAGGTATTTAAACAAATTTTAAAATAATAAAACATTTCATTATCCAAGGAATTACTAATCAAAAACATATTTAAGCATTAACAAAGATCCTAATGAAAAAAAGTTTCATCAATCATGCTCAATTCTCTCTAAATTATGAAAAAACTTTTGACACTTACTGGTTTAGTGAATATATCAACCAATTGATGTAGTGTATCAAAAAATTATAGCTTAATATCACTATTTTGCATATGATCCCTATGATAAGATATTTGATTTCTATGTGAGTTAAACAACACTAGTGTTATCACATCTAATGGATATCTTTGTAAGATGCATTCAAAAATCTCTAAGTAACTGTATAACTCAAAGAATTTACCTATAACTACCACATACAATAAAATGGAGTTTTGCATTTAATAAGGGAATTGGATTTTATTTCTTACTAAGCCTAGGAATTGACAAACATTGAATGTAGTCTTTCCATCCAAAAGACTACCAACATAATCTACATCAAAATATCCAATCAAATTAAAAAAAAATGCTTAGGATACTAAAATATTACCATACAAATATCTAAGTATGTGTTTATTGGCTAAAAGATGGGACTCCCTAGATGGGACTCCCTAAGACTTGATTAAAATCTAGCACATATGTACACACAAAACCTTAATATTGAGCCTACTTGTAATGATATTGAGTTAACTAGTAATCATAACTTGGTCAAGCTCTACATCAATTGAATTACTCTCTTTATCCTTGTTCGACTTAGTTGTGGTACTTATGATTATCTCTAATGGCTTGGCCTGATCCATCCTAAAGCTTTTACGTAGTTTTTTTTGTGTACTTAGATTGATTAATGAAGATGGCCTCCTTTATTTGCTTGATTTGAAGTCTAAGAAAGAAGTTAAGCACTCGATGGCACAAGCTTTCGTTAGTTATACCAAAAATAGTATTTTCAACATAAATTTGAATAATTATAATGTCATGCTTATGAATGAAAAATTTGTATCAACCTTTCCTTTAGTAAAACTATTTTTTAATGTATTTAACCTATAATACCAAACTTTAGGAGCTTATCTCAAACCATATTAATCTTTAAAGAGTTTATAAACAAAGCTAGGTGGATTATAAATTTCAAATTTATGAGGTTAATCAATATAAAATTCTTCTTGAATAATAATATTTAAAAATGTGGTTAAGCATTTGATTTCTCCAAAAAATTTTAAAAAGAGAAGATCTCCACTTCTATCTACATTTAGCATCATATGTATGCTCCTCCATACCTTGCATAACTTACACTTGGCTCATCTCACATGTTGCTCTCTCTTTGTTAACTTTTATGTAAGCTAACTGTTTCTTAGGTCCTACCTACTCTCTCATTTCCTACTGTCTCTTTTCTCTCCCTTTTATTCTTACTTCCTCTCCTAATTTTCTATTTAAGCTTATCGTTGTTCATCATCATTACAATCCTTTCTTATGCTCTTTCTCTCTTTTCTTGTTCTTTCTTCCTTCAGTATCCCTCCCTCTACTTTCCTATTTTATTTTGCTTACCTTTGTTGCTTCCTATTTTCCTTTTAATTTCTTACCTTCCCTTATAAAGCAATCTTTTCCTTTTTCTTTCTTATCAACTTTCCTAACTTTTTTTAATGATAATATGTCTAAATTTCAAAAAAAAATCGCATCTTTATCCAGAACATATCCCTCTCTATCATCTTCCTCCCACCATTCAACTATTGTTGTAAATCCTTGTCCTAATCACTCTTATAATCTCTCAAATGGAGGATCAAAACTAGATGAATCTAATAAAGTTCTCTAAAAGAGAACTTGGATAGTAGACTTGATTCCAAGCTCTAATATTGGTTCCTCAAAGAGGACCATGAGAATAATATAATTGCTCTTCCTCTTGAAACATTGAAAGAGGGAGCATCGAGGTGGGAGTCGACTCTTATTGACATTTTCATGGATGAGATACCCTTTTCTTCGATAATGAAATCTTAGGCTCATCTCCAATGGAAGCAATAAGGTTTCGAGGAGGTACTTGTCAATGAGGAAAACATTTTCTTTTTAAAAATTGCTAGCTTTCTTAGGCAAGGAAGATCATGGAGGCAAGTCTATGGAATTTAAATAATAAGACTCTCTTTATCCAAGCTTGGAGACAGAAACTTTAAACATAGGAGATTAAACTATATTAAGTTCCAATTTGAATGTGCATAAATGGAATTCCATTAGAATATTGGACAACAAAAGGCTTAAGCTACCTAGCAAGCTATTAGGAAGTATTTTTTCATAGATGAAGTCATTATTGACATCAGAATGTTCAACTTTGCTAGGATGTGTATGCTAGTAGATATACTACATGATCTCCTTAATTAAATATCTATACTTAAGTTAAATAAAAGTCTTAAGATGGTAGAGGATATGGTTAAAGTTACGTATGCATGGAGACTAGATTGTTTAACTTAAATGAAAACTTAGAAACCCAAAAAATGAGACTTACTAAAAGGGAATATCAAAAACATATACAGGGGTGTTCTTAACCTTGTAATATAGAGAATAGTGAGGCTTAGGTAATCCCTTCCTCTTAAGAGGACCCTATTATTGCAAATACTGGATTTGATACTAATCTTAATGAAGAATGAGAGGCAGCTGGCAACCTCACTATAGATTTGGATATGTTGGTTAAATCCTCTTTAGGAAATGAAATATATGATTATAATTCATTTAGAACTGATGTTTCTGTGATTGAGAAAGTAGAACAACTTAGAAGAATCACAACTAAGAAATGTTCTTTAAACTCTTCTCCTATCATAAGTCTTTAAGAACCTAATCAAGTTGATTAATTTAAAACAGTTACCAGGAGAAAGTCAAATAGGAAGAAAAAGGGCTCTTCTTCTCCTTTATTGATATAACAATCATCTTTTGGAATGTTAAGAGGATTAATTATTTACAATTGGAACTTAGGAATTTTATATCAGATAATAAGCCAAGTATTTTTGGTATTTTAGAATCCAATCCAAAGGAAGGCAATTATAAGATCTAAAATTTTCGAAAAAATAATGGGAAACTGACAATCAACCATTAATGACACTATAATGGTAGATTTATAATGGTATATGATGAGGAGAAAGTAAAGGTACTTAGATCTTATATTATAGACCAGATGATCCATTTATCAATCAGGATAAAGCATCAAAAAATGGTGATACATATTTCTTTCATCTATTCTTACAATCTCTTTTTAAAGAAATACTCTATAGTCCAAACTCAAGGACCTTGCCTCCTCTACAAAGTCCCCTTAGATCATCCTATAAGATTTCAGTAATATGTTTCATCCCTATGAATTTAAAGGAAATGCTTTCTTTAGGAATTATTTAGAAGACCTCTGAGATGGTGCAACTAACATTTAAGTTACTAATTTGAGCATGAGTTGAATTTTGTGATATAGTGTAACAACCAAAAAAGAAGGTTATTCTTAATGAAAAAACTATATAATGTTGTGGTTAATATGGATTGGTTAAAAGCTTTTCCAGATAGTAAAGTCACTTTTCTTAAAAGTATGTTATCTTATCATTCACTAATTATTATCTTAGTTTCCAACTCTCCTGTTAAAAGAAAACTTTCCTCCATAAGCAATAACTATTTGGTAGATTTGGAAGGCTTTGAAGAAACTATTTTTAAAGGTTTAAGTGAAACTATCTAAGGAAGTAAGCAGTTTGTATGTGTGGAAATTCTTAGTGTAAAGGAGAATCTCAAGTATTTTAAATGGGAGAAAGTAGAAAACACTTGATAGCTATTAATGGATGCTAATAAGAAGCTTAATAGAGATTAATCTAATCTATATCATACCCTAATTACTCAAAGCTACAAATTAAGGAGAAAGCGTGTCTTCAAGACTATCTTTAGGCTCTTAATTTTAATCATTCCCTTACGATGTAGAGATTAAGAATATTATAGCGTAAAGATGAGGGTAATAACTCTTCATTTTTCATGGTCAACTATTTAAATAGGAGTTTAAATAGAATTGTGGCTTTAGAGAAAGTTCTTGAGTTGTTAATCTTTATAAATGATATTTAGTAGGAAGCTTTCATCTTCCTCTTTAGCACTTTAGGCGTTTCAACCCATTTTAGCACATCAATATAACTGCTTATTGAAATTATTCATGATCAAATCTCCCTTAAGGAAGTAAAAATGTTTCTATGAGCCTTTTATTGAGAATGAAATGGAAAGAGCTATTTTTTTTGTTAATGTTCATAAAGGATTAGGTTTTAATAGCCTCAATTCAAACTTTTTACATAAAACTTAGACTCATATAAAGGAGATGGTGGTTGGTATTATTGTAAGATTTTCTATGGAAAGGAGATTATTCGAGGATTTGAATAGAAATAAAGGCTAAGCACCAAATTCCCCAATGGAATACAAAGTTATAGCTTGCCATAATACAATAAAGGTCATTTCTAAACTTATTGTTGATAGATTGAAACAGGTATAGGGAGTTTATCTTTATACATCACAAGGTGCATTTATATATAAAAGACAAATAAAAGATAATATTTTAATTGTTTAAAAACATTTTAAGCACTATAATAGGAGGAAAGTAACCGTAAATTATGCTTTTAAAATAGATTTTCATAAAGCCTTTGATTCCCTAAATTGGTACTTCATTTTAAATACCCTTAAGGTATATAGATTCCCACTTGTTTTTGTAGAATTTATTGACCAATGTATCTCCCGAATTTCTCACAATATTGAGGCAATAAAGCAATTTGCTGGTGTTAGGGGATGAAGGAAAAGAGATCCAATATCTCCATATTTGTTTATCATGTGCATGGAAGTTCTGACTAGGTTATTAAATAGGATTATTGAGTATGATAGACCTTTCAAGTATCATTATAAGTGTAAGAAATTAAAGATCACTAACTTGGCATTTGGAGATAAATTAATCATATTTTAAAAAGTAGATGTTGTTTCTCAATCTACCTTAATGATAAATATGAAAATCTTACAAAGTTTATTTGGTTGGACAGTAATAAGAAGAAAAGTGGAATGTATCTATCTATAAGTGATCTTTACAATGCATCTTGGTTTTTTTCCATAACTGATATGAACCATTTGAAACTTCCCTTAACTTATTTGGGCATTCCCATCTCTTTAAAAAATACCTTATTCTCTTACATTAAGCCTTTTATTGAGAAGAAACAAAATATGATTCAAAATTGGTGCACCAAAAGCCTCTTATTAGTTGGAAGAACTCAACTTGTAAATTCTATTTTGAACAACTTACATGTTTATTAGGCTTCCCATTTATTGTTCCCTTCTAGTATGTCTAAAACCATTGCTAGATTATTAAGAAGATTTTTTTAGATTAGGAAATTTATAAAGGATCCAATAGATAAAGTCACGTAGATTAATATATGTTTACTAAAAGTTAATGGTGCCCTAGGAGTTATGCCTTTAGAAATCACAAAAAAAGTTTTAATAATTAAAAGGATCTAGAGGACTTAATGAAAAGAAATCTCGATGGGTCAAATTGGTGCATGCATACTACTTGAAAGATGAGAAGTTGATAAAGAGAATTAAAAGTTTGAAACCATTAAAATGAAGATCAAATCAATTAAAAAAGAAGATAAAGTCTTATTATGGTCATCTTGTGTTTTGTATTATTAATTGTAATCTCACTTTGCTAATTTGATAATCTAAAAGGCTCACTATATATAAACATTTCATTCTACTCCATTTTAAGAGTCTTTTCATTCGTTAAGAGGCATTAAAGATTTTGGTTTTAATAGAAAAGCTTCTTGATCTTTCAAACATTCTTTAGGGAATATTTTAGAAAGTGTTTAAATCATAATTGTATTTCAAAAAATGAGTTTTAGCATTTAAAGCTGCTAAAATTATGTATATTAAGGATCAGTCTAACTATATAGGTTAGTGGTTGACCAATATAAGTCAAAGTTATGATGTACGAGATCTTATTGTAACATTGGTTGATGTATTGGTTGACCAATATGCTTATTGGTTGACCAATGTCTCAATATCTAGTGAATTTGTGCATTCAATACATACTGGTTGATAAATATACTATACTGGTCAACCAGTGCTCTACAAATGATGATTATAATGGCTAGTTCTTATCTTCAATGACTAGTAGGAGTCCTAAAACCCTATAAATACATATTTTCTCATTAATTATTTTATCAAAAAGCATTTAGGTGTATTTTATACACTTTTTAAGTGTTTTTTGATCATTTAAGCAAAATTGTCTCGTATTTGTGTAAGTAAGCCTCTTTAGAGTAATCAAGTAATATAGTTAGGTATTTTGAGTTATATGATTTGGTTGGGGCATTATATTATTGGTAATGTTGTCACCTGTAACCAAATTTATGCCAACTCTAATAATGAAAAATGTAGTCAGTAAAGAGTTGAGATCGTTCCTACGAGGAATCTATTAGTAAGTATTTCAAGATTTAAAAACTAAAACAAATTGGCAGGGTTGAATTAACAAGGTTTTAAGAAATTAAAATTGACAAAAATAAGAAATAAACAAAATTAATAGATCTAGAAAATTGAGGAACAAACTTCAGTTTCAGGTTACCTACGTTATCAAACTAATATGGATCATTGATATAAAATTAAGTCCATTAATAAATACTCATTGTGTCGGACCCTGTTTCTGGAGCCCGACTATCATATTTGGATACCAATATTTTTACACAACCACTTGCATTTAAACTAACCCCTTTTTGGCTCATCTCCATTCCAACCTAAATATGTCGAAGGATAGTGTTGGTGAGTCCCCAATTTGCATATGAACATGCTTCGGGTCAATTAGCATAAGTTCTTAACTTCTTCTTCTGCATTTGGCCTATCGTCTGTGTTTTATCGTCTGTCTTTGACTTTTTATCGTCTGGGTTTGACCTCCTATCGTCTGCCTTTTATTTGCGTCTGCCTTTCATTTGCGTCTACCTCTCATTTGCATCTGCCTCTCATTTGCGTCTACCTTTCATTTGCGTCTGCCTTTCATTTGCGTCTGCGTATGACGTCTTCACAGGCGATTCCTTTCCTCTATATTTTCTTTTGCGTCTGTGTGTGACGTCAACACAGACGATTCCTTTTGTTTATGTTTTTCCTTTGCGTCTGTGTGTGACGTCATCACAGATGATACTCTTCCTCTATATTCTTCCTTTGCGTCTGTGTGTGACGTCATCACAGACGATACTCTTCCTCTATATTTTCTTTTGCGTTTGTGTGTGACGTCAGCACAGACGATACTCTTCCTCTGTATTTTTCCTTTACGTTCAGAACACAATCTCTCCAATTCTAACATGCTATTCTAGTACAAACAACCTTGGCAATTTCAACAGAGAAGAAC
>JAOQMS010000180.1:17448309-17465574 GCA_027563885.1 Erythroxylum longipes | reverse complement strand
GGGGGGAAGGAAATGGTATGTAATATAGATGGTAGTTATTAAATTGGGTATTGTTCCCTAAAGATTTGGAAAAATTAGCCCTTAAAAATAATATGGAAAAATTAGCTTTTAAAAAAAGCAAGAATGATCAAAGACTCTTTAAAAGAAATAATTGTTGAACCAAATGAGGATAATAAGAAGGATGAGATGCCTTCAATGAACAGCAAACTTAAAAAGAATCTTCATTCAAGTCATTCATAAGTAATGTTCAACAAGAGGTGACTATTAGTTCATACTTCAAAAATTTGTCACATATTACTCTTATTTATCAATTTAACTATATCCTTAGTGTTGATTATTTGGATTTGAATTATGGATATAGTTTTTAATAATTTGTTATAATGTGAACCTTAGTACCTAGACTTAGAGCCTAAATGCAAAATGAAGTTATTAAGTTAGAAATTATATCAATTGCATAATACTTTCTCTAAACCATAAATAAGGATGAATTTTGCATCATTAAAACAGAAATAATTATATTTGATGGAAATTCTATATGATAAGGATCCCCTTATGTGTTGTAATTCATTCTTGATATTTAGCTTATTAATTATGTGTTTTCAACCTTTTTATTTGAGTTTTTAGACTATTTTCTAGCTTTTCAAAACTTAATTAACCAGTATCCTAGTGTGGTTGACCAATGTAACCAAAAATCATATTTTCTACCTTTTTAGTGAGTTTGTAAAAATTTTGGTCACTCCTCTAATGGACTACCTAAGTACATCGGTTAACCAATATCTTCGAGTAGTCAACTAATCTCACTCTTTTCTAATAATTTTTTTTAGTGAGTTTGTTCTTTGTTTGGTTAAACTTCTAGTCATCAACTTACCCACATTAATCAACCAATATCTTAGAATGGTCAACTAATTCCTCCTCACCTAAGAAAATTTTCCCTTTACTAAGTTTTCGAGAAGTTTGGTTGCCTATATTGATTGACCACCTACACTTATTAGTCGACCGATATAACTTTTCCCTTTAGAGACTTCTATTCTAGTGAGTTTGTACCAAAGTTGGCTGATAAATTTGGTTAACTACAGACACTGTTTGATTATTGAAGTTGTTTGATCGACCTATCTTCACAATTAAAACCATATTTCTCCTATTTTTCATCTTAGTTATTTATATCTTCCAAAATGTTATACAATTCACTCTTTTCTTTAAAAGAAACGCTCCTTATTTCATAAAATCTCATTATATTGCCTCAAACTAAACATTTTTCATTCTTAGGATTCAAATTTAGGGATTTTCAAATGTTTTCTTTATCAAAAGTTATCTTTTCAAGTTGATGCTTTCATAGCTAAATTGTAAAATGAGTCAAGGTTGTTTCTTTTTCAATTATATTGATACATTTATAATTTTATTCAATTTTAGTATTGTAGTCACTTTTTCATACTATAGTTCTTTGAAATTTTAGGGATTTCAAAATATACATACTTTTATGGAATTGATTATTGGATTTTGCAATTATGCTTATATTTGTTTACAGTTCAAACCTTTAATTTTGTTAAAAATTGCCTTTGTTGCTTCAATTAAATCTGTCAAATTAGGCACAATATCAAAATTGGGGATTTTCAAAATTAAATATAATTAGGGGTTTTTTTATCAAAATTGAATTTTTAAACAATTACTTTGACCTTGTAAATATCTAATAGCACTCTTTATTAAGAAAGTTTATCAATCTTGATCAAATGTGATTTGGTCTTTTAACCAAGTTAGCTTCATGTACGACACCATATTTTTTTAGATAAATGATTTTCTTTTTATGATACCAAAAAGGTGACAAAGATTGGTGATATTAGATTTAGGGGAAGTCATCATATTCAAGGAGAGTGACTTTTATATGCGTGGTAATTTCTGTATAAATAATATCTTTATACTTAAATAAATTCATGTTATGTTTAAGTAAATGTGTGGATATTTCTTTTACACTTGATATGAAATATTTCTTTTGTTCTTTATATTGCATTGTGTTTTTTATATGAAATTGTTTTATGTGTGAATTAAAGGGGAGCTAATCATCATCTTGGTATGGATAATTGCTTGTGTACTTAATTTATGGATATTATTTGTGTGCTTAATTTTCATATTGTTTTCCAAGATGGCATATGGTTTAACATTAATAAAAAAGGGAGATTGTTTAATTAAGGGAGGTTGCTATCAATGTTTTGATGATAACAAAACATAATTACTACTAATAAGTTTATTATTTTGGAGCAAGGTAATATAAGAACAAAATGAAATCATAAACTCAAAAAGATAGTTCATAAGTTGATAAAAAGAAGTTGGAGTTTGCAATTGTTGAAATAAAGATTAAACCAAGAATAAAGATAAAGGCTTATTAAGATCATTTTATATTTTGTATTATTAATTGTAATCTCACTTTGCTAATTTGATAATCTAAAAGGCTCACCATATATAGACATTTTATTTTAACTTTATTGTATGAGTTTTTTCATTCATGGACAGGTATTGAAGCTTTTAGTTTTAATAAAAAAGTCTTTTGATCCTTCAAACACTTTTTGGGGAACATCTTAGGAAGTGTTAAACTATAATTGCATTAAGCAAATTAAGTATGAGCATTTAAAGTTACTAAAATCATGTTTTTTAGGGACTGGTCGACTTATATGTGTTAGTGGTTGACCATTATAGGTTAAAATAGTTAAATTTGATGTTATAAGAGTTTATTGTAATATTGATTAATGTATTGATTGACCAATATGCCATATTAATCGACTAATGTACTTACTAGTTTACCAGTGTCTCAATGGATAGTGAATTTGTGCGTTAAACATATATTGGTTGACTAGTCTCTACAAATAGCCTTAGTGATGAATAGTTCTTAGCTCCACCGGCTAGTAGGCTTCTCAAAACCTTATAAATACATGCTTTCTCATTGATTATTGTATCAAAAAGCATTTAGGTTTATTTTACACACATTTTTAAATGTTTTTATTCATTTGAACATCATTGTATCATATTTATGTAAATAAGCCTCTTTGGAATTATTAAGTGAAAAAGAGATGTATTTTGAATTGTAAAATTAGGTTGGGAAATTATAATATTGTATTTAGTGGTAATCCAAGTGAGACTGAGGGTCCTCTTTACCTTGAAAAAGAATGTAACAGAGTTCCTCTTTATTAATAAAGATTATATAAAGGTTATTCTTCACTTTGAAAGAAAGATTATAGTGGAATTCTAGGAAGAGCCTTAGGTGTAGACATAAGCAAGGGTTGTTTTCCAAACTATTATAAATCAATTTGCTCTTTCCCATCCTCTTTAAATCATTATCCAATTGTTTGATTGATTTATGTTAAGCAATCCATTTATTCTTATATATATACACTGATTGTTGTTAAATTGAGTTCATTTGCTATAAAAGTTTGTTAAATTTTATAAACACCCAATTCACCCTCTCTTTTATATGCTATTAGGGACTAACACAAACATAAGCAAGAATCTTTGAACCATCTACTATTTAAATATGAATTCACTTCCTATGCTAGAATGGAATCCTTAAATTATTCAACTTAGGTTATCCCTAATTATTGGAAGGATATCATCAAATGGAGTAATCGAAACTATTATATATGTCAACGGGAAAAATTCGTATTCAAAATCACTTTAATTAATATTATGCGTGGAATTTGCTATTAAATGCAATAATAGGGGTTTTACAAAACAAAAAAGAGTAAGGATATATTTTTTAAAAGCTTATCAAAACAATTAGAATGCAACTCTTTTCACATGGAGTCAAACATAATTGCAGTTCCCTTATGAATACCAACTAAAACTTGTCCTTGATCAATTAACATAAGTTATGTTACAGTAGAGAAGGTTATATATAGAAATTGAAATGAGATTATTTTTCCTATTACTTTAGTTGGTGTCTTTTAATCCTATTGATGCTTATAAGGCTTAGCTTGGCTTTCTTATTCTTTTGTTTTGACATAGCCCTATGGTTGGAACCTTAGAAAAATTTTGCCCCATTGATGATTATATATTTATTCACTTTCTAAAAAAAATATTTGAAAATGCACTTTTGATGTCAATTTAAAATAACTTAAAATTCAAAATGCAAATGTAATTACAATTTATTAGCTTCTACTATAGCTACCAGTACAAAATTTTTCTTAAAATCTATATTCTCCTCTTAATTATACCTTTTAGCCACCAATCTAGCTTTGTTTCTTATAACAGTAGCTGATCCTTCTAGTTTATTTGTAAACATTTACTTGGTACCTATGATTTGGTGGTCTTTAGGTATAAGTAGTAAATTCCACACCTTACTTCTTTCAAATTAGTTCAACTCTTCATTCATAATAAGAACTCAACTTTTATGACTAAAGGCTTCTTATATAATCTTAGGCTTAATTAAGAAAAAACAAAGATATGCTACATTTATAAAATGTGATATAACAATTACCTTTATTGAATACTACTTATGATTTGTGTATGGAGGATGATTTTTATAGAATTCCACTCTTTGAAGCCCCTTATCCTTCTCATCTTCCTCACTTGGTTTAACAATATACTTACTTTAACTCGTATGGAAAATCTTTGTGATCATTCTTAGTCTTCTTCTTCAAGATTTTTCTTTAAAGCATGAGGGTTAGATTCATAGACACAATATGTTAAACTCTCCAATAATAAGACTCTTCTTATGAAACACTTTATATGCTTTGTTAGTTAAGGAATAACCAAAAAGTATTCCTTCATTTGATTTGGAATCAAACATTCCTAAAGGAAGTATTCAAAATATACCACTTACAACCAAACACTTTGAATTAACTAATCTTAGCATTTTCCCATGTCAAAGCTCATATGATATTTTATCCAAAGTTGGCCTTACATAGACTTTATTGAAAATATGGGATGTGGTTGCTATAACTTCCATCCAAATTTGGAAGGTCATAGTCATTTATCATTGTCCTGACCATATCTTGTAATGTCCTTTTTATATATAAATAACTCCATTTTGTTAAGGAGTCCTGTAAACAGAGAAATTGTGAAGGATATCATTATCTTTAAAAAGTGCTTTAAACTTTTCATTCTCATATTCCCTACCATAATATGTTCGAATTGATATAATAAAGAGTTCCTTTTCATTTCGAACTCTTTTAGCAAATTTAACAAACACTCTAACACATTCATCTTTATAGGCTCGTAATAAAACCCATTTGAACGTACTCAAATCATCTACTATAAAGAAAATATAAAATTTTCCACCTAAACTTGTAACTCTACTATACTAAATACAAGTTCATATAAAGTAATTACAAACATCTAGTAGAAGTTACTGACTTTTTGCTTTTGAAAGAACTTTTGAAATATTTTCCAATATAGCAAATGCCACATACCTTACCTATCTCAAACTTGATACTTGGAAGTTCATTAACAAGTTATTTAAAGTTAGAAATTGTAGATGAGATATATATAATCACATGTCTAAACCTCCTATATCATATTTTAGTTAGAGAGATCATTAAGATAAATTGTACAAATTTTCCCTTCTCTTTTATCCAAACATATAATGTTTTTATTAATAACTCCAGAAATAATGCATGATTTTTCGAAAGCGTAGTTTATATTCTTTGTTACATAGTTTCTAACATTTAATAAAATTATGATTTAATTTATAAAGTACAAGCACGTTATTGATTGTAGTGTGATCTTTTTTTGCCATTTTTTTAACTTTTGACATTATCTTTAAATATGATAAATCCTTAATCTTTATTTGTAAAAGTTATAAATTGATATGCATCACCGAACATCCATTATTTACATACCATTTACTTTTCTTTTTCTTAGAGACCTATAAAATAAGAAAATCAATGTGTTTTAGATATCTAAATGAACTAAGATTGTTGGTTGTTAGCCTTTACTTTCTCTTCACCATTTTCTTTGAGGAATTATTCATCAATCTTTATTTAAAAAAAACAAAACTTATCAATGTGCTCATAGCCACTACAAAAATGATATATAATATTATTATGAATAGTGTAAACTAGTGTTATGATAGTAAAACTCATATTTTTTTTGCATAAATATATTTCTAGCTCGTGCTACCCTTCTAACTATGTCTAGAAGACAACATAGTCATTTTTATATCCCATAACTTAAATATTGACAAAAATTAAAAAATACATTTTACTTCTTGAGCTCATAAATTTGTCAAAATTTAAATATGAATATTAGACAGTATTCATACTAGCTACCAGATGAAGCCTAATAACTTGATAATGAAGTTATTAGTTCATTTAAAAACTGTAACTTATTGTCACTAATTTGATAAGTGGATTTAAATGAACATGATTTAATATAAAAAGCAAACTAAATCCACACTTTTGATTACAACATTAATAGAAGTATAGGTACTCAAGCATTATTTATAAATGCTAGAAGAAAAATTGTAGGGAGTCACTTCTTGATTATTATAATTTATATCACTTAAATTATTTTTATATACATTAATGTATTAAGATATTTTAGATATTATTTTTCATATAATTACGAGTATCACCTAAACGGTGAAGAACAAATCTTTTGTTTTGTTAATCGATTCTAATTCTGTTATATTGATTTTCATTCACACATTTAAGTAAAATTCATTTAAATGTGTGGATGAAAATAAATAGAATAAGGTTATAATGCCGTAATGAGCAAAGAAAATCTTACTCCTAAATATGTGGATAAAAATCAAATAGAACATGATCAAAAGGAAGTAGCTCCAAAATGATGCCTTATTGTTTATTAGAAAAACAAAGACGGTTCTTTCCGGTTTCCTTTCAGGGCGAGTCATTTAATGCGGACAGCAAAGATGTAGACATTTTATTTTAGACACTATAAAATTTAACAAATCTAAAAACCCAATTCAACCAATCACATAACATTAAGTAAAATTCCTGCATTGGTTTGGTGGCTATCGGCGACACCCCACCGCGGTACGTCAGTATAAAAGACACATATACACCCTACAAAAACCTGCCTACCTCCAACCACCGACGTCTCAGTCTCAGCATATTCCCATCGGCTAAGTGTAAACTGTGTTAAGATCGACCGAGATGGCGTACGAGGGAATCCTTTTGGGCATGGGAAATCCGCTTCTCGACATTTCCGCTGTCGTGGACGACGAGTTCTTGCAAAAGTCAGTTTACTGAAGCCTTAATCTCTTCAATACGTTCATTTCTATCACAATGTTTTCATATACTTCCGTTCAATGATTGCTTGATCCGTTGTTTGTTTCTGATTGTTCGTGGAAACAAGTGTTATTTTTTTATTCTTTTACGTTGTGAGAATATATAGACCTGAGCATTTTCTTTGTCTGTTTAGTTCTCATGACATTCCTAATATGGCTTCCCGGATAATATCTGCTTTTTCTTCTGTTTTTGTTAAACTGGAGCTATGTTTGGGGATTGTTATTGCGGAAAAGGATATGGGTATTTAAAAAATTAGAATCTTTGGGGCGTTAATACTTAGAAATAGTGCTCAATGCTTACTTTCTTTAGTTTTCTGTATTCCTTAAGCTAGTTCAAGTAACATATAAATTTAAAGTTTGAATTTTTATGTTGCTGCAATGTATTTGCTCCCATTTCCATTTTTTTTTCCCCATATTGTTTATTATATACTTCTGGAACAGATATGGCATCAAGTTGAACGACGCTATCCTGGCTGAAGATAAGCACTTGCCCATGTAATTTCTAATCCTGTCAGCTATTTTGTGGATTTATTTGTTTTTCAGGGCTTTAGCTGGAAAAATCAGCACTAGGAGAATTTTTCAATCTCTTCTTGAGAAAGAGGATATTGTTTATTCATCATTTTTTTTAATTTCTTTATTTGACACTCATTTTAGATTTTGATGTTGTCTTTTTGAAGGTATGATGAATTGGCTAACAAACAGAATGTGGAGTACATTGCTGGAGGTACTATCCTGACTTCTTACGTGAGGAAATTTTTGGATTTGATGTCATCTTTACACTTTCAATTTGTCCAACTTATTGTTGGAACATCCTCCCTTTATTAATATTTTTTAATTCAATTCATGGTTAGTAATTTGTTATCGTACTTCTAGGTGCTACTCAAAATTCAATCAGAGTTGCCCAGGTTTTCCCGTACCTTTGTGATAGCATATTTGATACAGATATACGTCATTGAACTTAAACTCTTTTGCTCTTTCCTTTATGGTCTTTCGTTACTCTTGCAGTGGATGCTTCAAATTCCTGGTGGAACAAGCTATATTGGCTGCATCGGAAAGGACAAGTTTGGAGATGAGATGAAAAAGAATATAAAGAAAGCTGGTGTCAATGTAAATTATTCGACAACTTGTTAATTTATTTGAGGTCATCAGTCTCGATTACACTATTTACAGCATCCATGTTCAGGGGCAATATTATGAAGATGAAACTGCTCCAACTGGGACATGTGCTGTTTGTGTGGTTGGTGGAGAGAGGTCAGTCTTACCTTACTCCCTATATTGATTATGATTTAGTTTGGACAATCGAATATCTTTTGGTCATTTTTCCTGCTCCAAGTTCTCTATTACAAATTGATAATGGGTTTTATAGTTTATCTTTCGGAATTCTAATTTTGATACTTTATTTAGTTGGTTTCATTTAATGAAAATTTTCATATTATTGGAAAGCATAAACATAATTCTTCTCAGGATGATTGCTTGAACAGTAATGAGGCACTTAGTGGTTGTGTATTTAACGTCAACGTGCTGTCTATTTATATCTGATACTAATGATTGTTCTGCCTATTAATTGTCAATAAACTTTAACCTTTGTAGTGTTTGGTAGAATTAGTGACAAATGCTGTACTTTGGAGAGGATAAAATTTAAAAGTTCTATGGTAAATATGAGAGTTTCATCTTAGCTTCAATAAATTGGTCACTGATGGTAAAGATCAAGTGTTATGCAGGTCACTTGTTGCGAATTTATCTGCTGCAAATTGTTACAAAACTGAGCACTTGAAAAGACCGGAAAATTGGGCATTGGGTATTATCATCGACTAGTGTTTGTTATTGCTATCATTTCCTTATTGTTGTTCTTTTATGCAGTTGGCTCACCTTCACAATACTTATGCTCTTAACAGTTGAAAAGGCCAAGTATATTTATATTGCTGGATTTTTCCTTACCGTGTCTCCTGAGTCAATTATGCTTGTTGCTGAACATGCAGCTGCAAGCAACAAAGTAAGGCTTTTGCAATTATATTTTAATCTTTCTAGAAGTTTGCATTAATGCCTATAAGTGGTCTTACTGATGCATGTGCAGGTATTTTCAATGAACCTTTCTGCCCCATTCATTTGTGAGTTCTTCAAGGATGTGCAGGAGAAAGCTCTTCCGTAAGCACTCTAATTTAGATTTGCTCCTATTGTCAGTTATTAGTCCAATGCTTAAATGTTCTTTTTCTACAGTTATACAGATTATGTCTTTGGCAATGAGACTGAAGCTAGAACTTTTGCAAAGGTTCACGGATGGGAGGTAATGGTTTCTTGATGTTTGACTTGGTTAATCAGAACATTCTGTACAATTATTACATTTCAGGGATACCTAAACATGCCTTGCTTTGTTTATCAGACTGAGAACACGGAGGAGATTGCTATAAAAATTGCTCAGTGGCCCAAAGCGTCAGGAACACATAAGAGGATAACTGTTATCACACAGGGTGCGGATCCTGTTGTAGTTGCTGAGGATGGGAAGGTGAAGTTATTCCCTGTTATCCTGTTGCCCAAGGAGAAGTTGGTTGATACAAATGGAGCAGGTATATACTCCTCCATATTAGGCCTTTGTAGAGTTGAAACTGTCAAAATAATCTTTGAAATTTGTCCATTGACTTGAAAATGTATAAAGTTGATACGCTGTATAATTATTTGCTTCCTTGTGTAATTTTTGTAAGATGAGTTGTATGGTTCTTGGGTAGTCGCTAGCAATTTTGCTTAAGAGGCAATGGTTTTGTGAATCTCTCATCTATTAGTGAAACGCAGATTAGCTAAATACCACTAGTTTCAAAATTTAAAATAACAAAATATCCTTGGGTCTAATAAATAAGGTTACTGAGGCTTCTATGAGATTGGTTCTTGCTGCAGGACTTGTCTTGAAGACGCAATGATTAGATTGTGATGAAGGATTTTATGTCATCGAATTAATTAATTTGTCTTCTCATAAAATTCATGCTATCTTTGTGTTTGGCAGGGGATGCATTTGTTGGTGGATTTTTGTCACAGCTGGCGCAGGAGAAGCCCATTGAGGACTGCGTGAGAGCTGGTTCGTATGCTGCAAACGTTATCATTCAAAGGTCTGGCTGCACATATCCAGAAAAGCCTGAGTTCAGTTAGGCTCATGTGGCCTGCTCCAATTCCTTGTTCCTGACTCTATGGAGTTGTTAAATTTTTGGCATGCAGTTCCTGGCCTAGATTATATGCTTCGAAACTGATAAATTTGGATAGAGGAGTTGTTTATACAACATCCATGTGCTTACTCAGTTCAACACTAGTCCAGATCATTGATGAGAGTATCTTTACCTTTATGTTCTGTTTCTTTCACTTCTTCAAATCTTGAGCAATATTTCAGCGAAGTCATCATCTTTTTAAATCCAGATGTATGTCATTCCCCGTTGGTTGTAAACTGGGACTATTCCATCAAATAATAATGTTTTCTGATTTGGCTTGATTTTATATGCGATGTATAATAATACTTAGGCTATGTTTGGTTGGACGTAAGGTTTTTAATGGAATAAATTGGTTTATAATGAAATGGAATATAAATGAATGTAATATTAGAAAATTGTTCTTTGAAAAAGATGAAATGTTATTTAGAAGAAGGTTTATAATGATATTTATGACTTTACATTTTATCATAAAGTTTCTAAATTGGTGGTTTTTATTTTTATAGTTTATGATAAAATGGGATGTAATATGAAACTCTCATCTTCTATTTCATTTTATTCTATTCTATTATAAACTCTCATCTCAAACGATAGAATAATATTACATTTCATTCCATTAATAAACTCTCGACTAAAGCCTTATTTACGATACTTTTGCGAAGAACTGAAAATTATGTACGCAATTATATGATTGCATTGCAGTATTGCATAAAATTATAATTGATCAATATTAACTGATGATTAAAAATGCATATTCATATAAATATTAATAGAAATGCAATGTCCTCTATTTACTTCTCAAAATTTGGATTCCTTTAACTATTCGTACAATACTTGGTCATTGGTTGTAAGATGAAAAAAAAACCATTATATTAATAAGGAGCTAATTGCATTATTATTATTTCGGTGCATCTTTATGACTATTATGATTAATATTATTTAAATTACTTTTGCATATTAATAAATATTTTATTATGTATAAAAATAATTTCGAAAATACTAGTCATAATAATTATAAAATAATGAAAATAATGAATTTAATCTTTTTATATTAATAAAGATTAAATAAACTTGGGTAAAAAGATAAAACTTCTCTATAGTTTAAGAACTTCTAAAAAATCTATTGCTCTTTAAAATTGTCAAAAAAAAACTCATTATTTCAGTTTTTAAAAAAGATACCTCTTATGTTTTGAGTAAAAAATAACAACAAAATATCTGTGTCAAGATCATTATATTTATACTAATCAAATGTTGCCTATATATGATAATTCGACCTAACTCTTAAATTTGAACTAAACTAAATAAAATGGAATTAAGTTAATAATTTATTACAATTATTAATTTAAATCGAATTTAATTGATTTATGATTAGTTTAAGATCATACTTGAGTTATTGTATTATTAATATTTGATTAGTCCACTTTAAATATTTATATTGCATGCGCTTTTCATTATGTTTTATCTAAAATCTAAATAAGGAACATTTTTAATAAACTGAAAATAATAATTAAAAAAGATTATTTTAAAGGCCAAAGATTTTCTTAAAATATTTCTTAAATTATAGGAAGAGTTGTAAGTCTTTTATTCTAAAAAATTTTACTGAGAGGGTAAAAGATTCCCAATTATATGCATTTAAAGTGGGTGAGATCCAGCTCCCCCTCTTTACTTACACTCTAAAGAGATTTTTTAACACTATCTTAAATCTTTTCTTTTAATTAATATTTTCAATGATCCCATTTTCTTAACCTTTTTTACACTTTCTTTTGACTACTATATATTGAAGATAACTCTTACATATTCTACATACATATTTTATAATATAGTTTGGGGCCTAGAATATATGAACTTGATTTAATCTTATTAATTATACAATGAATCAATCAAGTTTATTTTGACATCCAGCCTCAAACTTAATTGGATAGCCACAAGTAGATCTCATAGATGGTGAAATGCTTTTTGCTTGGGTAGCTTCATCAAAATATTAATAACTTTATCTTTAAATTGTACAAATTTCAACTAGAACTCTTTTTTGTTATGCTTCTTTTATAACCATTTTCTTTTAAATTTTTTTTGAGAAAGTACACCAAGTCTACAATAATATCAATGTTTATCATAAGTTAAGATATATTAACTCAAAAAAATCTATACGTAAAAATTTTAATGACTCATTTATTTAAATGTACCAAATTTTAAATATTTTTAAAGAATACAATCTTGAAATATATAATTGATTGAAAATGATGAATGAGATACAATTCTTTTAAATTATTTTCTCTTGAGAATAAACTTAAATTACTTAATATCAAAATCATTAGTAGTCATTTCCATATGCTAATAGATACTTATCAATCAACACCTCGAAAATTCAACAAGAGTGATGCATTATGTAATCAATAAAGTAAGATCTTCTTGATTGCTTTATCCAAGATTTGCTCTCTTATTCACATTATGTTACATGTCCATAAAATTTGATAATTGTAGCATTGACCTTAGGTGCTCTATTTTGACTTTTCTCTTCTTTTAAACTTGATAGGGTCTTCCATGTTTACACCCTTAACTCTACCATCTCCATGATCTCTTTGTCTTCTTTCATTGCTTGATGACCTCCATTAATAAAAAGAAGTTTACTTGGAAGTTAGTTTTAAAACTTCTTTATTCTTTCTCATACGTCCATTTAATGTGCCTGAAGGAAGGCCATAAAGCTGATTAATAGGCATTTTGTCTAAGTCTTTAGATTCTTAATTAAATAACTATATCAATACGCTCAAATTTTGAATGTAAAGATTGAAGAATATTTTTTATGATTTATATGTAAAGTAATCTTCTCTATACCTCCTCAATTGGTCAGAGGCAACAAATAGTCAAAAATGAGTTCAGAATCATTCATGTGTAAGGATTCAAAGTCATCTCTTAATGTATGAAGTCGAGACTTCTCTGTTTATCAACTCCTTTTTGATATTTTTGAGTAGTTGCCAATGTTTGCCTAGTAGTAGTTGTACAAAAGATAGTCTTGAACATTTCTTGATTCAAATATACCTAAATGATTGTGAGGGCTTGCTTATATATATATATATATTTGGGTATCTCGTATCGTATAACACTTCTTTTTTTAGTTGCACTAAAAATGACTTGATATTTAATTTTGTTCAGTCTTTCTCTGTAATTTTTAAAAGATTTTGCAAACTTAGAAGAGTATTTATACAGGCCGAGGGCTAACTACCGAAATTCATTTTAATTTCTGAAGATGAGGAAATTCACTTACTATTTTCTCCTACATAATTATAATTATGATACCTTTTTATTGTAAGTTTGGAAGGAAAATTTGTATGTTAATAGTAAGACTACAAATTATAAAGAAAGGATACGGAGAGAAGGACTTACACTTTTTATTGATTTGCAAATTTGAAGTTGATCAGGTCTCCTCTTTATATAGATCCAGAAGGAACTTTTATACACTTATTTTCTCTCTCTCGTAACAATTACTATTTTCTCAACTATCTCATTTCGATGATATGCATTCAAGGCATGTCAGACAAGCCAAAAGCATATGCTGCTGTTGAGAATTGATACTAGTTAAGATGTTCATGAAAATGCTTTCCTTGCAAGGAATGCAAAGTTTTGAGCTTCTTACTTTTTTTAAAAAAAATGTTTTGAGCTTATGGTGAATCCGTAGACCTCCTCAGCCTAATCAAGCAAAGCCTGAAAGAGAGAGTGCCGGTAGTTTATGTCCTATAGTCAATCGTTTTGGTTGTAGTTTAATGATAAATTATTTAAAGGTATTATTTATCTTGTACATGTATTTAGATATATATGATAAAGTCCATAGAATAATTGTAAATTGCAAATGAAATTATAATGAGATTATAATTATGAGATTCATATTGCATTTATGTATTATTCTTAAATGTTTCTAGTCATTGTTCTATTAAGATTGAACATTAATAAAACGTAAAAAGATTAGGATACGTTGTGTTTTTCATTATGAAAGAAGTAGTCGATCTCATAGGCTAAAGTATATAGATACTTAAACAAACGTATTGGTACTTATTAGAAAACAAATTCACTGAACAGACCCGATATGAAAAATCCATTTAGAATATTACTTGTATATCTATAGAATTTTCATTATGATGATTATATTAGTGATCCTTTGACTTGAAGTCATCAAGGTTATCTTGTACGAGGATTGCTATGTTTTGATACTACTTATGATCTAATTAATTATGGGTCGTTTAATCGGTAGTTGTTGGATACGTAACATAAACTATATGGAGGTAGTTGTGTGATCAAGATAGAATTCATCACTCTAAAGTAATTAGAAAGAATGTTTTGTTGTTATCAATTAGTATTGATTCAGGAAATCCTTGTTCAAGGTGAAATGGTACTTTATAAATAGTTTACAAATGTCGTTAATTGAATCGATAGCTAATGACAGAGAACTAATATGATTGACTTAAAATAAATTAGACATTAATTCCATACTCTACGTCTAATCGGAATATTGGATGATGAAAGAATTGAATTATACAGAAAAATCATGCACGGAAAAATTAGTCAAAACTACTTTGACATTCCTAAATATTTAGGTGGTCATGATGCATTACTAGACGCCAATCTTGGTCTATAATTATAAATTGTTTAATTAGAGAATTAAAGATAAATTAAAAGGAGATTTGATTATCTAATTCTAATTATGAATTAGAATTATATTTTATAATTATTGCCAACATATTTGGGAACCTAACGAGTTTCACATATAGAATGAGTTGAAAAGAGCAAAGTTAATTTAATCAACTTGGACTTGATTATAAATTTTTAAAAACTTTATAATTAAATATAAGATATTTAATAAATAAAAATTAGTGTAGTTTGATTATCATTATCTCACGGTCATTAAAGTAATCGAAAGGAAATATTCGTTAAAAAAATTGCACATCCCATAATATTCTTCTTCAAAGGTCAGAACCAACAAACAATAGTTCCACGCTATGTAACGATCCTGGGATCTGGAAGACTAATTAACTCAAATCTTCTCGATACTTGAGACGACAGCGACTCATTCAAACACAATAAATAATTAAGCTACCTTGTAATCGATCTTAGGCTCTTATCACGACCTATCAACTCATGAAACTCCATGGTTAGTGCCTGAAGTTTCAATGTTGGAACTATAAATTGTTGTGTGAAGAAGACTTGGTTAGAGTGAAAAAAGAAAACTTCAACTATTAATAACAAACTTCTTGTGGTGGGCGCCATAGTTATCTTTTTCCAGCACAAGATTTTAGATGATTCCACCTGCGGGATTTTCGTGTTAATAATACCTGAAGTTAGTTCGGAAACATGGTTTGGTTACGTTAAGAAATGTTACGTCAAGTGGAGAAGTCGCAGCCACCAGATTTGAGAAAATAGAAAGGGGATTTGGTCTCAAAATGATTCGCCTCATCTCCTTGCCCACTGTGTGTGCAGAGGGTGAGAAGTGTGGCATGGTCGGAGGTTGGTAGGTCTTTTTCACATGTAGATATATATATATATACGAACTCTGGAATCTAATTATGACAATGTATTTTCGATATATGTTGTTTTGGTATTATATTTTGGCATTATCTTTTGGTTGACATTATTGGGATTTATACCGATTAGTTTTGTTAAAATATGTATACAAAGGAAAACCAGTTTTTGCAGGAATTTCTAGCAGCAAGGTGTACATTAATTATTCAGTGCTTGTGATAATGTTTCTACAATTCGTACATTGGGACCCTTGCCTCCATTCTTGGGTTCCATTCCATGGTGTAATTATTCAGTGCTTGTGATAATGTTTCTACAATTCGTACATTGGGACCCTTGCCTCCATTCTTGGGTTCCATTCCATGAATATGGATCCTAACTATATTTTTCGAATCCATTCAAGCAGCAACAGTTTGTGGTACGAGTTGTACGCCATCTCATCACCTCCTCCTTTTTGAAATATATTCTGATCACAGATCACCTCCTTGGCCTATACAGCGACCATTTTTATTGCTAGCAAATTAATTGTCAAAAAGCTTTTTATTTGTAGCTGTCTTGAAGAATATTGATTACATACTAAGTGTAATGTTACTATTTTATTTTCATGTAAAATGGACATACATAGATGTTTAGTTCATACATCAACAAAAGCTTTAACTTTAATAAACGAGGGAATTTCCACTACAAGAAAAATCGCAAATAGAGACGGAAAATAGGGACGGAATTTAATTAGGGACGGAATTTGCGACCGAAATGGGTTGCAAAACAAAACCGTCCCCAAAGTTCGCTATATCTACACCGACCAAACTTTTCGTCTCAAAATCGGTTGCAAAGTTTGGCGCCAAAACCCGCGAAGTAAAGTTCATAAGAATCCGTCCCTAATTTCGAACCAAATTTACAAACAAAAAAAAGGGTCCCCAAATCCGTTACTAATTTGCAACTGTTCACATTGGGACGGATTTAGAGACGGAATATTAAGGACGAAATTTTTCGGTCCCAAATATTAGACGGAATTTGCAACCAATTTCTTTGAGAATTGTTTCCGTCCCTAAAATCGTAACAACGATGTTGGGACCAAAATTTCCGTCGCTATTTCCGTACCTAAGTTCGTCCTAAATCCCGTCCGTAAATCGGTCCCTATTTTGGTACCTAAATCTGTCTCAATTTTCGTCCCTTTTATTTCCCTACTTCTTCAGCAAGTGAAACGGTGCGTTTTTCATTGACCCCTTTTATTTATCCCCAAAGGTCGAGAATCAGAGAGTTTGGCTGCTCTGTTTTGCATCTTCTTCAAAAAGGTTGTAAAAATCTTGAGATTTTCTCTTAAAGGTAGAGTTGGTT
>JAOQMS010000180.1:17422852-17448209 GCA_027563885.1 Erythroxylum longipes | reverse complement strand
GCGATCGTGCAACACTAGTAAGATTTCTATTAATAATTTGAATTTAGATCAGTGGTTCTAATTGTAAGATTTCTATTAATAGTTCATATTTAATAGTATAGTTATATTATTAATGCTCTTTACATATATGTAAGATAAATTTGACAAAGCATATTCGGAGAAGGTTGGCAAAGCGGATGATCCATCCACAGTCGATCCTGATCAGTTGTGGGCGGAGTTGTTCCCGAAGTATAAAGGGCTAGTATATGGGACTGGCAACCTTGTTGGGGAGTTTGCTTCCTCTGCTAGTACAATGTCTGGTAGGACTTCTTCCAATATCCAATTACAAGAACAAGTGATTCAATTGAAGGCACAACTAGCTGACCTTGAATAATTTAAAGAATGGGTCCAGATTGCATTTCAATCAATGGGAGCAACCTTGCCTCCAATGCTAGCTCCTGCTCGAGCATCAACTGGGGAGTCTCGGCAGTCACTAAGGGAGCAGTTGGGTGACCACTCCCCTGCCAATATGACCCCTCGTGCTAACAATGTGAGGGAAGATTTAAGGACAATAGTTTTTGTGACTTCAATAATTTGAAAACTATTGTGGATATTGTCTATGATATGAGTTGCATGTATGTCAATATTATTAGATGTTTAAAATTTGAATATTATGAATGATATTGGATATTAAGGATATTTATAAATTTTTTACATATTATTTTAAAATTTATTCATCTCATTTATTATCATAATATTATTAATGATGTTGCATGTTAAGGATATTTATAAGTTTCTTTAATTTTTTTTGGAAAATAAAAATAAATTTGAAAATGTATTCAAACTAAAAGAAAAATCTGTTCCAAACAAAAGAACTCTGTCCCTAAATCCGTCTCTAAATGGGCTGAAACAAACCACATGCCCGTGCCTAATTCCGTCCATAATGTTGTCCCTAATTTCGTCCTAATTTCATCTCTAATTCCGTCCCTAATTCCGTTTCAAATGCTCTGATATTTCGGTTCCTAAATCCGTTCCACACAATAGACGAACGGAAATTTCCGTCCCAAACTTGTTGTCGGCTAAACGGAATTCTCCTTCTCAAAATCCGTTGATAACTCCATTCCGTACCAATATTGGGACGGAAATTGTCGTTCCAAAACAATATAATAATTCGATTGAGATCGATATTGCGAACGGTGTTTGGGACAGATTTTTCGGTTCCCGTATTTTAGGGACGGATTAAATTCCGTCCTTAAGATTTGCGACCAACTAAATACCAACAGATTATTTTCGGTCCTAAAATCCGTCCCAAACATCATTTGGAACCGAAATTGGGACAGATTTGACCCTTTTTTTCCCGTTCCTAAATGCTGTTTTTCTTGTAGTGTTCCTAGTACAAACCAAATCCTGTTGTTTTAATGATGAAATTTTAATTACCAACTTTATGTCACTGAAATGCAAAAAGAATATTTCATTTTGTAAAGGAATAAGTGGGGACTATAACAGTTAGCCAAACTAAATATCTAATTACAAATTATGATATACTATAACAGTTAGCCAAACTAAATATCTAATTATAAAGTATGATATATATATATATATATATATATATATGTATACATGAAAGGAATAAAATCTTATGTATTCTGCCTTCATTTCTTCGCTTTCCCTTTAATTTCTGCGGTCAAATTACATTACGAAGTGAGTGTCGAATTTTCTGAATTGAAATGACTTGATAAAAACATAATTTTGAACCCTTCAAACAATATATAATCGCAGTTTATGTCTCTCCTGACTTCGCTCCAAGCCACACTTACAGGACATGTACGCGGAAGAAACTCGGACTTCCCTAATGTGCTCAATCTTATATAAAGTCTAACCGACATAATTTGAAATTGCCTATTATTAATGATATAATTATTTAGGACGATCAAGGAAACTCGTCGAAGATTAAGAAGATGGTCATGAAGAAGAGTTTTGTCACCTTCCTAATAATCTTCACATTGGCAATGATTGAATCTACGAACAAGGTGGATGCGCTTACAGCGTGTGCGAAGCTGTGCATGCCATCATGCATGCAGCAGACTAAAGCATCAGCTCCATCTTGCGAAACAGCCTGCAACAACGTCTGCGAGGAACGTGGTGAAGAATTCATGAGCAATCACGACTTGTTTAAACAGGCATTTCGTGCCTAAAATCTGTCTTTTGTGTCGATATAATTAATTTTCTGTCAAAACTGATTATTCTTGAGGCGATATTGCATCCCTGAAAAGCAACTTGGTTTTCCTTTAATTTCTTAGCCAATTTAGGTCTGATAAAAACATTCCATCCTTGTTGCCCCTTCTGATGGTACCTGTCAATTAAAAAAATGAAGATTTTAGTTTATCTTGTTAAAGATAAGATCACGAAATTCCTGATATTGTATTGCATCCAGTTGATTATTAGATGTTTTAATATTAACTTATTGTAGATTTGGTTAAAGGCCATTTAATGCTATTGTTCAAGTTTATGAAAACAATTGTCATACAAGACATTTTGTCTCAAAATATATCAGAATCTTTCTAGAAACTTGAGGAAGAAGGGCTAAACATGCCGTGGCAGTTTTATTGTAATAAAATAAATTCTTTCTTTTTATGTATTTTGGTGGATCAAAATAGACGAGGGATGTTAAATTAATTTTTTAGGTTTTTCCTGCATCAATAAATTGTCTTAATAGACTAAACTCATCTAGTAGTTGAACTAAATTATTAGATGAATCAAAAACTTAATGTGTGTACTGAAACTTGTGTTGAGATCATAGATACAATGTTAGAATCTATTAATATTGATTATATATTCGCCAATATGCATCAATTATATTACAATCAATTAAGGATATCTTGATATCTTTGCCACATATATAGAAAATAGAGGTTGTACAAGTATTGGTGTAGAGTTTTCATTGCATAACTAAATTGTTCTAGTACACCTAAAAAATAAACATATTTACCTAGAAGACATCTTTGAATAAAATTAATCGTTTAAAGGAATGTTTGGACCAATATACCATAGTTTTGCCATTGGAGTTAGTTTAATATCAGGGACAAGAATTTCAAAGTTATCATATTAGTGTTACTATCTTTAACTATATTCACATCTTAGAAGCTATACCGGTTTTCATTTTAGCTTGACTTCTACATTGGATGGTGTTTAAGGTTTGGGATATTGAAAATTTTAGGCAATCAGAGGTTAAAAAAAAAAAATCTATTCAATAGACTTTTAAGACACTGAGGAACTTTTCATTATCTTTTTTTCCAAAACTGATTTGAATTGCTGCTAGATAATAAGGCTTAAAAATTAGGGTTTTATCAAATCCTTTTTAGTTATTTTTTTTTAGTTTTCTCTATTGTAGACATTTATCATCCTATGTAATGCAAATAACTATTGGGGTAATTGTTTTCACACATAATATTCTTGATAACTTTTATATTCACATTCTCATTTTCATTCAAAGTAGATGCTATAACTACATTTTGTTTGTACAGAACATGATATTCCTTTATGAAAGCCTTTTGAAACCATTCACCTATTAAACTAAAACTCAGTGAACCAAAGAAAAGATTAGTGCTAGCCATTTCCAAACTAAGGTTAGGTTTTTATGACATTATATATGTAATGTCACAATAACATCAGTTGAGGGAATCTTAGAATTTAACAATAGATTTTCTTATTAAATATTTGACAAAAAACAAATGCAAAGATATCTAGGAAGCTTAAGCTATCTTATGGATTTTTATCATAACTTCAATAGGCTATGCAAACCCCTCCATGATAGGTTAAGAAAAAACCCAAACCCTTAGACATAAAAACACACCAAACTAGTAAAACAAGTCAATTAAAGACACAATGTAAGATATTCTATATTGTATATAGCTAACCCGATTGCATTCAAAATTGTAGAAATTGAGGCTTCTGATGAAGGATATGGAGGTATCCTGAAACAAAAGGTTGATGATAAAAGAAAAATCATTCAGTACACTTCAGTTCATTGAAATATCATACAAAGAAATTATTTAACTATTAAAAAGGAAAATTATCTATTTTTGTGCATTTCAAAGATTCAAGGTGATTTATTGAACCCAAGATTTCTTGTTTCTATTTAGAGATGTCAATGGGTCGGACCGAGTTTAGGCTGTTCCTAGCCTGACCCGGCCCGACTATTGGCTAGGGTGGCTAGTGGCCTGACCCGACCATGGGCTGATCGAGCCACGGGTGGGTCGGGCCAACCCAGCCCATCATATTTCTTTTAAAGAAAAACATAAAAAACAACGTTGTTTTTTAAAAAACGATGTCGTTTTTGAAGTAATGGTCAGGCCACGAGCAGGGTCAGGCCCTTTTGGACATCCCTATTTCTATTAATTGCAATTCTGCTAAAGATGTTTTGTTAAAAGAAATTCAAAATATTTCATCAAAACAAAATTTTGCTAAATGGAAAACGATTTTCAATATTTTTATTTTGATATTCAATTTATTAAAGGTGAAGCAAATTCCATCTCTACTTTCCTAACTTAAGAATTTTTACAATACAAATAATGATCCCTATAGCCACTTCTCTCAAAACTAACCAACCCCAAAAAGCCAATAGAGGCCATCTTTTTCAAAGCCCTCGATCTAACATCTAGTAAAAGAAGAAAAGACTATTCTTTTTTTGCCAAAAGCCCAAGGTGAGGCCTTAACATCCTCATCATTAATGATTAACATTTCTGATTGGTTGCAACATTTGTCAACAACTATAGAGTTATCAATAGCTTTGAGGAAGAATCTTAAAGAAAGCCTTTAAAAATACATTTTATTAAAAATGGATGCTAAAAATGCAGCCGAAAAAAATCATTTTATAAAAGCTAAAGCAAAACAAAATTTTACAAACAAAGTTTTCAAAGCAATTATTTTGAAAAAGAACATTTTCAAAATATTTCAACTATTTAAAATGAGTTCTCTAACTCAAATCCTTTTGAAGTGATCAATAATATTTTTCCTAAAGGTTGGCACTACAAGGCTTACGACCTTTTAAAGCCATAAGCATATTATCTGCATATTCCAAAAGAGATCAAATGTGTAAAAATTAAACACCACTTTATTGAGTCCGACAAAACCATGCAAGCCTATTTCATATGGAAAATCAATAAAGAGATTTTTCCAATGGATTAGGTCCAAAAGGCTTTGATAAGAAAGAAATTTGAAGCATGTTTCTTAATAAACTTTCCTGACTCCCCAACCTATAGCTCTTATGACTTCCAGTAAGCCTGATTCAATGTCTTCCTAATGAGCAATGTCACAAAATACTGGTGTAGGCTATAATTTTTCAACAATGGACTAAATAACAACTTTCCATTTTAGATCATTAATTGGTGTTAATGATGTGAATTCATCCCTCAAATTTTTTGCCATATATTTGCCAAGGATATTGTACATTTAAAGAAAAATATCAACCCAGAGGCTATAAAGAAATTTTCCCTCCAAGATTGCTACTTGTTTTAAATTTATTCATTCCTTGGGTATAACAAAAAATAAGTACTCTGAGATAATCAAACAATTATTAAAATCAAGATCTTCTATCATTTGAAAAAATGAAGATTAGATCTTCTATCATTTGAAAAAATGAAGATTTGAAGCTAGAAAAAGAAGAGATTAATTTGATCAATTTACTTTGATCCCTATTTGTAAAATGTGAATGTGAAAAAATCTAATTATAAAAGCCTAAGTGTAAAAAATGAAAAATTTTAAAATGACATAAAGTTTGCAGAAAGGAGACTATGGAATAACAAGCACATGACTCTATGGATAACTATTATAAAGATACAGAAGAAATGAAAAGAATAGAAAAGGACAATCAATTGCTTATATAAGGTGACCTTTTGAATCAAATAAGAACAAGCTTGTTATAAGCTAAAATGAGCTTCTTCTCCTTCCAAGCTCTATCCTCTACCTCTCCTTTACATCCTTAAATCCAAAACTTTTTAAAGGTCAAGTGACTAAAGCTAAAATGATCCCTTAAAGACAAAGCTTCTCTTGAAGCTTTGTTATCAAAACATTTACATTAAAATCCCATTTTCTTTATAGCCTTTGTATCAAAAACCCATTTTTTTTCTTTTCTTCCGTTCTTAAAGCCCTAAAACCCTTGTAATTCTTCATATTTTTTAAATTCTAATGTGATTTATTTGTCTTAAATCTTTATTATTTGATAATTTCTCTTTTTTATGCATAACTTGTAGTGGACTAGCTCTCTACCCATCAAGATTTCTTGTTTGGTTTAATATTTAATATTTGCTTATTTATTTTGAATGTTACAACTTGTAATGGTTGGCTTTGCCACCCATCAAGGTGTGATATTCCATATTTGGTTTAATATTTGCTTTAAATATTATAAACCATAACATTCAGCTTTATCATCGATTAAGTTATAGCTTTTAATATATGCTTTCATTTGCTTTATCCTATTTTCTCTAATTTATTGCTTTTAATGATTTATTAATTTCAATATATTTGATATATTTTACTTGTGCTTATAAAGAAAATCATAAAGATTTTAGAATCATAATTAGCTCTTTTAAAATGGCTCTTTCTTAAATCCTATCGAAAGCTTCTATTTCTATTATTCTAAGTTAAGGGTGCTTCAATAATTACATTATCTTATCTTACTCTTATTTTAACTTAAAAGAATAACAACAATAGTCAAACAATAAAAAAGATATTGCCAAGAAAAATTAAAGATATTAAGTAGGCCTTAAGGATAATTAAGTATTTGAAAACTTAAAGCTTTTTTTAAGGTGAGCCTTTTTGAACTTCTGGGTCCATCCTTAATTATCTTAGGCTACTCAAAGTCTAAAATTCTTATTTCCTAATATTGGGTTTTCAGTAGTTGATATAGAGCCAAGTTTTTTAGAAAAGGTAAGGATTTAGTGTTAAATATATTTATTTGAATTGATTAGTTTCATTTTACTGAGGGTAGATGGTCCCAACAATTTAAGCCAAGGGGTGGCCTATAAATTCCTTGGTTTAGTCCACTCATACGCTAAGAGATCAATATTATTAAAGAAATGGATTTCTTTAAAAGATCTAAATCTATCTCTACTGCATATACCTATAGCCCCAATGAAAGGATTATGAACAACAATGAAATAATTATTGAAAACTTCAAAAAGTATATTGATAATTGGGAAATTCCTAAAGTTTAAAAAGATCAAATTTATCTATAATCATCATAATAGCCTAAGTGTAATCCCATCATCATTCAATACATATGTTCAAATCATACATGGCAATAAGAAAATAGTAATAATAATAATTTCAGTCTACAATTTCATAACCACATTAATGGCCCCAATGTCTGTTTTAAAGTCTAAAGACACAATGCTCCAAATATATAAGAAAAATGGAAACAATTGAATAACTTTGGTCAACCTTATCTAGACCTTACACATGCTCATTGCTACTGTTGTTAGCTAGTTGGCTTAACAACCTTTTTCTCTTTTTCCTAAGGAGGGGAAAATTAATGAAAATGTGAGTATTACACTCAATGAGGGAAAACATTTTTACCCATGAGTGGTCATACATCAGAAATTCAATTTCATTTTAAAGAAAATTTTGGTTTATAGAAACAAGTTGTAAGTTATTACCTATGTTCATGCATAACCATTCCTAATGAGGTATCAACAATACTCCAACACAAATATCATTCACATCAAGGCATAAGTTTGATTGTCGCATTTCACGTTAAGGTTTAAGCAATACATCTATTCTTAAATCAAGCGTCATCATATTCATTAAGGCACAAGTTCATTAATCACCTATATCGAGCATAAAGCAAACGTGTAGCTTAATTGCATTATACATTCCTTTCTTCAAGTTTTTATTTATTTTTATTAAGTATTTAACCTAGGGATCCCATTTTTTGTTGCCTAAGTCACCTTACTTGGGTATTTTGCCTAAGTCACCTCACTTAGGTCTTTGTTTAAGAAAATTGTGCCCAAGCATCTCACTTAGGTCTTTTGCCTAAGCTACCTTACTTAGGTCTTATCTAAGGAAATTTGATTAAACCATCCCAATTATTTCTTTCATTAATTTTATTTAATCAATCCATTTATTTGCATATTTTCATAGAGGTCACTCATTTTTAAGGCATATGTCAAAAAATTTCAGCACAACCTTTTCAAGGGGCATTCACAATCTCACCAAATCACAAAATTTATTCATAAAGAATCAAATTCTCAATTAACATAACTTGAAATTCATTTTTATATAGACCATATAATTTTATACACTTATTATTCAAATATATATATATATATATATATACACACACACGCAATTTTCATGTTGAACACCTTCTCAAATTCAATTCCTATAGTCTCCTAAATTAGCTCCCAACAACATAATACACCTGATGTTATAACATCCTGAATAGCCTATGGTAAATTAGCTATATCTCCAAAATCATTATGAATTTACCCAAAAAATTTTGAAACATCTAAACCTGTGACTTTCATATTTTAACCAACTTCTAAATCAGTTCTCCATGCCCTCAAACCATAAGTACAATCCCAAACTTAGCTTTAGTTATACTAGATAGGCAAGTTTATGAAATTTGTCTATATCTCTTAACTTGTAAAATCTGGGTACTTTTGCTTTTATGGGTATATCTACGACTTTTATGTTTTATACTTTGTCAAATTCTCAATTCGTGCTTAAAATAGAAATAATTACACTTATTAGTCTATGTCTCATTAACTACCCCATATATCCTCAGTCCCTTTTACAGACATTTAGAACATGTATAAGTATCCATGAAATATCAATATGTTTAGCAAAATTTTACTCAAAATCATCACACAAAAATTTATTTCAAGAGGGGTTTAAAAAGGGATGCAATCCTACTCACCTATTATTAGAAATAAAGTCTTCTTCTTCCTCCAAGCCTTTTCCTTTTTCTTCCTTTACTCTCTCTCCCTCTTCTCCTTGACGAGTGTCATACCCTTTTCTCTGAAATCCCCCTCATTGCAGCTGTTAAAACCCAAATGACATAATTTTTTTAAAATTTCATCCATACCATATATCGCAAAACTTTAAGTATGCCCTTGATAAGCACCTCTCCACCTATTTCTATGCCCTTGATAAGCACCTCTCCACCTATTTCTTTCTTTTATCCTCAATTGTCCATTCTAATTTTTTTATTTTCCTAATATATTTTCACTTATTTTATCACTTATAGAATAACTACTTATCTCAAAATAATTTTCCCTCTAATAATTGCAATTTGTTTGACCTCCAATGTATTTTTCTCCAATCTATTCACTAACATCAATTTTCTTAATCTTTTGTCCAAAAGTTCTAAATATCCTCTAATTTGCACCAATTATTCACAAAATATCTCCCTCCTAAACTAATCCTAGTAAAAAAATAAAATTCCTATTTTAAGTACTGAAATGCAAAATAATTAAAAATTGAAGTTTAAGAATTAAAATAATAGGAAAAAGCACACTTTATGGAAAAAATATATATCAATATGACTAATAGTAATTGATAAAACTAAATGAAAATTCGGGGTGTGACGTTGTTCCAAACCTATTGCCCCTAATATAGATGTTAATAAAAAACCTAATGTCTTACAGAATACAAGGTACAATATGTTGTTAGTTTATGCATGGAATATAGATGGAATGTCTAATTACAACACATTGAGTATGCTTTAACAAATGAAAATGGTTGCTAATGCTTATAAGTCCTACTTTGGAACATCTAATTATCCTATATCTAAGTTATGATAGTTGAATTTTTCTAACAGTTGACAAGTTTGTAGGATTACCCTTGCCTGAATCTCAAAGAATTGATATTCTCATTGTTTTTAAGATTGATAAAGAAGATGAGACAATCTTAGATAAAAAATAGTGAACCTATTCAGGATGTTGTCCTTAAATTGTTACTAACAATCTCTTTATATTTCATAGGTGATCCCTCTCACTTAAAGGAACAAAATGATGAGTTATTGTCTAACCTTAGTTGCAAAAAATTTCAAATTTTAAATGGTTAAAAGAAACCTTTTTAACTAGAGTTATGTAGAAGGAAGATTCAAATTGACCGAATTGGAAGGATAAGTTCTTAGAAGGACTTCGTTCTCTATTAGGTGAGAAGGTGAGAAATAAGATTAGAGAAAGTCATAATTATCTAATCCTTTACGATATATTGACTTATAGTGAGCTAATTAGTTAAGAAGGATTACAATTTTTGCCAGGATATTAAAATTTAAAAATAATTATAATATGAAATCTTCAAAACCAAAAAATAATTCGAAACTTTTTGTTGACAATATCCTTTTACATAAAAATATTAGAAAAACCTAGAGAGTATAGTCAAGCCTCTTGAAAAAATTAGGAAAAAAATTCCCATCCAAAAACTAGCAAAGATTCTATAAAAGACCTAAACGAAATAGGAGACGTATTCTATAAAAGACCTAAACCAAATAGAAGACATTTCAGTAAAATCAAAATTTCCCTTTAAGATCCAAATTTATGAACATAACATGTGATAGGTTCAATAAAAAATGACACAAGGCAAAATACTATAGATAAATAAAAATTTTAAAACTTAGAGATAGAATAGGAGATATTAGATAAAATTCAAGCTTTAATGATTATGGATAGTGAAAAAATCTAAGAATTACTCTGATAAAGAATTTGATAATGAAACATTATGATTAAAAAATTGATAGCTATATAAGTAGTGATGAAAAAATTGATAATGATCAATTAGAAGAAAAAAACAAGTCAATATGGTTTTAAAATATTTTTAAAAATCCTTTTAATATTTATAAACCATATTTAAAGCCCTTAATTGCAAAAAAAATCTGAAGAAACTACAGTAATCTTTTGAAACCCTTAATCAATTCTTACCTTTAACATCCTCGTCTACCTAAAATTTGACAAACATACTAGATAAATCCAAGAAAGCGAAAAATTCAAAATTGGTAGTTGTAGATTGCATCGTGTTTTAGTAGGTAATTTGGTGTGTGTTTAGTTGTTAACTTGATTATTTAGTGTGTGTTTAGGTTAGAATTGTGTTAGTTTGTTAAATATTTGTGTTTTAAGTGTTTTATGGGTTAGAGCATGCTTTTGAGCTTCAATTATATATTTTTGAAGGGTCTTGATGTATTTGCTAGTGTTTTAGGGCAAAGAGTGAAAAATGGAGAAGGATTGGGAGATAACCCAGGGTCACGAAGGATGATGGAGGTGCTACGAACGTGGCAAGATGATGGAGTTGCTCGTGACAGATGACCAAAATCTTGTCCACGATCGTGCCACTAAGGACCACGATCGTGACCTGCGCTCGGACAAACACAGGGACGCTTCCAATTTGAAGTTTTTGAGGGACTTTTCAGACCTTTAGGACCTAGAAAAGACCCTAGGGTAACTCTAATTGGAAAAGCCTATAAAAGGCTTAAGGATGAAACCTTAAAGGGAGCTTCATTTCTGCCACTTTTGGAAAACCGTCATGGAGAGAGAAAGAAGGAAGATAAAAGAAGAGAAAGAGGAGAAAGGAGCAGGTCTTCGCGACTGTTGCTCTCCCAAGACATATGGAACCCCATTCTATTGGTATTTCTTTCATCTTGTTGTTCTTTTCTTTGAATATGAAGATGAAAATGAATATATGTATGGATTTGGGTTTGATTAAGATGTTTTAACTTTCCTTTGAGATTTGATCTTAATTTTATGTTAATTTATTTATTATTGTGTTATTGTGATTGGGTGTTGTGATTGACTGTGGTATTTGCATATTTCGGTAATAAACTAAGAGGTGAGCTGGATAAAAATGATTAGATCGAATTAATAGAAGTTAGGTGATCTAATTGACCACGCAATCAATCTGATAAATTTTTAGATGGAGAGAGATCCCATGTACGACCCGATTGTTTATTAAAGGGCTTAAGATCTAATTAGAATTGTAGGTCTTTTGTTAATTGAGAAATTGCAAGTTCTATAATTTAATTAGGGTTAATGAATTAGAGTGTGTGATTATAACTCGAGAGAGAGCGATCTCCCCTTTTATAGTTTAGAACTGACAACTTTTTAACACACTAATAGATAGGTTAGCATTAATGATAGGAAGAATCCCCTCTCCTATAATCTGGTAATTTTCCTTGATTGATTCCCACTGTGAATTTTGTGTTGCTTAATTTTAAATTCCTTTCGTGTTAAATTTTCTAATTAATTTCTTGAAATCAATTTCTCGTATTTACTTTATGTTGTAAATCTTATCTTCATTTTCTTAATTTTTTTAGCCTTATATAACATAGGATCAGATTAGTTCACCCTCTTTGTGGACTTACTACAAATCACGACCCATGCACTTGTGGTATTTGAAGGCTATAAATTGTAAGATTTCAAATCACACAAACAAAAATTAATGCTATCTAGTATATATAAAGGAGTTGCAATGATAAAATAAAAACTAAAAGTTATCAAACAAATAAAAAGAAGATAATGAAACATTAAAAAATTTGCTCCAACAAATCTGTAAGGAAGAACATGATTTAAATGAAGAAGTTAATGAAAAACTTGAGCATAATAATACTAAAAAACTACCTACAGATTTTTTGTTCATACTTAACCAAATGATGTCTCAAGATTATCTTATTAGGATAACCATTACAATTAGTGAAGCATATTGAAACAATTGCATTATTTGATATAGGAGTAGAGTTGAATTATATTAAACAAGGTATAATCCCTATAAAACTTTTGAAAAAAATAGCCAAGAAAGACTTAAAGTTACAACAATTTAAAGCTCAGTATAAATTACAAAATTGATGCTTACATTTGCCAAGGTAAATTTTTTGTCACAACCTCTTTTGTGATACTATAAGATATTCATCATATGATTATTTTAGGAACTCCTATAGTGTTAATTACCCTTTGCACAATGAGACAAAGAAAAAACAAGTTCTGCAAATAAGGTTTTAAAAAGATTTGCAGATTTTAGACAAAATCAAAAAAATTATTTTGACAAAGAAATTTCAAGACATTTTAACTATTAAAAATGGGTTTTATAACTCAAATCCTTCTAAGGGTCCGTTCAAAGTCACAAGTTGATTATTTTCATATTCATGAAGAGATCAAATATGTAAAAATTAAGCATCACTTCATTGAGCCTAACAAAAATGTATCAACCAATTACATATGCAAAATCAACAAAGTGATTCGGCTAATAGACTAGGGCTAAGAGCCCTTGAAAACAAAGAAATTTGAAGCTTGTTTTCAACAAACCTTGGTTACATTCCTATCTATAGCTACTATGACTACTAACAAGCCTGGATTAATGCCTTTCGAAAGAGTGATGTTATAAGCTATTTTTTTTGCTACTTTTTTTTAACATCGAAACAAAGAGCAACTTTTTATTTTAGTTCATTAATTGGTGGCAATGGTATGGATGCATCCCTAAAATGCTTCTGCCAGATGTGTAACAAGGATATTGCATATTTAAAGAAAAATAGGAATCTATAGACTACAAAGTTGTTTTCCCTCCAAGATTACTATTTGTTTCAAAGTTCTTCACCCTTTGGATATTAACGTGAAAAAATGATTATCAGCAAGACCCTTAACTCAATATCTTAGTATTAATTTGGAGATTTGAGGTGAAAAGGTGGGACAAATTTGTCCATGGACGTAAAGTTTCTTAAGTCACTGTAGAATAATAGCTAGCCCATTAACTAAAAAGTATGTAAACTTATGATTACAGCAACCAATAACACTATTGGTTGCTGCAAAGAAGAAATATGAGTACTTTAAAATAATGAAATAACTATTAAAATCAAGATCTTTGGCCTCAACGTCTGCAAATAATGAAGACATTAAGCCAGGAGAAGGAGAGGTCAATTTAATGAACTAACTTTGAGCCTTGTATACACAATGTGAAAGAAAAAAAAGGAAATTGAGGGGCAACCATTATAAAGATATTGGAGATGTGAAAAGACCGAAAAGGACATTCAAGTGCTTATATAAAGAGACATTTTTATCCTAGTTTTAATAGTTGAAGTTATTAAGTGAACATTTAAAAGTATTATCAATTTAATTATAACATGAAAGTAAACTTTAATAGTGAGCTAAAATTTTATATAATAAAAAATAATGTTTATGTTAATTGGCTACTTTCTTCCTTCAAATATTATTAACTTTTTAAAATATTTTTGAATAATTATTTATTTTTTAACATAAGCATACAGGTTCAATTTATTTTTATAATATATGAAATAACTATAATTTTTAATTTTAGTTTTTATAATTTAATTTTATTATTAAATAAATTAAATTACTTAACTATTTAATATTAATTAGTAATACAAATTATAACAATTTTAATAATATAAATTTAATTACTATTTATAATTTTAAAAATATCCAAATCGGTATTTGGTATTAACAAATACCAATGCTATACTCTATTAATGCCAAAATGAATACCAACTTTTGTATGTTATTTACAATACTACCAAGAAGCCAATTAGTGTTTATTACAGGACGTGACGATTATTTCATTTAAAGAAAAATTTCAGAACTTAACCCATTTTTCAGTCTAAACTGTTAACCTAAGTGCATCTAAGTCTTAATTCTTTAAATTTTTGAATACCATTTGTCATTATACAATCTCTCTCTCTTTGAATTCTTTTCTTTCCAATTTTCATTAAAAATCATTTATCTTTTATAAATTGGTTAATTTTTATTTAAAAATAAGGCTTTTTTGGAATCAAATTAATACATTCCTTTTGAAATTCATAGCTTCTCTAAAATAAAACAATTTTCTTAATAATAAATTTCTTTCATCAAATCCTTTCCCTTTTTCTTCAATAAAATAATTTACACCCAAATCAAAATTTTCATTTTTTTAGTCAAAGGTCATTTATAAAAGTCAACGTACTCTATGCATAACGCTCCTCACTTTGCAAGTGTTGGAGGAGGGTCATCAATATACATAGCCTTCCTTTTATAATTTTTACAAAAGACTATCTCTATGATTCGAACCCGACCAATTGGTCACAAAAGAATAACTTTTATCAGTTGCTTCAAGGCTCTCCTGCTCAAAGATCATTTATCTTTATTCAAATTCTCTTTTTTAAACAACTTTTTTTCGCAAATCAAAATTCCTTTTTTAATCATAGTTCACATTCAAATTCTCTCTCTTAAACATTTTTTTCAAATCTAATTTCCTTTTTTAATCATAGTTCACATTTCTATAATCATAAATTTACTTTTTTTAGACTCTTATGCATCATTTTGCTTTTAAATTAAAATGTATAGTTAATTTTTTAAATAGATTAGTTATCTTCATTTCACATTTTTTATTTTCAATTTCTTCAAAATGAAAAATTCGTTGATGTATAACCATTTAACTGGATAGAATGAGATGTTTAACACTTTTTTAATTAAAATTTGGATTCATTTTTTAATTTATTTTGGATTTATGATCATTTAATTTATTTTTGTTGTTTTTTAATCTTTTCTTAAATTAAATAGGTAGTGACTCTATTCGATAAAAACTAATAATTTTATTAATATCTTCAAATTAAGTGCTTTTATAAACGGAAGAAAAAGAGGGCTTTGTATTGGTTATATTGGTTGGGATTTGATCTTGCATTCACTGTGGGCCTTAGTTTTTCTTTAAAATTGATCAAATAGATTGAGAAATGAATAACCTCTATCTTTAATAGTATATTTTAGCAATAGGGAACCAACTAAATTAGTAATGAGTGTTAAAGATTTGGGATAAGGTGATCCTCTTTCTCCTTATCTATTTACTTTAAGTATGAAATTTTTGATGAGACTAATTGTCTTTATCATAAGTCAAGAGAGGAAGTTTTAATACTATAACAAATGCAAAAGGTTAAAAAAATTAACTTGTCTTTTGTTGATGATTTGCTTCTTTTAATTCGAGTTGATCTTAACTATGTTAGTATTTTTATGATAGCTCTTCGATCTTTTAAGGAAATCTTAGAGTTATCAATTAATAAAGCGAAAGTCTGCTATAATATAACATGATTAAAAATTATGAAGCCTACATTTAGTATTCCTATCAGCTCCAAAAAATCCACGTATAGTGACTTGTCTCTCCTCCTTGAAAGGATCCAAAAAAGAATTGATAATTGGTTCAATAGATGTCTTTCTTTCATAGGGAAAGCTTAACTTATAAGCTTAGTGCTTATCAACTTACATGTTTACTAGTTCTCTCATTTAGTTTCTCCCAACAATCCAATTAAAACATTGAAAAAGATGTTAAAATGTGTCTTATGGTTTGAAGACCTCTCAAGGAGATCAATTGCAAAAGCTAAATGGTAAGAGGTTTGTTTGCCTAAGATTTAGGGGATTTCTATATCAATCATATCAAAACCATTAACAAAATTTTGATGATAAAGAGGATTTGGAGAATTTTGATTGAAAAAGAAGCTTTTTAGGTTAGGTATATCCATACACAATATCCAAAGAAGCATAACTTTTAAAGTGTCATTCCCAAATCGAACACCTTACAGACCATACTCTATGTTTTGAAGATTAAGGAGCAAATGAGTCTGGTTTTTAATAATAGGTTAAGAGATGGAAATTTTAAAACTTTTTAGTTTGAAAATTGTAATAATATGGGACCTCTTTGCAATATAAATGAACTCTCAAACCTCAAAGCTATTTGTTCCAGAAAATGCCACTGTTCAAGATGCTTTAGAGCATAATCTATGGAGGCTCTTTGATAGTACTAGAATTGCCATTTTCAAGAACATTCCAAAGCACACATTTAGTTACAATAAGGGGTCAGAGTCATTTAGTTGAACCATCCTTCTAGTATATTCATAAACTACTATTATAAGCAACTAATCAGAACTTAAAACACAAAGTCAAATGATATAAATTGGTGTGGTTTAGACAAGCAAAGGCTTCTTTTATCCTATGGCTTACTATCAAGATAAAGCTAGCTACCTTGAATATAATTAGGGGTGTCTATAATATTTTCAATTGTTACAATCTTTATAAACAAAAGGTTGAAAATCGCTTATTTTTCTAATTTCAATTTTTCTTAATCATTTGATTAAAAAAAATAGTAGCTTTGTAACCTCTCTACTCTATAGCTGAATTGATTAAAGCTTATTGATTGGATCAGTTAAAATAAAAGTATATGCTAAGGAGACTTCGTAATCTATAAAGTTGCTTTGGGTAGTATAATAAATACATATGAAAGGAAATCAATTAGAGAATTTTCCAAGAAAATGTGCTCTATAGTAACTACATATTTTAAGAGCTAGTAACATTGATTAGGGAACATTATAATATGCACAATATTCATCTCACTTACAGGAGGAGAATGTCTACAAAATGAGAAATACGACACGCAGGGTACTAGTTCATTTCAAGCTATTCCAATAGGAAATGATCTTGTTATCTCTTCCATCTATATACTCTAACATAAGCTTGAGCATTAATTAACTTGATTCAGGGGTTTTACAATGCAATTTCACAGAGGAACTTCTTGATAAAAAGAACTTGGAACTAAAAATTGGTAACTTCACCTAATGAAGAGGGTTGTTAAAACTAGTATGGAATGCTCTTTTTGTATGATTGTTGAACCATTTATTTTTGGTATAAGTTTTCTCTTGCCTTATATATTATTCTAACTTCTCTTATGTCTCCTTTGACATTTTTATATTAAAAAATCCTTTATTTTTTAAAAAATATAGAGATATTAATGTAATAATATTTAAATTGATAGAATAAAGATTGATAAGTTGCTAATTCTATTTTGGATGAATTAAGTGTATGAAACTGTATAATTTCTATTTTGTCTTTAATTTCATTTCAGGAGGAAAGTTGAAGCTCTTCTAAGTAGAAAAATGCAAGTGATAGCAATGGTGTGGAAGGTACTACAAATTGGAAACTTTCAGATAGCTTTAGAATTTGTAAGTGATTGGTCATGCACTTAGCTCACTTACACAATTTATGCCTGTCAAGATTCTAGGTGTTACCTCTCATATAGTCTATACTAGCATACTATTCGATTGGTTTACTTATCATGTTGAGGATCATGAACTTCATAGCATAAATTAAACATGTTCCCATTTCGAGTCAAGAGACAAATAAATAGAAATATCACATTGCACTAATCAGGGGCATTCGTAGTGACTGAGAGGTTTGAAAACCAAAAAGTGAATTATTTATCAGCCAAACATTCTTTTTATGGCTAGATCCAATCCCCTGGTCCCTGTGGAAAGGAAAAAGAAGTTCACACTCTTCCTTTTGGGAAAGGAGGGTTAGATTTTGAAATTCATCCTTTAAAAAAGGAAATAGTGAATGAATTGATTATAAATGATGAGATTCTGCTCTTTCTGACCTGTCTAAAGAAGATAGTAATTAGAGGGAAAATGGAATTTGTATAACGACAACAAGCCCTTTTGATATCAATTGAAAATACAAATTCTTGTTATATCTAAGAAATTGATTTTTGTTGGAATTCTTTCTAGAAAAAAGTAAATGATTTTGTTGGTTTATTCTAGCGATTAAACGTTTTACAATTGGTAAACTAGATTATTTGTTATAGTCACTTCAAAGTGAATTATCCCTAAATAACATCTATTTCATTAAATTATTCATTTATTTTGTGAATATCAATATTGTGGTAAAATTCAAATTTGATTTTCATCTTCTTTAAAAAAAATGATGCGTGCCATCGCAATTGGACAATTATAGAGAATAGTTGCTCATTTAGGAATTCTTCTTATAAATTAAAGGTTTTCCTAATATAAGCCAAGCGATTTGAATGATCCGCCACTATGTTTTCTACAACTTGCTTGTGTTTGATTTCAAATCAGATTCACTTAGTAATAAAATTCATATCATAACTCATTGCCTCTTTCTCTGACAAAAAGTAATTTAAGAGTAGCATTGTTAGAGAAAACAATGACCTTAGTGCCTAACAAGTAAGAGTAACATATTTTAAAAGCAAAACTACTACTACTAACAACTCTAAAACCGATCACTTTTTCAATTTGTCAAAGGCTTCTTTAATATTATCATTAAGTTTAAAAATACATCTTTCTAGAGTAACTTGCACAATGAAAGATGCATATTTGATCATGTTTATACCCCATAGTTGGTGTATTTTTTATTGATATTTTATACTTTTATTGTATATTTGGTACTTAAATTACTTCAGGTATGTTTATAGGTTATAACTGCCTTCAAGGATTAAACGAAGAAGAATTCAGATGAAAATGCTGCATAAAACGAAGATTTGAAGCAAAAAAGGGATACAAAGTCATGTATAAGCCCATGTACTTCTCTTAGGCCATGCAAAATTATGATGTATCAGATCGTGTATCACCTAGAACCCTAAATATTACTATAGAAAGATGTGTTTGGAGGAAAAAGAGGAGGATAGATTTGCAAAGATGTTCAAAGACCTTGAGAGACAACTCAAGGGCCAATTTTAATCTAGAGAAGTGGAAAACATGAAGAAATCATCGAAACATCCAACAGAATACAAGATCAAACCTCTACCTTCTAAAAACAGTTGATAGGAGATGAAAAGGAGATTTAAAATTATAACCCTTCATTTTCTAATTGTTTTTCTTTATGTAATTATTTTATTTCATTTCCTATCATATGTAACTAAATTTATTTAATGTCTAGGTAAGATGAACCCTATATTTATGCCATAACATATTTTGATTCTTTGATTTAATGCAATTGTTTTGATTGATCTATTATGATTTAATTACCTATTTAATTTATGTTCTAGTATATCTGAAATATTTGTTCATAATCTAATTTCATAACATAAAGATTGAGAAATCCTTGTATGAATAGATTTACCATAACTAAAAGGAGTTGATTATAACCATAGAGATAAGATGACATAAATCCTCAGAATTAGGGTCAAATCTAATAGTAAAATTCACAATTCTGTAAAGCAATCTTATAATCTTTAACCTGGGCAATTCAGTTGATAATCTTGGGATTAGTTGTTATTAGAATCAGGAGAGCTATTAGCATACCTTAGGAATTTCCATGATCTAATAGTTAATAAAACAATTGCATAATAAAAGATCAACTAGATTAGGATTTTTATTGGGATTCTAAACCTAAAAACTAATTCTAAATATTTATAGTTTTCTAAGTGATTCTTTGTTTCTTTGTTCAATCTTACAGCTTATTTTATTTTATTTGCTTATTATTTTTACCTTTTTTAAATAAAAATTAAAACCAAATTCATAGACTAAATAATAGGATAAAGGTAATTATTAGTAATCATCATCTTTATGGGATCAACTCGTACTTGCTAATACTAGCTACAATTATGTCATTCACTTGCGGTTATTTCCCAATTGACTAAGTAAGTTTAGGTCAATCAAGTTTATGGCACTATTGTCAGGGACCTTGATATTAGGAAAACCCTAGCTTATTAATCTAGTCATTACTTTATTTTCTTTTATTCTGCTTTATTCTTGTTTTTGCTTAACATTATTTTATTTGTTTTGTTTATTTCTTTAGCTTTATAATTAGAGTCTTGGTCAATTTATGACCTAGAGTACATCTAAGAGCACACTAGATGCAGATCCTGAAATAAGAAGAACAACACGAAGGAATCTTTAGAAGATAAATCTATGAGAGTTTAAATTAGACAGTCAGATATAAGGCTTTGAAGGTCACGTGGATATGGAAGAATCCTAAAATATGGCAGACCAACCATGTACAATGTTCGACTATACTAGATAAAACCTAACTAGTGCATAATATAACATAGTGAGACTGACTATTTAAGCAAACAACTTCGAGATCAAGCCGAGCATCATTCAGATGGTGCAATAGTTAGTCCAGTTCGATGGATTTTGGGACGAAGACCCCAGTGCACATATCTCTAACTTTTTAAAGATTTGCGATACATTTAAGATTAATGGAGCAAACAATGATTCCATAAATAGGTCTATTTCCATTCTCCCTAAGAGGAAAGGCTAAGCAGTGCCTAAATTCCATTCCACATTCGTTGCTTACTATATGGGAAAAAGTGATGATTTTTTTTACTGAAGCACTTTCCCCTGTGACGATTGCCAAGTTAAGGAATGAAATCTCTTCGTACTCCCAAACTAAAGGTGAATCACTTTACAACACTTGGGAGAGATTCAAGGAGATGCTCAAATGATACCCTCATCACGAACTACCATTGTAAATGCAAATCCAACTTTCTATAATGGGTTAAGTCAAAGTACGAGGCAGTCAATTAATGTAGCAGCTGGAGGGATGCTAAATAATAAAACACTTTAAACTACCCAAGAGTTGATGGAATACATGGCCATGAATAACTACCAGTGGTGCTCAGCTAGATCACAAACTAATAGGCCAGCAGGAGTTTACGAGGTAGATGTGGTGGCATAGTTAGTAAGCCAAATAGAGGCCTTAAGTAAGAAGATAGATAAATTGACTATGGCTCCATAAAGAAAGGTGATGCAGTGTGGAGCATGTGGGTTAGACCATTAAGGATAAGAATGTCAATCAACTCAGCCCAAACATGTGAATTATTTGGGGAGCACTTCAAGACCCTAAAAATAATCCTTATAATAATACGTATGACAATGGATGGAGGAACCACCCTAACTTTTCATAAGGTAACTAAAGATAAATATAAAATAGCCCTCCACTTAGATTCCAACCATAAGCATCATAGCCAAAGAAACCTAGTATGGATGAGGTGATTGTGGAATTCTTTCAAGAATAAAAAACAAAACATCAACAAATTGATGCATCCATACAAAACTTAGTGGTTAGAATTGACCAACTGGCAAAGTTAGTGATGGAGAGACTAAAGGGGAGTTTGCCTAGAAAAATCCTAAGAAGAGAATAATACAATCACCCAAATTACTAAGAAGAAGCTCCAAGAAGAGGAGAAGTGACTATTAAGAGTCACGAGAAAGTTGAATGTGGATTTTACTTGAGGAGAGTCAAGAAGTACCAACCTACAATTCCATATCCTATCAAAGTAAAGAGAAAATCATTTGAGGCAAAGTTAGATACGATCCTTTATCTTTTAGAACAACCAAAGAAGGAATTTTCCTTGTTAAACCTCTTTTATAGAAACCAGAAAGTATTAAATCATTGAAAAAGACAACACTAAATAAGGAGGACTCAAAAAAGTTGGAGACTGAAGCATTAAATAAGGAGAACTCTAACATAAAGATCAAACTACCAAAAAAGTAAAATGACTTAGAGAATTCTACATGCCTTGTACTATTGGTGGTTTAAAGGTAGATAAGGCTTTAGACGACTTAGGAGCTTGCATAAATATGATGTCGTATACTTTATTTGAAAAATTCGGAATAGGAGAACTTGAACCAGCTAAGATATGTGTTCAAATGACTGATAGATCATTCAAAAGTCCTAAGGGAATAATAGAACATGTACCTATTAAGGTTGATAAGTGCACATTCCCAACTGACTTTATCAATATAGATATGGAGGAAGATTAGGAAGTACCCTTAGTCATCGAGTGACCATCCCTAGCAATTGTCAAGTCAATAATAGATGTTGATTGATGCATGTTGAGTACACCAAAAAGTAAAACCTAACAATGCACTCTAAGATTTATAACAGCGATTAGGGATTGCATCCATAGGGAGTGTTCATGTATCTTTTGCAATGAAAGAATCAATGTTTACGATAAAGAGGACTTTGGTTAGATTTAATTAAGAAAATAAAGTAAAACTGAACTAATGAAAGAAAATCAAATTAAACAACATAAAAGTGGGAAAATTGATGAATGAATTTGGAATCCAGTTAATGGTTCAATCTGAATTTGGAATCCAGTTAATGGTTCAATCTCCGCCTACATGTAACGCATCACCTTCACCAGGCACATGACCAAACATCCCGAGGACATTCAAGAACATATCCTATGGAAGCGGCTTGTTAAAGTAATCACATTCACTTTGGCATCAAGCGTAACATAATTAATTAAAAGATTAACTCCTCATTCCATTAAAAAAATATTTACACTGTAGCATTTCACTATATAATCCATATATACAATATCAAAAACATATAAGAGTTTACTACGCTTTATAACATGATCTAAATGAAATTAGGACTATACAATTAAAACATTCTATCTAACTCCTTAGTATTAGCTAACTGACCTTTGAGCCATTCTTTAGTCCAAAATTAACAAAATAGACTTCTACTAGCTTGCATTAAGCACTATGTCTCCCTCTTACCTGAAAATCAACATTTGCAAATTTTGATGAGTTTTGCGAACTCAGTGAGTGAACCATTCTCGATTTGCTCACTCATATCAAACTACATATATCACATATAAAAACCAATTTCACAATATACCTCTTCTCAAATATACATCATGAACATCACACATTTCACATACTCATTTCATAATAATCTGATCATTTTCTCAATCATTCATAACATCAAAATTCAATAAACTCATGTAATCTTTCATATAATACATGTATGTGTACAAATGCAAATGCACATGTGACTCACTTTCATTGCTACTTTGTTATGACCGAGTGCTTTTTTAATTGTATCATATCCGTTATAGATGTCGGGCTCATTTATAATTGTCTCGTATCTGTTATGGATACCGGGCTCATTTTAATACTGAGCCTAAGCATGTAGCTCCTTGTAAACATTTATGAGCTTTAAGCTCTTTTTCACTAGCCACTTCGGTCACAACTTCCTTTATCTGATCATGCATTTCAATGTAATGAGATGCATCAATTTACATTATATGCAATCAATCACTTTCATTCATCATGTACAGTCACTTTCACATATTCATCGGATCTAAGTCTGGTGTTCAACATTTTTGTTGAGTACAATTATTTTTCCCGATTCATATTCAATTAGGAAACACTTCCAATGCAATCTCAATTATCAAACTCCTCGGACCATCAATGTCTGGAATTATCACATTCACATAAATATCAATTCAATAATTGAAATTTAAGCAGCTACAATCAATCCTAGTGAGAAACATCTAGATTCACTCACAGTAAGCTCCAGATAGCTTTTGCCTCGACGAACTAGCAGTGTCTGGATGTTGGCGTTCAACTTGAGCTTCTAATTCATGCAATACACACATTTATACACATTACTAATTTCATCATTCACATAAGTATTCAATCATACACATATGTATATATCTTATGTACAATGTATGCTCAATAACATTCCTGGGTATGTATCCTTAAATCACATGTCTTGATCATTCAAACATTATCACTTGGATATGTCTAGTTTACACCTCAAAGAAACTTGATTATTCTAATATCATCAACCACATATTTTCCAATCCTTTTTCTAGCATTATTTAATCACACAATATCCAATTTCTCATTCATTCATACCTAATACACCTTACTCATTCTTTTGGATCACATTTACCATCATATGAAAACCTTCATTCTTATAACACTCATAATTTTCTAGATTTAGATGCATTAATATCATCAATCCATTCTTATGTTATAACCTCAATTATCAACCTAAACATATTAAGTTCTTTAACATATTAATCAAGCAATATTCTAGGTTCATTCCAAGCCTTAATCAAGTCCAAAACTAGGCTCGCGATTATGGGGGACCTTGCCATGATCATCACAAAAGGCAAGTAAACAGGCCACGATCATGCATTGAGGGTCACGATCATGCATAGCCTTTCTTCCTCAATTCTCCATGAATTTAACATACTTAGAGACATCATTACTACTTGATTTTTTCCAAAATTCATGTCGTATAAAGCTACTTCATTTCATGCTAGTCTAGCTTCTATATTGGTTGCATTAAATCCCATAAAAATCTACCCATTTGCTTCATTACCATTCACTTTATACCATCATACATGCATTCCTAACTTTTCCAAATTTTAACCCTTACTTACCACATGAAACATATCTTATGCATAGTTCATCATTTCTACTTCATTTCCTCATCAAAATAACCTCCATTCCAACTCAAAAACATCTATAAAACAACTCATAAATTATTGTTCATCATTTATACAAAAGTAGAACATAACCTATACATTTCTTCATCCACATTACAACACACTTCAACATCATTATCATGATCATTCTATCTCTAAACTATTATCATAAAAGTTTAATTAAATCAAGCCATAAAGAACAAGATTTTAATTACTTGTTTAACTCCAAAGCTCTTCAAATCACTAAGAAACCTTAGCTTCCAAGCTTATGCGATCATCAACTTTCAAGGAAGAATAGGCTAGGTTTTCATCAACAAGGTGAAGACAACTAGTTGTTATAGTGATAAGGTCAAAGATGGTGGAAAAAACTCAAGATCGTAGGGTT
>JAOQMS010000180.1:17397209-17422752 GCA_027563885.1 Erythroxylum longipes | reverse complement strand
GGGAGAGAGTATCATGAGTGAAGAAGAGAGAAAATGAAGAAGAGAACTTATAGGAGCAAAATGAAAGACAAAGATGGTCTTTCATAGGTAAATATCGTGAGTGTGGCATGTGACAAGTGTTGGGTTGGGAGAGAGTATCATGAGTGAAGAAGAGAGAAAATGAAGAAGAGAACTTATAGGAGCAAAATGAAAGACAAAGATGGCCTTTCATAGGTAAATATCGTGAGTGAGGTGTGTGACAAGTGTTGCGACACTTGTCACATGCCACATGTCCTCAACTCATGGTTCCACATGTCTTTTAACATCTAGTCCATTTGTCTCCCAATCTCTAAACCATTTATCACCCAATTTTCTAAGCCACTTGTCAATTAATCCTAATGCCACTTGTTATTTATTTTTATTGCCATATGTCACTTATTTCTACTACCATGAATCAATTTATCTTGCCACTTGACATTTTTACTAGTCCAAAAATACACATAAATTCATAAATCTCCCAATTTAAACAAACAAATTCCAGAATTCATAATTGAAACCATCAGACAAAAATTCAAGACATAAAAATTCACAATTCACATCAAAATCATTTTAAATCGTTAATACCCCTGAATATGTCAATTGAATGCATATTCAGTCTTTGAAACGTGTATAAGATCAAAATTCACATGTGCGTGCTAATGATATGCATGTGAACGCAATGGACCTTATAATTTTCTCAACCCTATTTCTCATATATAGTGGTCAGGGTCCTAACCCTTAGTATGATAAAAACAATATGTTACAATTCTCCCCTCTTTAAGCAATTTAATCCTCAAAATTCTTACCTGTTTGATCAAATAGGTAAGGTATTTGATCAAGACGTTTTATGTATGCTAAGTTTTAATATTTATTACCTCAATAATACCACAAGCGCACGGGTTGTTTGTATAGTATAAGGTATCAATCCCACGAGGAGGGTTAATCTAGTCCTAAAATCTAAGGTCGAAGACTATTAAACAAATATCTAATAGACAATGAATTCTAACATGAGGACTAACTAAATCAAATAAACAAATTCAACTAACAAAACAATAATTGACAATTAGCACTTAATGGAAACAATCATGATAACGATTAATAACTTTAAACTAAAATTGAATAACACTTAACAGAAATTGATTGATTTGTTGAACAACGATCGCACACCCTCAAATTCAACTTAGTCAACTTTAAAAGTAGGAGATGAGAAGGTTACATTTAGAATCTCCAATTTCAAAAGTAATTTTCTTAAATTTCTGGATGTTATTAAGGTTAAAAAGTCTTGTAAAAATGTTTTACATTACTGTACATGTAAGGATCCGCTAGAAAGGTTACAAATTCAAGGGAATAAACCAAAGTAGAAATGTGGCAGAAAGCATTGAAAGGTAGCCTACATATAGGTTATGGACCTATGGTAAGGCTACAACAACTTAGTTTATTTAAGCCACCTCGAGCTGATAAGGTACGTTGAGCTAACGACAGTAAAGAAGTGCTCCATGGGAGGCAACTCATGAGTTTATTTTAGTGTTTTTCCAATTTCCATATTATTTTTTTAGCTTTTATTTTAGCATATGTTTTAATTAATTAATTTTTGTTTGGTATGTTTTAGGATAGAAAGATAAAGCATCTTGGAAGGAATTGCACATAATTAACACATTAGGGTATATGTGTTTATGAGTTATAATGTTAAAGTGTAAAATTTTATGTTTGAGCCTTGATTTTTAAAATTGCACAAATTTAGAGAGAGTTACACATTTTATGTGTCAAAACGTGTAAACTTGCCTAAAGCTGTAATTCAGTAATGAACACGGTTTGATACACGACCGTGTATCAAACCATACACTCTCATTAGACACCTTATAAAACCCCAACTTCTCAAACTTTTCATTATTTCCTTCCCTACTCTTACTGTTGTCATTGCCTACTTTCTCCAACCCCAATTTTTGTATTTTTCTCACAATCTATCGATACCCAAGTAAGTTCTTTTATCAATTTCAACTGTTTATACATGGTTAATAGGGTGTTTTAAGTTAATTAGCTTAATTATGCGTGAAAAATGCTTGAATTGAGAAATCAGAGGTTTATGTAAATTTTGTGATCTATTGCCTAACTATAGTTTGTTAGTTGATTATTTTTGATACCCAATTGATTTTATGACATAATTTGACAAATTACATGAAATTTGGGAGAAATTTTAACTTAATTTGAGTAGCATTACGATTTTTTCTTGCTACGTGTTTAATTATGATGATTTGTATGTTTAATTAGGTTAATGAGTTAATTCTAACATGAATAATGATTTTGTTTGTGTTTAATTGCATAGATTTTATGTTTAATTGTGTAAATTTTGCGTAATTATGAATTTAGGGTTTTAAAATTTTAATTTAGGGATAGAATTGTAATTTGTTAATTACACAATTTCTAATTTTACTTCTAAGATTAAATTTTTTGTAATTGATTTCCTAATTAAATTTATTTATTTGTTTATTTATTTATGTGTGTTACTTTATTAATTATTTTTAGTTGTTTAATTTTTGTATTTAGTTTGTTTTAGTAATTAATAGTTTATTAAGCATAATCGAATTTAAGTATGGGGAAAAGCGTACCTTAATAATTTATATGCCAATTTCTCACCCTTGTTTAAAGTTGTATGCAAAATGACTAGATGATGATATGAAAAGGAAACTCTAAGAAAGACTCAACAAGGTGAATTCTATAATATAGTCCAGCCCCTAGAGAGGTCGCAGATGTTACTGTTCAACGTCAGGCCCTAGGAGGAACAATATCAGCAGATGAAGGAAAAGAAAATCAACACAAATCGATACAATGACTATGAGGCATTGGAGCAGGTTAGCGTAGCCCAACAGGTTTGAGAGCTTGTGGACATAGGAGCATGGTCTCAATTCTTTGAAATCGTGGAACCTTTATACAGAGAGCTCACATTAAATGTCCTCTCCACAGTCAAGGTGGAGAAAGAATGTTATAGCAAGGATTGCCAAAATACAGTCTAGTTCTGGATGATGTGGGAGACGTATCAGATGAGCTACGCAAAGTTCTCCATCACCATGGATCTCTACAACCAGGAGTACGTAGGGACACTGGAGAACCTAGCGCTACAGACTGATCTTTCGTAGGACTTGTCTCCATAATACTTTTGAGTAGGATCAACACTAAAGACAACTACGATCTGAGCAAGTCTAAGGTTGTGACCTTACATAATCCAGTGCTTAGATACATCCATGGTATTTTGAGCCATACTTTAAGTGGTCAAAGAGATAGAGTCTTTGAGAACGTGGACATATACTACCTTTAGAGCATGAGTGAGTGAACTCATATTCACCTAAGATATGCACTTTTCTGATTTATCTGGTGTTAGTGTGAAGAAAAGAAGGTCAAAACAATATCTGTTGAACCTTATGTGACCCGATTGGCACAAACAATGGGTGTATTTGATCGGCTACCACTAATGTGAGAGATGATGACTATGGTAATGCTAAACTGGGCAGTGATGCAACATATGCATATGGTACATTAATGTCAGGGTCCCATCAAAGATGTTTACAGAATTATTAGGGAACCCAATAAGCTAGCAGCAGAGAGTGGAGATAGAGCAGAGCAACCACCATAACCATAACCGTAGTCACCACAACCACAGTCATTGCCACTAGAATCGGATGAAGCATTACCAAACGAGGAGGTTTTGAGAGGTCCTCGAACTAAGTTTCACAATTCAGCTCAATTAAAGATAACTTTACTAGATAAATGGATGGGCCAAGTTGTAGGAACTCAGTGGACACTCCGACTATAGCATACCGAGCTTCTAGAGTGGTAGGATGGTTAGAGATGTCAGTTGTAAAGTTAGTGACCTATGGTCTATAGTTGGATGCATGAGAGAGCTAATGCTTTTAATAGCGAGCTATCTAGGCAATGATTTCCAACACCCATAATCTAGCGAGGGCACCTCCTCTGCATCTCCTCCACTTAGCTAGGATCATCACGAGGAGAGCCTACCTTCATCAGGCCAGCTAAGATCACAAGATGCGAGAGATGCTTAGTTTTATATATTCTTTCTTTTTCTTTTTCTTTTTTATTTATTTCTTATTTTCTTTCTGTTAATTATTTTGTTTTCTCTAACATTATAGTTAATTACGTTTTTATTTCTTAATTGTCTTATGATATTTGTTATTTTTATTTCTTTTTTTCTTTTTATCCCTTTTTCTATTATTTTGCAAGGATGTAGTCTTATATTGGATGGATCAAGATCAGAAAAATTGTCATATTCAGAAAAGTACCACTAAACCTTCTCACTTATTATATATCCTTATATTGCATACATTAGGGACAATGTACAACTTTAAGTATGAGGAAAGGGTTAATGGATTTTTAACAATTTTCTTTAAAGCTTATTAAAATCTTGGTTCTAAAATTTTATAAGCTGATGTTTCGACTTAATTGAAATATGTCCATCAATACTACATTCCATTATTGAATATTGATTGAATTAGAATGCAAAAGGATGATAGTTAGAATAAAATTGCTTTTATAAATTATATTTTTAGTATCCATTTATATAATCAAATTAGAATGAAATTGCATATTATTTACACATATGCCCATCTTCACTGTGAGCTTTTGAGCCTAAGAGTGAATTATTTCTTTCAAGTGTGTTATCATGAACAGCTGAACAATTATAAAACTTGCTTTCATTATACATATTGAGATCATATTTGCCAAATTAGACACGTAGATTCAATAATTTATGTTAGCCTATTTCTTTGATTATTACCTTACCTGAAATTTATCTTTAGGAATAACCAAATTGAGCCATAGCCTTTTTCATTGATTAAAACCACTTATTAACCTTTATCCATTTTTTTTGAAGCTTTTTAATTGTTTTGAACCCTGAAGTTTGTTTACATTACATGTTCGTTTAAAACTTGAAATTTTTTAAAGGTCCATTATTTCTTTAATTTTGATACTAAATGCCAAAAATCGATCAAAAAAGTGAAAAAGTATGTGGTACCAATGGAGTTTCAATAAAAGGACCTACGTATTTGAAAACGAGTTTCATGAAATTTATTTTAGTAAATTTCTTTCAATTCAACCCTCTTTATTATCCCAATCATACCATACCTAAACCATATTACAACCTTATAAAGACCTTTTGACTTTTGTTTCTAGTTTATACATAAGTGGCTGAGATGTGATAATATTGCAAGCTTATGGTAAGAGTTTTACTATAGATTAATTGAGAGTTTTGATACTTATCACCTTAAACTCTTGAGTGCATTAAGTGAAATCTTGGTGAGGGTATAAAGGTTTACGCTTTTGATTTCAATGTGATTATTGATGTGAATATTATAAATATTGACTTAGGAAGTAAATTTTAGGATAACTTGATTCTAACTGTATGTTAATTTGATTCAATATGACATAATGATTCATAGTATGCATAGAAATGTTAAAATTCATAAAGGACTAATGTTGTAAGATATATAATTTTCATATGGTTTGCTTAAGGACAAGCAAAAGTTTAAGTGTGGAGATGTTTGATAGATACATATTTGATCATATTTATACCCCATATTTGATGTATCTTTTCTTGATATTTTATACTTTTAATGTATATTTGGCACTTAATGATAGCGTGTTTATAGGTTATAATTGCCTTTATAGATTAAACGGAGAAGAATTTGGATGAAAATTTGGCATAAATGAAGGTTTGAAAAAGAATGATACACGATTGTGCACCAACTGTTTACTTCTCTCAAGCAGTGTAGAATAATGAATTTTAGAGATTTTAGGTTATAAACAATCTAGTACATGGTCATGTATCAAACTGTGAATCACCTTGAGAAGTAACTTAAGGGGTGATTTTGATTGAGAGAAGTGGAAAACACAAACAAATCATTGAAAGATTCAATGGAATGCAAGATTAAAACCTCTACCTTACAAGAACAATCGATAGGAGACAAAAAGGGAGATTTTGAATTATGAACCCTTTGTTTTCTATTTGCTTTTTTTGTTATCGTTTGAATGTGTTTCTTATAATGTGCAACTAAATTTTTTTAGTGTCTAGGTGAGATAAACCCTATGTTTATGTCATAAGATGCTTTGATTATTTTATTTATTGCAAATTTTTTATTAATCTATTGTGATTCAATTACATGTTTAAGTTATGTTCTAATATATCCAAAATATTAGTTCATAATCTAATTTCATAACATAGAGATTGAGAAATCCTTGTATGAATAGATCTACCATAATTGAAAGGATTTGATTGCAACCTTATCAATAAGATGATATAAATTCTTCGGATTAATATTAAACCTAATAACGAAATTCATAATTCAATAAAGCAATCCTATAAACTTTAACCTAAGTAATTAGGTTGATAACTTTAGGATTAGTTTTTATTAGACTTGAGAGAGTTATTTTCATATCTTAGGAAATTCCATGGTCTAATAGTCAATAAAACAATTGCATACTAAAAGATCAACTAGTTAAGGGTTTTTAAGTAGATTCGAAACCTAGACACTAACTCTTGATATCGATAGTTTTCTAAGTGATTCTTTGTTTCTTTGTTCAATCTTGCTTCCTATTTTATTTTCTTTGCTTAAGTTTTACTTTAATTAATTAAAAATCGAAACTAAATTTGTAGACTAGATAATAGGACAATAGTAATTACCAACAATCATCCTCTTTATAGGATCGACTTGTACTTGCCAATACAAGCTACAGCTATATCGTACACTCGCGTTTATTTCATAATTGACTAAGTAACTTTTGGTCAATCACACAATGGGGATGTTATTTTTGAAAAATCTTTGATGAACCTTTGATAGAAACCTGTATGGCTAAGAAACGAGTGAACTTCCACACACTAGCAGCGTAAGGCAAAGATAGAAAAACATCTCTTTTGGCCTTACCTACTTCAATAGCCCTAGAAGAAACAACATGCCCTAAGACTATACCTTATCTGACCATAAAATGACAATTTTTAAAAAATTAAGAACTAAGTTAGTTTCCACACATCTTTATAAAATCATATTCAAATTATACAAAGACTCATCAAAAGAGTCTCCATGAATAGAAAAATCATTTATAGAATTTTAATGATCTAGTCTACTTAATCTGAGAAAATGTTCACCATACATCTTTGGAAAGTAGTTGGTGTATTGACAGTGTCGAAGGCATTTGCTTATATAATGAAATTCCAAAAAGGATAAGTGAAAGTCATCTTCTGTTGATCTTTAGGAGTAATTATAATGTGAAAACATCCTAAAAAACTAAGTATCCATCCTGAGTGATGAAAACTATAATTTTCGTCCCTTTTGGAACTACTTGTATAGGGCTAACCCACTCGTTATCTAAAATTGGTAGATTATCCCAACCAAGGAGCTTCGAAATTTCTTTCCTTACTTTCCCCTTCAATGGTGGTTTAATCTTCTATAAGAATACTTTATGTGTTTAGCTTCATCTTCTAGAAGAATCCTATACATATAAGTAGAAGGGATGATATCTTTAATGTCTTCTACCATCCATCTAATGGTCATTTTAAAGTTTTTTAGAACCTCCACTAATTTTCCTCTTGAGTCAAAGTAAGATTGTTTGAGATTATTACTGGTAAGGTGTCTCCTTCTCCATAGAAAACATATTTAAGTTTTTTCATAATGATTTTAACTCTAACTTTAGTACTTATACTATTAAAGGGACGAGCTTGTCAGTAGGTGTGGGCATACCTAACTACAAATACTATACTATCGACATATGTTTTACTTCCACCAAACTGCTAAGGTTGCCATACACTCCTACAAGAAAAAATTAAAGGAAATATCAGTATCCTCATCATTAAAATAAATTTCCATTATAGTTGTCTCTAGCTTATCCTTTATATTATTTTCAAACCTATTTTATGCTAATGAATTCAAAACATCAACTGAAAATATAGAAAATTCATCATTAGGATATTTCATTAAATCATATATATTCAACCGAACAGTATCCTTACCAAATTCTAAAGTCAAAGTACCATTGTGGACATAAATTTTTGTTTTAGCTATCTTTAAAAAGGTCTTCTTAACAAAATTAGGGCTAATTGGTCATCATTTTCCATAACTAACATATGGAGTTATCAAAAAAATCAAATTTTCTTTAACATGTACAGGAATGTCCTCTATTAACCCCTTGGTACATTTATTGGATCTATTAGCTAATTAAATCACCACCATTATCTTTTCTAATGGTTCTAAGTTGAGAGTTGAATAAATAGAATATGGCATGACATTTATAGATGCACCTATATCAAACATTTCCTTTTCCATCATAGAACCACCAATAGTGCATAGTATGAAAAACATACTTAGAACCACCAATAGTGCATGGTATGAAAAACATACTTAGGTTTTTACATTTTTCTGTAAAGGTTTTTTGAATGACAACAGATACATTTCTTCTTAGCCTTACTTTTTAAATCCCTTTCATCTTCTGTCTTCTTTTCATCATATAAATTTCTTTCAAGCACTTATCATATCTAGGTACTTGTTTAATTACATCGAAAAGGGGAATATTTAACTCACTTTTATGAAATGTCTCATATAAATCAACATCTCATTCCCATCTTCAATTATCCTTTAGTGTTTCCAAAAAAGGAGGAAGTATAGCTAAAGGAGGAGTATGCGACATCCTTATACATGGGCATGCTTTCCTGTACTTCAGTGTGTTCAATATCTTTTGTATGGAAATTTAATAAAGGTGGGACTTTCATAGGCTACTCCATTTTCTTTCTACCTGGCAATGTAATAGTATTGGAAATATCCTTAGGATTCACTATAGTTTATGATGGTACTTTATTCGAGCCTTCAGATTCCAAGTATTCGACAACAGTGGCTAACTGACCCATCTAATTTTCCAAATTATGAATAATAGTTTTCGTTTCATGTTGTTAATAATATTAATAGCCAATGATTTAACATTGTCTATAAGAGACATACATGAATCAGAAGATTGGGCTTATTATGGTTATCTTAAAGGATATGATTATCAATATTATTGAAAATTTGTTATAGGTTGATTCACTGGAGTATTACCATATCAAAAATTTAGATAATCTCTCCAACTAGGATTGTATATGTTTGAATATGGACTATATTGACGTTAAGGTTATCCTGAAAGGACTACTGCTACATTTGCTTGTTTTACCAAATCTTTTTATAACGTGGGATACTTATCAGTTGGATGCCCTCCTACCAAACATATTCCACAAGCCTTCACTGCTTCCATTTGCCTACATCTAATTGATTAATGACTATAATAAGATCATCCATACTTTGTTCAAGAGAAGAAAATTTTTTCTTATTAACTCGTTGAGTTGAGTAGTTCATCCTAGCAATGAACTATTAGGAATTAAATGCCATATTAGCAATCAAACCACGAGCCATATCTATTTTTTATCAACAAGTGCTACTCCACTAGTAGCATCGATAATACTCTTATAAGTTTATAAGTGACCGATAATAATCTCACCATGTCCTCCATTAAACAACATATCCCTAACTACCACTCGTACCCGAACATGTAAACATAAATAAACATTAATATAATAACATAATAGAAACTACCACCTAATATTACTTCACTATGCATCTATGTCACTTACTTACTCCTTAGAATTTTAAACTGCAACTTATCTTGTTAATCACATGCCATCATACTCCAACCATAACCAATCACCTAAACTAAAATATTTTTAAAATATTTAGTTTTCTTTATTATATGGCTTTGCCCCTATACATAACACAAACTTGAACCAAAATCCAAATAATGTGTGTTTGTAAGCTATTCTGTCACTCTTTATGCCTATAATTACCTAAATTGTTTCAATAATGTTTATGCATATCATGATATAAAAAATTATCAAGAATACCTTTCTTTTTTCACTTATTTGTAGCACCAATGGCAATATTCCAACCGCCCATAATAAACCACCTATACTTATTATACCATCCACTACCCAATATACTACTATAGCATCATCCTTATATCACATTGTGAGTCTCGATCACCATTTTATCATTTAAACCCTTTTCATTAATTCACTACAAAATGATCCTCAATGTCATATGTATGTACTAATCCTTCCTCCTTGTTGGGGTTTGTACGTGAACCCCACCCTAAAACACCTAATTATATGATAGTTTCACTAAGTCATTACAAAAAAAAATTTAAACTTTCATTCCACCACTATTGCATTTAATGTTGAACCAACCTTACTTAAATAAGCCTTCAAGCACTCTTTATGGCATCAAGCCATAATTAAAGATTTCAACGCACTTTTTTCAAATAAAATATGGCTTGTACCTCGTAAAGCAATGCAAAATTTTGTTAGATATAAATGGATACACCATATTAAGAAATAATTTGATAAATCTATTATCAAATATAAAGTTTGATTAGTTGCATAAGGCTTCTATAAATGACAAAGCAAGGATCTTTCAAAAACAACCTTATTATAAAACTAACCATTATTCACCTATTATTAGCAAATATAAAGTTTGATTAGTTGCATAAGGCTTCTATAAATGACAAAGCAAGGATCTTTCAAATACAGCCTTATTATAAAACTAACCACTATTCACCTATTATTAGGTTTAATTATCCTTAACAGTTGGCCTATTCAATTAATTGATGTTAAGACTATTTTTATGTGAGGGACTTTATATGGTAAAGTCTTTATAAATCAACCTCTAGATTTATTGGTACTAACTATCCCACACATATGCGTAAACTTTAAAAATCCATTTATAATCTTCATCTAGCACCATAAATATGGTACATAAGCTTTGTAACTTCCTACTATTAGTTGGCATCCACAACTCCTATTTAGATACATCCCTCTTTATGCTTTATAATACTAGTATTGTAATCCACTCCTTAGTCTGTATTGATGATATTATCATCACTAGTTCCTCTGCTACGTCTATTAATCAAATTATCTCCACCTTAGCTTGATTTTCACTTAAAGACCTCAACTCTCTTTCTTCCTAGTTATTGAGGTATAATTTTTTTTGGAAGTTAAATAAAGGATTAATTAATAGCCATGAAAAGCATCGTAAAGGGACATTACAAAATGTTTTAGATAAAATAAGATAAAACAACATAACTGCTTTACAAGGAAAAACTAGAACTAAAAATTTCATTGCCTTCTGAGATGAATGGTTAAGGGATCATAAACTTGATGAGCTACCAAGGTTTCCTTTATCCAACAATGCAACTTGTGAATTAGAATATGCTTATCAGTTTTGGTCGTTTGATGAATTCTTTGATTTTCTTCCATCCAGATTGCATAAACTGCACCCATAGATTGGAATTTTGCTTCAAAACATTCTAAAATTTTGTTTCAATCTACTTTATGGAAAATTTTGTTTAAGGGATATTAAATATAAGACCAAATAGAGGTTGTGTATCCACATTTGAAGTATAAATGGACAATGCTTTCTTCATCAATGTTGTATAACTCACAAAGAGTGCCATTTGATCGAATGATTCTATCTTTAGTCTTTAATCTTCCCCTAGATGCTAGCTAAGTTATGATGGAGGCCTTAAGCTTCAAGGAAGCTTTCTAAATAATATTAAACTATAGGATCTTTGGGATAGAAGGCTTGAGTGCTTTAATGTAAGTAGAATTTAAGTAGTCCTCATTGTTGCTTAAGGTCCATATAGGCTTGTCTAGAATTGAGGAACTTGGTTGATAGTTGGGGAGGTAGATTTTAAGCCTTTTAGCCCCTATCCTAAAAGTTTTAGGAATTATTCTTAGTGACACTTCTATCTAGATCATGTGGAGAAATTCTTGAAGACAGAGTGAAGATGTATTTTATAAGGGAAAGAGGACTAAAAGTAATCCAATTGTCAAACCAAAAAAATGTATCATTTCCATTCCCCACCTGGATACTAATGAAAGAGTATATCAATTCCCTTTTTCTTAAGATCTGGATTTTAAAAAAAAAAACAAGGAATGCTCTTTCTTTTCCATTATCTGCTATAAATTGTTTTCTTTGAGATAAACCTCAATAATCCATTTTCTCTATAAGTATTCCTTATCCATGAATAGTCTCCAATTCCTCTTTGCAATAATCATTTTCTGAAAGGTAGATATTGAGGATAGACTAAGACCCCCTTCCTATTTTCTCTAACAAAGTTGCTCTTATTTAACTTTAGCACCTTTAAAAATGTCACACTTCTTTAATGATTCTTTTAGGCAAAAAAAGATGAGAAATCCAATGCATATAAAGATTGTTAAGAACTAAAATGATCAACTACACTCTCTTAACTTGAGAAAGAGGTCTATTCTATTAAGAGTTGATGATTTTCTTGTATTTCTCTAGGATCCTTAGGCAATCTTGATATTTTAGTATATTAGTTGAAAGGGGAACCCCTAGGTATGAGAAACGAATATTATGCACATTTAATCCAAAAATTTGTTGAAGATTTTCAGTATTAGGAGTATTTGAAGAGAAATATATACTGCTCTTTCTTGAGTTAATGCTTAGCCCAGATAATCTGCTAAAAACTATAAGGGAATTGTACAAAATTGAGATGGATTCTTGATGAACTTCATAAAATAATAAAACATCATCTGCAAAACATAATTGCGTAAGTGATAATTCTATGCATTTATAATGAAATTTAATGTTTTGAGTTCTTAAAAATGTTAGAGTTGATGATCCTATTCAAGGTTTCCATAGTTATGACAAATAGCTAGGGAGAGATAGGATCTCACTGCCTAATGCTATTATAGCTTTGAAATTTCTTGGAAAGGACCCCATTGATGAGGATAGAATAAGCTGGAGTAGAGATGCAAGAGTGTATCCAGTTAATAAATAAGCTGGGAAAACTAAGCCATTCTAAACATATTAAAATGAAATTTCACTAGAGCCTATCAAAAGCTTTGGAGAAATCAATCTTGATAACATAACTTTTAATATTTCTACCTAGATTGTACTCTCTCATCATCTTTTGGACTAGATGAACGTTATCTAATATTGATCTTCGTGGTACGAGGGCACCTTGAGAGCAATGTATGAACTAGTTCAAATTCTCCTTGAGCCTATTGGCTAGTAATTTAAAGATAACTTTGTAACCAATGTTACAATAAGATATAGAGTGAAAATCACCACAACAATTGGCACTAAGATGTTTAAGGATTAAACAGATGTGAGTGGCATTGATTTCCCTCAAGATTCTTCCATAGTTTAGAAATTCCAGAACTATATCCACAAAAAGATTGCTTGTAATTTACTAAGTTTTTTGGGAAAAAGTGGGAATTAAACGTATTTGGACCAAGTGCTTTCATGGGATTGAGACTAAATAAGATAGATTTAATTTCCTGAGGAGATGTAGAAAGTTACAAGTTTGTTAAAACAACTTATGAAAGAGAGTTAAGGGACCTATAAGATATTAAAGCTCGAGCAAATTAGTAGATCCATGTGAGTTTGGGACTCTAAGTGAACTTTCAAAATAACTGTATATCAGATTCCTCAAATCATCTTTATCAGTGATTTTGTTCTTACTGGAGTCCATAGACAAGTTATTTTGTTAGTATTTCTCCTTATGAAGATTGAATTATGGAAAAATCTATTGTTGAAATCACCCTCCTTAAGTCAAATTGTTCTTACTTTTTGCATCAACAAAGTATTGTGATCTCAAAGAGCCTTAGTATAATTCTCTGGTTTGCATTTCTCAGCATTTCTATAATTAGCATTATCTAGATTGAGGTAGGAATCTTCCTGAGCTGTCCTCAACTCCATTTTGGCTTCAAGTAGTTTAATAGATGTATTAGAATAGTTAGAATTGAGAAAGCGTTTAAGTTTACCTCTAAGTAGTTGAAGCTTCTTCATAAGTTGGTAAGCCTTATAAACTGAAATTCTAGAGCTCCATACTTCATGCACTAGATTCATCAAGCCTTCCTTACTATTAAGGAAGTTAAAGAATATAAAAGCGGTTTTAAAAGAGGGTGGATAGCTAAAATTTAGGACCTTTATACTAAAACAGTCAGTGCAAAGAGGGGAACCAAAGAGAGCATAAAATTTAGGAAATTGGCTCAACAAAAGATGATTAATAAAAACTTTGTCTAACTTCTTCCTGATAAGACAATTGCCAATATGTTTGCTACTCTAAGAGAAGAATTTCCTAACTGTTCTTAGATCATTCACCTCTAATGTAGAGACTGCATTCCTGTACTCCCTGTCAATGTTAGAAACATTTATCGTATTCACTTGAGCTTCTGAGGAGTGCAAAACATAATTTAGATCTCTAACAATTAATTAAGGAAAATCAGTTGAAGGTTGAATGGAGTATAACTCCTCCCAGAGTTTTGCTTTCTGGAATTCAAAATTAGAAGCATAGATAATGGTGACCTCAATCTCAATGCTTGTCTCCATAAGCTTGCAATTGAGGTGAATAAATTGATCAGAAGATTTCATGATAAAAACTTGAATTTTTAGAGATTTGTAAGCAAATATTATTTTAATATTGAAGTGAAAGCCATGATTGGAATCAAAGTTCCAGTTTTTCCCCAACAGTTTCATAGTATCATAAAGCTTATGAGTTTTAAATTTAGTTTCAAGCAATCCCAAGAGAATTGGTTTCTTTGCTTAAAAAATATCTTTAATGGCTTATCCCTTATGAGGCTTATTAAAGCCTCTAATATTTTAAAAAATCATAATGACTAGGTAGTTGAGATTACCAACACCCTTTGGGTTTCATCCTTTTCCTCCTTGATTTTTTGGTGGAGGCAGGAGTGAATTGAGCATTCAACTCTTGTCTCTCATCAAAAAGAACTAGACGTGGAGTCTCCTTTTCTTATTCACCATCTATAAGGTCAGTGCTTGCTATCCCATCCTCATTCAATGGGAAGTTATTTTGATGGTTAATTAAGTCATCACCCTCTATTGATTGTGATTTTTAAGTCCAAATTTTAGGTAAAGTAGCAATGAGATTGGTTTTTGTATTATAAAGCTCCTCCTTTATACTCATTAGATCATTATATCTCCCTAAATAGAATACTTTCCCTATAGGTCTCCACTCTTATATCCCTAAAGATGGCTTCTAGTTGTAGGATAGTTAAACCTTAGCTTTTATAAGCTTATTAACAAGAGTAAGCTTCATAACAAGTAGGTTATAAGAAAGAGAATTCTTGTGATTAATTTCCATAAAAAAAACAAGCATGGTAAATTTTCTCAAGCTTGGAAGTTACTAAACCAAAAACAATAGGCTTACCAATTGAACTAGCTAGAAAACTTAAACCATCTAATGTTTGGTATTCAAGAGGTATGTTATTGAAGTTAATCCAAAGAGGGATGGTTTCTATGCAACTCTTGTCAAACTCCAGAATTAAAACTCACTATTGGACAAACATTAGTTGCTCTCCAACATGCTAAGGGCTAGATTCTACTATTTTATTCATATTATCAATGTCTATGAATTTGAATAAGAATGTGTCATCATCAGTAAAAAGTATTTTGTTAAAACCCTTGTTACCCCATCTAGTTAGTGCTTAATTTTATATAAAAAAGCAAGTCTTTTGCTTAGAAATAACCAATAAGAGTGTTATTTTAGGGTTTGACACCTTCTCATAGCAACTCGAGGGGAGGGGACACAATGCCATCAACTATGGTAGATGAAAAATACTTACGCTATTCCTTAGAATAATTTGCAAAGACTACATTGCTCCAGGATTTTCCAAACCCATTTATGCCCTCAGTCTTTTGTTTACTGGGGAAATTGACATCCAGAGACTTTTAAAGAGAGTGGAACTGAAGTTAAGCCATGTCTTTAGGACAGGAACCTCCCTTAGGGCCTTCCATGTAACTGCCTAAAGGGGAAAGTTATCAACCTTCAGCTAGAACTTGCCCAAAATGGGAAGTTACTGTGTTGGTGAGAAAATTATTGTTCATCTGAGAGAAAGTTTTACCAAAATGTATTATTGAGTCATAATTTACTAAAGCTAACTTATTTCTCTCCCAACATAAATACATCATCGATCTATTGCATTGGGATAATAAACATGATGCAAAACTAGTTACAACTCCTTTTACAACCACTAACTATTTTCATCTTATTAATGGCACGCATTTTATGAATGCTATGCTTTATTGTCAAATACTTGGATCTTTATAGTATATTTCCCTCACTTGCTCAAATGAAACATTTTTTATCGATAAATTACAACATTTTATGCATTCACTAACAATAACACTAGTATATAGTAAAAAAAAAGGTTTTGAGATACCTCGTAAGAACTATCAACTATAGGTTAATGATCTACAAGGAATCTCTCTTGGGTCTCCATATATTTATTGATGCTTATTATGTTGGTGAAAAGACTTATCACAACTTAACCATGAAAGACTTTTTTTTTTGTTAACACTCATACTTAATAGAGTTCTAAGAAATAAAATTTATTGCTCATTGATCCATTAAAGTTGAATATCATGTCATTACTGCTATAACTTCTGAACTTAATTGGCTTACCAACATTCTCCAGGATTTTTTTAATTAGTTATTTGCTTTACCTGTCATTTATTACGATAATGTTGGAGTTACATATGTCTTTTTCAATCCAAGATTTCAATATCGTATGAAAAATATTGCTATAGCCTTTCACTTTGTCTATAATTAATTTGCCAATCATGGTTTAAGAGTCTCCCATATCCATACATATATAAAATCAACTTGTATACTTTGTCATCTTTAGTTGAAAGCATGTCGATCCAAGTTTAGTTTCCTCAATAGGTTTCCCAATCTTTAGGGGGCTTGATAAGTTATGACAATCAATCAAGCATTATCTCACCTTAAACATTTTCTATAACTTTCTTCAGTAACATTACCTACTTAAAAAAATTTCCCATGACTTTCTTCTGTAACATTAAGTATATATTTCTTAATTATTGTACACTATATTTAACATTATCATTACTAGTCAAACGTATGTATATATAATAGACCAATAATATAGAAAGAGACAAATAAATTGTTCTCTCTCATTTCTTAATCTCTATAGTCATAGTTTTATATGGACATAGTCTAGTGAGAAAGGTTAAAAGAACTAAAAGAGGGAACTATTTTTATTCTCATCTATCATGCTACATGATAATTATTTTTTTATGGAATACTTTTACTCTTTAAATTGAAAGCAAAACCAAAAAGATAATCATAAATCCATGATTAAAAAAAATAAAACAGGGAACTTTGCATTCTTCTTTTCATTTGAGAGAGGTTATCTAATGTTACCATCTTCTTTTGATCCTTCTATACTTTAAAGTAAATCTCCTTGTCAAAATTATCTTAATGTAGCTCAATACCTTTTCTTATAATTTTAAAAACAGCTTGTTAGATCACTTTTGAAGCATGTTATATAATTCCCTCCCTTTGAAATTTTGTTTGAACGGAAAACATCACGTATTTATTTTACTTTTCATAATAACTTTATTTCCTTTATCTCAAATACATTTCAACCAGTTTAAACCAAGTTTTATTAAATTTTAGGCCAATTTTAGTTTCAAAACCTTATATTTATATTTAGCCAAATATGATATTTAGTTTTAAATTGAAGCTTAATCTATTTAAAAAAATTTAATCAAAACCTACATCTAAATTTGCACTTTTATGATTATTACAAACCATAAGAACATATTATTAAAAAGATATATTTTTTAATTATATAGGGACTGACATTTTGTTAATATGTAGTTGATAAAAATTAAATAAAATTTAGATATATTCACTCAATTTTGATATTTTCTCAAAAATAAATGAATAGTATATAATAAAAGTTCTATAACAATAAAAAATAAATTTATGAACAATTTTTAGGTATAAAAAAGTGATCAAATATAAAACTGTTGGATATAATTTTTTAAAAAATAATACAATAAAATCATATTAGCTAATTCCAATTAAGTGCATAGGAGAAAGTGTTATGTTGTTATTTATATTATGAATTTTTCTTAACTTTAACTTTTTAAATGTTGAGAAGAATGAAATTCAAATATGATTGAATTATGTTTTGAATTCTCATTTCTGTAATGGACCAATTTATTAAAGTTCTGCATCCCACCCTAATTTGCCTAATTTGGATTGCAAATCAATTAATATATCTGTAATTTTATTCACAATTCGTTCTAAATTGAATTTTGGAATGTTGAAGTCTCCTTTCATAGAAAGAATAAAATTAGCCTAAGAGTTTCAATAATTAAGTGTAATTCAATTACACATCTAATAGAACTAAGTTTTTCTTAGTCAGGTCAATAAGGTCATGAAAATTTTTTTTGATTTTTGATTTCTTATTTTATGCACAATGGATTTGCTTGCACCAATACATGATTTTTCTTTTAATCTTTCTGATAATTGATCTAATAGTGGGGGGCTGGGAGTAATATTATTTACCAACCCAATTTATTTTGGTTAATGTAAAAAATAAGAAACAAAAATAACTTATTTAATAAAATTATGAAAACATGTACATATAAAAGAGAAAAATTATTAAATATGGATACTAAATGCAACTGCGCAATAAAAAAAGTTTTTAATACAACAATAATAACCCAGTGAAAGTTGAACTGGTACGAGAGGCCTGAGCATTGATATCCGGTGTCTAGAAAGATCCAATAATATATAGCCTTATCCTTAACTAGTAAAGAGACTGTTTCCGATAGACCTACATGAAAAAAAGAAATATATATATGGATATATGTCTAATATGCATATACATATTAAAATAATAAAATAAACCTAATTAAAAATAAAATTTGACATAAAAGATAATAATAAAATAAAAATAAATAAATATGTAATAAATAAAATATACAAATATGTAATAAAATAAATAATACGATAAAATAGAATAAGGCAAAGAGTACAAACAAAAGATAAAATAAGTAAATAAATACATATATAAGAAAGAAGATAAGCATATAAATAAATCAAACAAGTCATTATAATAAAATATTTAGGCTAAGTAAGGAAAAAGGCTAAATCACTAAGAGAGAAAATCTAAAAGTTTAGGCTAAATACATGAGGAAAATGTTTAAAGGACCAATGAGAACAATAAGGATCTCTCTATGTGATATCTTTTTATCCGTATCTTAGTACGTCAAAGTTTTCTATTGGGGTCGTGTCTGCAATAAGTTCCAACAGAGTTATATCATTCTTAATCACTTCCCTCCAATTCTTCATAAGCCTTCCTTTTTCCCTCTTAAAATGTTTAAATACAATCTTCTTTTATCTTCTCATTGGAGAGTTTGGGTATCTCCTCTTAACATGCCCAAACTACTTAAGCCTTGTCTCCTTTAATATTTCATTAATATTCCCTACGCTTAATTTATCTCTTGTCATTATATTTCTGACTTGATATTTTGGTATGGCTCTACATCCAACGAAATATCCTCATCTTCAACACCATTAACTTACGATTATGCATTTGTTTGATGGGTCAACACTTCGTCCTATAGAGCATAGTCGACCTAATAGCTAAATTACAGAATTTACCTTTAAGCTCGAGTGGTATCTTCTTATTACATAAAACTCTTGATGCCTTTCTCCATTAAGTCACCCTAATTTGATACAGTGAACTATGTTTTCATCAATCTTTTTATTTCTTTAGATGATAGATCATAGATATTTAAAACACTCCTTTCACGATATAACTTCTTAATCAATCTTTACCTCTACATCAGTAGCCACCCTTTAGCCTAAAAAATTATCCTTTTACATAAGTAAACAATATATGCCAAGGCACATCCCCTTAGATATTCTTGGTGAACTCATCAGTCACTACTACAAACAAAAAAGGGGCTCAATGAAGAGTCTTGGGATAGCCAAATATTGATAGAAGATCCTCTGTATCTCCTCTTATCATCCTTACTCTAGTCTTTACATCTTCACACATATCTCTAATAACTCGTATATTAGTAATAGAAACTCTTTTAACTTCTAAACACCTTCACATGATTTCCCTAGTTATTTTATTATACATCTTCTCTAAATCAATAAAAATCATATATAGGTTATGTTGTCTTATCCTATAATCAATGCTTTAAAAATTGAATTGGGCATCAAACCGGTTGAAGGAAAGCTTTAAAGTTTAAAGGTTCAATTGATAGTGAATCGCTATAAAACCGATATATAATAAATAAAAAGTAAAACTTATAAGAATAAGTAAAAATAAAATATTTTATTGAAATTAAAAATACACCAAATGTCTATTATTATATAATGAACTAATAATAAATAAATATGAGTCTAATATAAAACTTAAAATAACAATAAAGATCAAAATTGTATTTATAAAGGAGATTATGTCTCATCATTGTCAAAAACTCCAAATTCTCCAACGCTATTTAAAGATTCGTAAACTACGCTTTCATCCAAAGCATTTGCATCAACTTCTTCTACTGCATTAAAATAAATTACAAATTAGTAATATATGAAATTATTCATAATTGTAAACTTGTAATATAGTATACTTTTAACTTAAATATGATCAAAATAAGATGTAAACTGACCATCAATAGGCGTTCTTATTTCATTCGTTGTGAAAAATGCATTTTCTTCATAAATCGCCTTTTTAAGTTCATTATAGTCGAGATTAGGTGATGGTTCTTCTTCTTTTATTCAAAAATCAGTATATTCAATACAATCAATATTAACTAGACCATATGTTCTTTTCTTATTAAGCACTCTGGATACATAATAGAGAAATTATAAAGTCAATAATAAAAATAAAATTAATGAAATAAAAACAAAATTATAAAATACTTGTTCTTCATTCTCAGATTATAAGTAACGTAAACAAGGTTATTAAGTCTTTGATGTTCCAAAAGATTTTGTTTCTTCGTATGAATACATTAAAAAATGCTCCAATTACATTCACAACCTAATGTAGAAGCTGTCTGACTGAGTAACTTAATAACGACTTTTCTCAATGTTGGAGCATTATCACCGAATAATCTCCACCACTCATCTGTATTTTAAATTAATAGTTATGATAAAATATATATTATTAAAGAGTAAATAATGAATTAAAAGTACTAAACTTACCTGGATGAATTTTTTCATCATAAGTTCTCTCTTTGCTAATGATCTAACATAACTCTCTAAACCTTCACGATATAATTTAATTTCATTTATCGCTTATGATTGCTCTTCAATCGCAAAAATATCTTTGCATTCAATCACATAAACAAACCACCCATAATATTATTTGTACATGCATCTCTACTATATAAGCAATAAGAATTGATTGAAGAAATAAGTTGTTAAGTGGATCCTTCAAGTAAGATGCTTCTCCTATCATCGATCAATAATTTCTATATAAGACTTGTACAATTTCTCCTTCCCTTTAAAAATATTTATAATTGTTTTGTGAGCTCGATACATAACATCATATATATGCTCCAAGGATGGCTTCTCATCTGAGTAAACAATCCTCACCAATCTTATAAGCGAAGTCGTAATCTTCAAAATGATCAAGTAAATATCCCAAAATTTATTATCTAAAATAATAACACAAACTTCTTTTCCTTTTTCACTCTTTGATAATTTATGACTTGAAAAGTGTTTACTTGTCACTAAATTTTTAAATAGTTGCTTATGTTTATAAACAGTTTTCAAAGTAATAAATGTAGTTGCAAGCCTGGTAGCAGCGAGACGCACGATCTCAACCCAATCTTCTTGCTTTCTTAACCAATAAAAAAATGTGACATGATTATACACAAAAATTATGATCTTAGATACGAATAAAGCAAGACTAGAAATGTGGTCCATACTACCAATATCTTTTGAAATAAGATTTATACAATAAGCAACACATGGAGTCCAATAAATATGCCCATAGTTTGATTATAATAAGTACCCAATTGATATATAATTAGCTACATTATCTGTAATAAATGTACATCATTCTTTAGTCCAACCCACTTGATAATTTTAGAGGATAATTCAGATAAAGCATTAGCACTTTTTACCATGTCAAAAGCATCAACAAACTTGATAAAAGTTGTTCCAATATTACAATAAACTAAGAAACTAATCAAGGTTCTTTATCTTTGATTAGTCCACCCATCTTCTATAATAGTGCATCATGTTGATTCCCAACTAAATTTATATATATCCATAATTATTATATGTATCCATAATTAATTGGCATTCCTTTTTTAAATCTTGAAGCAAAGGCACAAGTAGCTCACAATAAGATGGTACCTTAAATCCTGAATTGATTATTGTTGTAGCATCTATTGCTTCTTGAAAATATGGTGAATTTAAAACAATTAAAGGAATACATGAATGATAAAACCATCTAGCCCATGCTCTTTTGCATTGCAAAACAACATCCTTATCAACCATAAAACATTTTAGACTAGGTTAAGAACAAGGAGTAATTCTTAGAGAAAAATAATCTATGTCAATAGTAGCTTTTCTTTTTCCTTTATCTAATACATATGATGCTTCATCATCTCCGAAAGATATATCATGAGCCTCTTTATTTTTCTTTTTCTTTTTACTTATTACTGCAAATATTTTCCAATCATATAAGTGATACTTTTTTGCAAGAAGCAATATTACCCTTAACACTAACAAGATGTTCTTTCATTTTAAAAATTCCTCCCCTTTAAATATTCTACCGCAAAATATATAGTTATATTGGATATTCTCATTAGATGCTTGAAAAGAAGAAAAATAATTCCATGCTAGATTAGACTTATCACGAGTAGCGAATGTGATATTCATCAAATCTTTTTCTAATGATTCCATATTATCCATTATGATTTAATTTAAAAAGTATAAAAAAATAATTGGGTATACTATCGCCAGGGTATAAGTGTCCTACTCAAATAAATTTTATCATCATTTGTAATAGAAAATAATAGTTAGAAGCATAAATTAAATGTAATTAACATAAGTAAAATATATAATTTACAATATATACCAAAATAGCCCAAAAATTATATAGTAAAGAATAATCGTGACATAAATATTTATAAAAGGGATAAAATTTTCTGTTTATATTAATTGACTATAATAAAAATTGTGTAAATTTATTTAAAAGTAGCCCATTATTATAACAAAGTAAATCGATGAATTAGAGGTTGTACTAAACTTAATAGCTTATATTATAGTTAAAAAAGTAATTAACCTTAAAAAGTAAAAATATAACTTAATTCACAAGTTATTGTATGAGTAATTATATATTTACGTTATTATTTTCTTTCACTTATTTTTTTGAAAAATAAAATTCATTGCAAATATTAAAAGAATTAATATAATTTCGAGTAATGTCAAATTAAATTTAATTGTGGTACAATTAAAAAATACAAACCGATGTAATTAAATAGGCATAACTACTTGAATATTACCGGTGCTTGAAATCTTTATCAATCACAATGGTGCAAATGATAACAAAATAAAACATGATCCTCCTAGTATGCAATAGACACTAAATTGTACTTATCACGACCACAACAAATTTAAAAGGAATATGACTGAATTGGGACATTGAGTTGAAATTGATTTTCTGAAATTGATCCATTATCAAGTTCAAATGAGGCCATTCTAAATTAGTAAAACTTTAGGCCATATGATACAAATCAAATATGCTAACATGCTAGACTCAGAATAAAACTAATAAATTATTTTCTATTTGCTCAAAATCTAACTATTTTTGTTGCTACATTCCTACCAATTTTTAAAACTTTTTAAATTCTTTTTCGAGTTCAAATGAGGCCATTCTAAATTAGTAAAACTTCAAGCCATATGATACAAAACAAATATGCTAACATGTTAGACTCATAACCAAAATTGATAAAGTATTTTTTATTTATTCAAAATTTAACTATTCTTATAGCTAAATTCTTACCAATTTTTGTGTGTATCTATAAACTCTCAATGTTATGTTTTCCCTTTTCACATTCTCAACTCATTGCAAACTGGAAAAGAGGCCATGTATTGCATGTTCTAGCTAACAAAAAATTCATCGTTGAGCATACAACAACACACCATTCCATTCATTGATTACAAGAAGTAAAAATTACAAATTATTCACATATAATATCTCACATACAATTTATCAACTACATCTATATAAACTCAAAATCACCACAAATATACACCAAAAGAAGACCACCAAGTGTAGTTTTCAGTTTTGAAGTTTCAAATCAACAAATTGAATACTTTAAGAGAGTATATATAACATAAAATATTATAATAAGGAAGGACTCTCCTTCAATTAATACTCTTGTTTGTTAAGAATCTTTGAATAATCGTAAACTAAACATACGCCAATTTTATACAAACAATCCTCACTTATTATCTGTTAAGAAACATACTCGAATTCTATATATACAATCCTAAACTGGACAAATTCTATACAAACAACCCTTTTTACTGACCTGTTAAGAAACTGAATTCTATACAAACAACCCTCACCTATTATTTGTTAAAAAACTAAATTATGTACAAACAAGGATTCACAGCATAATTAGAGTTTCGCTCCAACACCCATTTATAACTCTCAAATTTTTTGCTCCTCCATCCATCTAGTTACCATATCTCATACAATATTCTTTCCATATACCTTGTTTTTAAGATAAAGCAGCAGACAGATTGGGCTTCTTCTTTAGATTCTTCATCCATCCACAGAGGTTTTCCTGTTGGAATCCGATAGTGATCGAATCACAAATGCAGTGGAAAAACAAACAATTTTTACAAATTTCGAACAGATCCCAATTATTGAATAAACTTGAATAAAATAAAATAAAACAAAGTAGAAATCATACCTTGTTCGTCTTCCCATTGTAAACCTTTGAAACTTTTTCTGATTGATCAATCATGAGCTATACAAATATCCAACTTCTAATGGTATCTACAGAGTAATTCTCAAGACTAATTTGAGAGGAATAAGACAAAAGGTGCTAGCTTCTAAAATTGTTCTTCCCTTTTTAAATAGAAAAATCATAAGGGTTTATAATTAAAATTAATTTTCTTTAATTATAATTAAAATTAAATTGTAATTATAATTAATTTAATTTTAATAAAATCAAATATCTGATATCTGATCCCTAAAGTTTCTTAAGCTTTATAATTAAATCCAACGTAATTAAATTAATTTTTCTTCCATAAATTGCTCCTTAATGTGTGACTCATTAGGTTCCTAATAAATTGGCAATGACTATAAATTACAATTATAATTCATAATTAGAATTAAATAAATTAAAACTCCTTTTTAATTTATCTTTAATTCTCCAATTAAACAATTCATAATCATAAATCATGATTGACGTCTAATAACATGTCATAATTACCCAAATATAAGGAATGTTAAAGTGATTGACTTAACCTATCTGTTGGACCCCGTTTTCGGAGTCTAACTCGTGCTTGCTCTGATACTAAAGATATTGGCCCCGGTCCCCGTACGGATTTTATGGTGACTACGTGTCACCATTTGATATTTATTTGTAATAATAATAACAAT
>JAOQMS010000180.1:17362901-17397109 GCA_027563885.1 Erythroxylum longipes | reverse complement strand
AAATTATTTAATAGAAATGTTCCCAATTGTTATTATTATTACAAATAAATATCAAATGGTGACATGTAGTCACCATAAAATCCGTACGGAGACCGGGGCCAACACTATCTATGCATGGCTATGAAGTATAATTTAATCCTTTTGTCATTCAATATTCTAATTAGACAGGGTATGGATATAGTGTCTACTCTTATCATCCAATCATGTTCGTTCTTGCTAATTAGTAATTGATTTATAATTGAAATTTGAATGCACCTTTTCAAATGTCAATTCATTCTGGCTAGAGAATTTCATAAATCATTGCTAATCAAGAACAGTAGAATATTCTCTCTAATTACTTTAGAGTGACGAATCCTATATTGACTTACTCAACAATCTACATATGGCTCATACTATATCCAATTACTACCAACTGAATTATCTTAGGACGATTCATAAATAGCATCAAAACACAGTAATTCCTACACGAGATACCTTAGTAATCTTAACTCTGATGATGAATTATACAGCCATCATTATGAGATAATTATAGATACATAAGTAATATTCCATCCGGAATTTTCATAATTGTGTCAATTCAGTGACTTATTCTCTAATAATCACCCACACTTTAGTTTAAGTATCTCTATACTTTAATTTATGAGATCAATTACTTTCTTCATAAGAAAGAACATAATGTGTGCTAGTTTTACCATTTCAACAATATCCCTTCTCGATGAAACTACAACTAGGAACATTTAGGAATAATACATAAGTGTAAATTGAATATCATAATTATGATCTGATCATAATTTCAATTATGCAGTAATTATTCCAAGGATTTTACCTTTAGTATTAAAACATAAAATATTAATTAAATTAATACATAAAGATAAACAAAGCCTTTTTTCATTAATTCAAAATAATGTCATACATTAATTTTCATCCAATTGATTAGCTACATGGGCATAAATTAACAATCTCCCACTTACACTAAAGCTAATCCCTTATGAATTTAATACCATATCCTTTCATAAGTTGATCATATCTCTTTTGAGACGATGACTTAGTAAGAGGATCTACTAGATTCTCTTATGTGGGAACTCGCTCCAATGCTATGTCTTCTACTCCACTATCTTCCTGATCAAGTGAGACTTTCTGAGTACATGTTTAGACCATTGATAAGAGTTGGGTTCCTTTTCTTCCGCAATAGCACTGTTGTTGTCACAATACAATACTATAGGCTCAACAATGCTAGGAACCACTCTAAGTTCAGTGATGAACTTCTTGATCCAAACTACTTCCTTTAGCGCCTCTGACACTAAAATGTACTTTGCTTCGGTCGTCAAATTTGCAATGGTAAGTTGTTTAGAACTTTTCCAACTTACTGCACCACCATTTAAAATGAAGATGTACCCTGACTGTGATCTGCTATTATAGTGATTTGACTAGAAACTAGCATCTAAATATCCTTAAACTCTCAGTTCATCTCCTCCATAGACTAAGAAAATATCTTTAGTTTTTCTCAAGTACTTTAAGATATTTTTCACAGCCATCCAGTGATCTTTACCAGGATTAGACTAAAATCTGCCATTATGCTCAAAGCATAAGGAACATCTGGTCTATTATATAGCATCGCATACATGATTAATCCAATTGTGGAAGCATATGGAATACAATCCATTTTATCTCTCTCCTCTTATGTCTTCAGACACATACTCTGTGAGAGACAAATCCTATGTGATATTGGTAACAATCCCCTCTCAGAATTTTTCATGCTAAACCTCTTTAGCACTTTATCTATGTACATGGATTGGGACAATCCAAGTAACCTTTTTGATCTATCTCTATAGATCTTTATTCCCAAAATATAGGCTGCTTCTCTCATATCCTTCATAGAGAAGTTCTTCGATAACCAAATCTTTACAGACTGTAGCATAGGTATGTCGTTTCCAATTAGCAATATGTCATCCACATATAGTTCCAACAAAATGACTACACTCCTACTAACCTTCTTATAAATACATGGTTCATCCACATTTTTTATAAAATCAAACTCTTTAATTGTCTCATCAAAATAGATGTTTTAACTCCTTGACGCTTGCTTAAGTCAATAAATGGACCTTTACAACTTGCATACTTGATTAGGAAATCTCTTGGATTCAAAGCCTTCAGGTTGTATCATATACACATCCTCCTGTAAATTCCCATTGACGAATGCAATTTTGCCATCTATCTGCTAGATTTCATAATTGTGATATGTTGCTAAGGCTAACAAGATCCTAATGGATTTTAGCATAGCTGCTGGCGAAAAGGTTTCATCAAAATCAACTCCTTGTTTTTGTTTGTAACCTTTAGCCACTAACGTTGCTTTGTATGTATGTACATTACCATCCATATCAGTTTTTCTTTTAAAACTCACTTGCATCCAATAGGTACAATACCAGTAGGTGCATCAACCAAAGACCATACTTGGTTAGTGTACATGGATTCCATTTCAGATCTCATAGCTTCTTGTCATTTTAAAGAACCAATATCAGACATTACTTCTTTAAAAGTAGTAGGTTCATCATATATGAGTGATACATTACCCTTTCCTTGCTCAATATGTAGATATAATCTAGTGGGAGGGCGACGTATGCTACTAGTTCTTCGCGAACTATGTGTCTCTTGAACTCTTAGTTGTACATCATATGTATCAATTTAAGGTTCTTGTTCCATTCGATGTGAATTTGTGGTTCTTGAACTTCTCTATGTTCAAACTCACTCCCACTACTTTCTTTGATAATAAATTCTCTTTCTAAGAATGTGGCATATCTTGAGACAAACATCTCAATAGGAAGATAAAATTGATAACCAAATCTCTCTTTCGAATACCCTACAAATTTTTAGTTATCTGATTTAGCTTGAAACTTATCAGATATAGCACGCTTCACATAAGCTTCACATCCTCAAATCTTTAAGTGTGATAATCCGGGTCTTCTACCAGTCCATATCTTATATGGTGTCTTATCAACCGATTTAGATGGAACTTTATTTAGAAGATATATTATGGTTTCAATTGTTTGTCCCAAAAAGGACATAAGAAGGACTGCCTGACTCATCATAGAACGTACCATATCTAATAGTATACAATTTTTGCTATCAGAAACTCCATTATGTTCTAGAGTTGCAGGAGGAGACCATTGTGAGAGAATCCCATTCTCTTTTAGGTAACCAAGAAACTCATGGTCTAAGTATTCACCACCTTGATCTGATCTAAGTGTCTTAATACTTTTGCTAGTTTGATTCTCTACCTCTAGTCTAAATTCTTTGAACTTTTCAAATGGTTCAGACTTTTGTTTCATCAAATACATATAACCATATCTAGAATGGTCACTTGTGAATGTAATGAAATATGAGAATTCACCTCTAGCATTTATGGACATAGGCCTACACACATCTAAATGTATTAATTCTAGTAACTGACTAGCACGTTGTCCCTTTCCCTTAAAGGGTAGTTTGGTCATCATTTCCAATAAACAAGATTCACAATTTTCATATGATTCATAATCAAAAGGATCTAAATATCCTTCTTTATGTAATTATGTGATTCTAGTTCATTGATATAACCTAACCTACAATGCCATAAATAAGATGGAGTTTGATTACTTAGTTTTCTTTTCTTACTATTTATGTTAAGAATTGGCCTTTCAAGATCTAACTCATACAAATCATTTGTAAGTAACCCAGATCCATAATAAACGTCATCTTTCTAAAAAGAACAACTGTTATCCTTAATTACAAAGATAAATCCACTCAAATCCAAATAAGAAATAGAAATGATGTTTCTTGCAATAACAGGAACATAACAACAATTATCAAGTTATAATACAAGGCTAGAAGGCAAAGTTAAACTACAAGTTCCTACAGCCAATGCAGCAACTCTTACTCCATTACCAACTCACAGGTCGACTTCGCCTTTCTTCAATGATCTACTCCTTCTTAGCATCTATATGTTATTACATATGTAAGAACCAAAACCAATATCTAATACCCAATAATGTGGAACAGAAGTAGAAACATTGATCTCAATCATAAACATACCTGAAGAGACATCTTCCTTAAGCTTCTTATCTTTTAGGCTAGCAAGATAAGATAGGCAGTTCCTCTTCCAATGTCCATTGACTTTGCAATGAAAACATGTGCCCTTGTCATTGCTCTTCTTCTTGACACCTCCTTTGGCCTTTACTACATTAGTAGAAGCCTTTTGTTTCTTGTTATTGTTCTTCTTCAAGCCGTTTTTCTTGCTTTTAGAAGAACTAACAAGAAGTACAGAACTGGGTTCCTTCTTAAGGAACCCTTTCATAGTCTTGAGCTTGTTAAACAGTTCAGGCAATGTCATGTCCTTCTGGTTCATGTTGAAGTTCATGATGAACTATGAAAAACTCAAACTTAGTGACTATAGTATCAAATAAACACTTAACTCATGGTCCATGACAAAACCTAATTGAGCCAATTTTTTAATATACCTAATCATCTTCAGCACATGAAGGTTGACCAAAGATCCTTCTGTCATCTTGCATTGATTGCATTGAAATAGTCCCTTAGAGATTTGATATCTCTCCGCCGTACTCTGTGCACCAAATAACTCCTTAAGATGCAATATGATAGTAGGTGCATCCATGTTCTCATGCTGCCTATGAAGTTCAGGAGACATGCAAGCCAACATCGTACATATAGCTTGTTCAACGTCATCAACATGACGTTGATATTTCTCCCAATCTTCATCAGTTGCATTTGAACAAAGTTTTGATGGAGCAGGAGCATTAAGAACGTATAACTTTTTTTCTTGCCTAAGAACTATTCTTAAGTTTCATAACCAATCCGAAAAGTTAAGTCCAATCAGCTTATTAGCATCCATGATGCTCCTCAATGTCAGGTTGGTACTCATCTTCAAATTCAATAACCAAAAACCACATAAGGAGCACATATTAGTTTATATCCAAAAATTAAATAAAATAAGGACTTTAAAATTATTTTCTTACTCCCACTATTTTATTCAAAATAATATCCCTCATTATTATATCATAAAATTATCAAATAATTTCCTAGTGGGCTAGTATCCTATTTGAAATTAATTGATCTTGAGTTTACTTAGCAAACCAACTAAAATTAAATTAGGTAGAAAACTATTTTTTAATAACATCTTATGTGACTCCTAAAACCATTAGGTGACAACTTTTGTCAAAATATATCACATTTATATTATTCTTAACCCTGCCTCTAAATCTATATGATCATGAGTTTACTCATCCAAATTTAGTTAAGCAGGACCTATTAATTTAAGATAAAACATATCCAGATTAAAGTAACTTTGAGTTAACTCAACAAGCCAAAAAATAAATAGAATTATGGTTTTATTATCAAATAATTGAAGGTAACTATAACATTCCTAACGTGTACTTAATATTTTATTGAGGGGTTTAAAATTTCAAAATTTCTGTTCTCATCAAAATAATATAATCTCATTATATTTTTAATTTCAAACATAATCTAGTTATGGAAGCAATTATTTAAAACTTTTGCTTGATTCTAATTTTTGATGTGATACCAAATTTAATGTAATAATTTAACTCTTGAAAAATAAAATTAAATTCCAAAACTTTTCCTAACAAAAAATTCCTTTTGAAAACAATTTTCAAAAATTAGTAAAACACTTTTCAATTTTATAAGGAGTATAAATTAATTTAATCTCTATTAAATTAATAAAATTGAAGATTTAAGGTTTTAAAAACATTTAAAAACACATAAAAGAGGTATGGAAGGGTTTCTAACACGCGTCAGATGTGACACATAGGGCGCGTGTAGTTAGGTATGGAAGGGTTTCTAACACGCGTCAGATGTGACACACAGGGAGCGTGCACTACACGCGCCCTATGGTCAAAAGGAGGTTGATTGGTGCATGCTGCAACAGACGCTTCTGGAGAGCACGCACCCATCATCTTCTCAAGAAGTGTCCGTCAACTTCTGAAACTTCTCCCTCATGTTTCTAGGATTTTCAGAAAAACAACACCCACACTCCCTCGTGTGTCCAAACGCAACCCACATTTGTCCAACTGTTGGGTAACGTTCTCAACTCATCAACCCACGTAACTCCATTTTTCTCCTCATCGTCATCGCCGCCTGCACCGCTGTTACTTTCCTTGTCACCACCTTGGTTCAAGTTCGATGGGCAATTAACGCCCATCGTCTTGCCAGTGGCGATAATTGCCCCCAGCGACGCCATCAGATTCGATGGACGATTAATGCCCATTGTTAGTGGCGTCACCATGCTACCAGCAGCAAAATACCACTGGTGAGAAGCTCTAGTAGTGGCGTTCAAGATACTGATTCATCACTCAAAATCCAAATTCACAACCCAGAATAATAACACAAGAACACAAGCAATACACCCAGGTAGAAAAACACATGAAGGAGATGTAAAAAAAATTTCAGAAGGCAAAACACATAGGTATCTCAACCAGAAACAAATTGTTTAATTCTCCAATTAAACAATTCATAATCATAAATCATGATTGACTTCTAGTAATATGCCATGATTACCCAAATATAAGAAATATCAAGTGATTGACTTAACCTGTCTATGCATGGATATGAAGTATAATTTAATTCTTTCGTCATTCAATATTCTAATTGGACAGAGTATGAATATAGTGTCTATTCTTATCATCCAATTATGTTCGTGCTTGCTAATTAGTAATTGATTTATAATTGAAATTTGAAAATACCTTTTTAAATGTCGATTCACTCTAGCCAAAGAATTCCATAAATTATTATTAATCAAGAACAGTAGAATATTCTCTCTAATTGCTTTAAAGCGACGAATCCTATATTGACTTACTCAACTATCTACATATGGTTCATACAGCATCCAATTACTACCGACTGAATTATCCTAGGACGATTCATAAGTAACATCAAAACATAGTAATTCTCACACGAGATACCTTAGTAATCTTAACTCTGAGGATCAATTATAAAACCACCATTATGAAATAATCCCTAGACGCAAAAGTAATATTCCATCTGAAATTCTCATAATCGAGTCAGTTCAATGACTTATTCTCTAATAATCACCCACACATTAGTTTAAGTATCTCTATACTTTAATTTATGAGATCAATTACTTTCATCATAAGAAAGAAACATAATGTGTGCTAGTTTTACCATTTCAACAATGTCTCGTCTTGATGAAACAACAACTAGGAACATTTAAGAATAATAAATAATTGTAAATTGAATCTCATAATTATGATTTCATCATAATTTCAATTACAAAGTAATTATTCTAAGGATTTTACCTTTAGTATTAAAACGTAAAATATTAATTAAATTAATGCATAAAGATAAATAAAGCCGTTTTTCTTTAATTCAAAAAATGTCATACATTAATTTGCATCCAATTAATTTACTGCATGGGCATAAACTAACATTTTCCCAATCTACATCTATCTCCATTGTTTGAAGCTCCAACAGCATTTTGAGAGAGATCTGGCGAAGATGGGATCTGGCGCGATGATAAGCTCTAGCAAAGATGAGATTTAGAAAAAAAAAAAAAGAGCTTGAAAATGGACATAAATGGGAGATGACCGAGGTTTTAAAAAATAAGCGAGGAGCGCTTGATGTCTGAACAAAATGAAGGGGAGATATAATGAAGAAACGATGGTGAAAGAGGCGAGGTGAGATATGTCTGAACGAAATGTTTTTCGCTTTAGGTATATCATATATCTCATTTACGTTTCCAGTTGGATCAGTTCACTAAAAACTGGCTAATTCTATGTTAAACTAGTCAGTTTTTATGTTAAAAAGTTATTAGATGAAACCGAACTGGACAATAGGCCGGTTCAGATCTTTTTTGGTTCGATCGACCGTTCTGGTCGAGTTTTTAAAACGTTGCCTATAATATTCCATTAATCTTCTAAGAAAATATAAAGCTTCCGTCGCGGACCTTCTTAGTATGAAGTCAAACTGGTTATCTGAAATAGAAGCATCGTTTTTTACTCTCTTCTCAATTACCTTCTGTTATAATTTTATGATATGACTAAGTAGTTTGGTACTCTGTAGCTGTTATAGGGTTATAACTTTAGATACCTGATTTGTTCTTATACAGGGAATTAATGTAATAAATCTTCACTCATTTGACATTTTCACAAACTTAAGGATAATATCAAAAATAAATCCTTTTAATCTTTCAAATTTATTCTATGGAATATAGTGGATTGAATCCTTTATGCAGAATAAATCCAACCAATACGAACAGTGTTAGTTGAAGAAGACTTGGACCAGCCTCACCAATTCTGGACGCCCAAAAATGTTTGACCACTGAATAGAAGTCATGGAAGAGTTTTTTTTTTCTTCTTTGAACTTCTTTAATTCGCCCCCTCGTTCGGTTGTTCCAAGTTGGCTGACAATGACCAAACTGAAACACTCCAAAATCCCATGTATTTGTTCCCCAATTAATTTAATATCAATCACTATCCCTTTCCAAATACTCCCTACTTTCTATACCAACTCTCCTTCGCTGCCAGCGAACAAACACCCAAACTTTTCCATGCTAAACCACCGTCATCTTCATCACAGCCACCGCCACACGCCGTCTCTCTCCTCATGTGCAAATCCAAGAAGGACACAGACATAATCCAATCTTCAACACCCAAATCCCAAGCATCTAGAAGATCAAACAACAGGCTTTCTATGGCTGCTTCTTCCTCTTTCGTTGACCCATCTTCTTCTTCATCATCATCCCTCTCAAGCCTTCGTTTCAATTCTACGACAAATGATTCAGGTGGCACATCAAAAGCCAGCAAACGCTCTATCTCTAGCCTAAAAGATTCCTTACCCGAAAATCCCCACATTTACGATTTCTCCGAAATCCTCAAAGCCACCAACAACTTCTTGTCTAAACCCTTCTCTTCGTCTTCCTCGTCTTCCTCTTGGCGCTGCGAGATTCGTAACAAACCCGTCATTATTTTCCAACGAAAATTTCACCGGCGACTCATCGAGTTACCGGAACTTCAACAGCGGCTGTCCGCCGTCTGTCGGAGCCACCACACGAGCTTGACGAAGCTTTTGGGGGCTGCCAATTCTGGGTATCATGTATATCTTGTTTATGAGTTCGTTAATGGAGCAAATTTAGCTACTTGTTTACGAAACCCTCATAACCCCAATTACACGGTTTTGTCTACTTGGCTTGCGCGCATGCAAATCGCTACTGATGTTGCTCACGGGCTGGAGTACATTCATCACTGTTCGGGAATGAACTCCAGGTTCGTGCATAACCGAATAAAGTGTTCAAGCATTTTGGTGGCAGAAGGGACTTTCAGAGCCAAGATTTGTCATTTTGGGACGGCTGAATTGTGCGGGGAAAACGACGAAATCGAGACATTAAAGGCTAAAACGCTGACGAGAGTGAACAGTAAAGCGATGAGGATCGAGGGCACGAGAGGATACATGTCGCCGGAGTTTCAAGTCACCGGAATACCGTCGCAGAAAGCTGATGTATATGCTTTTGGAGTGGTGATATTAGAGTTGATTTCCGGGGAAGAGGCGTTGAGGTATGTGGTTGAGAGCGGAGGTTATAAGAGGATAAGTGTAATTGAGAGGGCTAAAGAGGCGGTGGCTGGTGGTGGGGTTGGGTTGAGGAGGTGGGTGGATAGGCGGCTGAGGGATTCATTTCCGGTGGATGTGGCGCAGAAGATGGTGGTTTTGGGGTTGGAGTGTGTGGAGGAGGATCCGAATAAGCGGCCGGATATGGGTGGGGTTGCGGGTAGAGTGTCCAAGTTGTATTTGAAATCAAAGAAGTGGGCTGATAGTATGGAGATGCCAACTGAAATCTCAGTTTCTGTGGCACCTCGATGACAGTTGTTGATTTTGTTTGTATATACGATTGGAGAGGCTCATCATTCAAAGGCGAAATGGGTGATCTTTACACATAATGAAACAAGGTAGAATTTATCTTCTTACCGTTGATTGATTCAATTGTAGCAAGTGCAAGTGTTTATGAGGGAGGAGTTTTTGAGTAATTCTTGAGTGGTAGCATAATAAAAGGGATGCAATTGTGTATTGTTGTTTTGTTGGTTAGAATTTATATTCGCTGGTGGTTATTGGTTATTGCAGTTGTTTGTTTCCAGCCAACATTGGCTTGCAATCGATCTCCTTTTTGTTTTTGTTCTTGAATGATACTGAGTAAATACGAAGTTTTTTTTCTTATTATTATTGTAATAGACAAGACAATAATATTGAGAATGATTTGTTCACTAATTAATGTCCCTTAATTTAATCACGAGCAAGTTAATTGGCAAACACATCATTTGTTTTATTTACTCTAAACTTATTTCATTTTATGAGTATCTGTTCATTCAATAAATGAGACTCAACGAAAGGATTATGGTAAAAAAAACTATAACTTCGGGTTTGCACACGGGATTATCTCATAAAAAGACCGATTTATCTTATAAGTATTGTATTAAAAAATCAGTAAAAATACAAGTCAAAAAATTGGAGTGTAGAAATTGAATGGATAGATATTTATAATACAGATAGAATAACGGAACAGATAATTTGAACCCAGTTAATAATTAGTCAGTGTGGATTAGAACTGGAAGTGGAACAAACATTATCTTAAAAGATTGATTTCTCTAAGAAGGGGCTGTATAGTAATGGATGGAATGACTTAATTTGCAAATAAATATTTCAACTGTTTTGTTTTTACGGGGTTGGCTTCACTTACCTCACTGTTCGACTAAACTTAGTTACGACAATATCTCTGTTGTGATATTCACATTGTGGGAGTCCCAAGTAAGTCCAACGTAAATACGATGATATACAAATCCAGCGCATTTTTCCTCTGTTAGTTACCAGAAGAAGCGGAGAAACTATTCAAGATGACTACAACTTCCATCCCCTCCACTTCTTCTTCTTCTCCTTCTCTTCACCGGTTATTCAGTTCAAGAAAATCTACGGCCACGGTGGCTGTCCTCTCTTTCGTGCCAAGAACCCAAATTTTAACTTCCTCTACGAGCTTTCTATCTCTGTCCATCAAGCATAAGCCTCGCACAACTTCGCTCCGTGGTGATTTCTGCAATACCCACTTCTCTATTTTTGTTTCATTATTTAATGGGTCTTTTGCGTCTTGCATGTTTTCAATATCTCTATGTCGAAACTTTAAGTTCTAGTTCAATTATATGTTATCGTTTTCAATTGCTTTTCAGTGCCTGTTGTCGAGTTTTCAGTTAGTAGCTGGTTTTAAGTTTAGCATACTGTTATCTTCAAGCTTTCGACTTGGCTGAATAAGAATATCGAAGCATAAAAATAAAATTAGAGCGTTGTATCTCCTCTCTTTCCGGGTCAACCATGGTTGATTTCTCTTCATGTTTAATATCTAATCAGTAAATTTCTCTGGTTTCTGTTATGATTGATTATTTCTTGCTTCACAGTTAGCTGAAAAAAAAAACGGAATCGGCCTCAATGGTGTATATCTTTAACCCAAAGCTAAAAGTCAACAAGAAATTAACCGAGGATGTCTCATCATATAATATTACTTTCCTTCTCATAAATGGTATTCGTAGTCTTATTTAATTGCTTTATCTGCTCTTCTTATTTCATGATTTTAGTGATTGAATTGGAATTATTGTGTTGAATATAACTCATATGGAACTGTTGAATCAATAAATTATCCTATCTTTGCTGGAAATGAACATTTCTTTTCCTTTTATGGCAGTGAGATCCGTGGCTGCTCCAGTGGAAGATGTTTCTGGATTTGATGATATGGTTTCTGGGACACAAAGGAAGTATTATATGCTTGGAGGGAAGGGAGGCGTGGGAAAGACAAGCTGTGCTGCTTCACTTGCTGTGAAGTTTGCTAACAATGGGCACCCTACTTTAGTGGTTTCAACTGATCCAGCGCATTCCTTGAGTGATTCTTTTGCACAGGTTCGTATTGTTTTTTTTTTTTTGGGGGGAAATCACAGGTTCGTATTGTTTTCAAAGTTTATGTGTTAAACTTGGTTAGAATGACACTTGCTAAGATATGTTGGCTTCCATATCTTTGTTCATATTAAGAATTTGGCTGGAGGGAAATTGGTACCGGTTGAAGGACCTGAGTATCCACTGTTTGCACTCGAGGTATGTGCTTGATAAATCATAAAGCTTTTCTCTTTAACAGTGCTTCCATTTTGTACCATTTTTTTTGTGAGATCATTAAAACTATGATTTGAGTTATTATTTTCTCTACTGGTATTATATCTTAATGCAATCAATAAGTTAGATCTATAATTTTGCAACAGATAAATCCAGAAAAAGCTAGAGAAGAATTCCGCACAGTGAGTCAGAATGATGGTGGTTCAGGGGTAAAAGATTTTATGCAAGGAATGGGACTTGGTATGATTGTTGATCAGGTAAATTGTTGTTTCTACTTGTTATTCAGGCAATTTAATTGATTTTCCTGATGGAATTCATCTTTATATTTTTAATTTTGACAGTCAATAAGCTGGACAAAATTTTGAACATTCAGTTGCTTCAAATCTTTATTTGCTAGAACATGTGTCTTTCTCCTAGGTCTGTGCTGGAATTCCATCTCTTAGAAAATTTTAGCAATTAATGGAAGCTTACATTCATATTCAGTGGTGATGCTTATTAAGATGGGATCTTAAGTGAAAGTCACCCTGTTGAGGACTTCCACCCCCCACATTGTAACTTTCCCCTGCTTCACTTTGTCTAAGAAGCCAGGGAAATGTTTTGGCTGTACTTGATTATAAGTTTGTGATATTGTGGTCTGTGCTGAGTTTGACTTGTTCTTCATTGTTCTTTTGTCAAAGTTGGGAGAGCTAAAACTGGGAGAGCTACTCGACACGCCTCCTCCTGGACTTGATGAAGCTATTGCGATTTCCAAAGTAATTTCTATTCTTTTTTTTGTGCCTTGCTCTCCCTCATAGCTCACTTCATATGGTCCTTAGTTTTATATTGCTTCCATTCTCACTGTAGACACTTTTTTGGCAGGTTATGCAATTTCTTGAATCAGAGGAGTATAACATGTTCACTCGAATTGTATTTGATACTGCGCCAACGGTGAGAAAATCCACTACGCTTAAGTTCTAAAGTGAATCGAATGATATTGATGGTTATTCCTTACAGGGTCATACCTTGCGACTTCTATCCTTGCCTGACTTCCTAGACGCATCCATAGGCAAGATATTGAAGGTAGGAATCCCAACTCGGAATAGATACATCATTGACATTGTAGTTTGTCAGTAGTTTTTTCTATGTTATCGTAAACTAAGGTGCACCACGTTTAAACTTTTTTCGGTTTTGATCTCTTTCTATTGAAATGCTTTTTTGCGTGTCTAGCAAAGAGGACATGTTGTAGGTGACAAATATGCTATTAGATGTCCATATTCAGGTCGTTTCCTTTGAGCTAATACATCTTTTGCTTTGGCTATTTCTATCTTATGAAATTCTAGACATCTTTGGTATAAACTATTATTGTGCTTTGAATGAATATCTTATAAGCCAAGTCATGTCATCTAGTGTTACGCCTCCATAGATCTACAAGCGCTATACTCATGGGAAATTCAAGCAACAAGACTTGGCACTAACCCATTGGCCAGCCTGCTTTCATTTTATTAGTTATAAATAATTCTCATATTTAGTCTTTAGCAGTTATTGATTTAGTCTTAGCGGTTATTGAGTGGAAACAATGTAGTCCATGGCTAACGAACAAACTTCCTATATATTGATTAATCAGAAAAGGGAAGGGGGTAAGTTATCTTTCCAAATTATACAAGGGTAAGAGATCGGAGAGTTATCTCTATATAATGAACTCTCAAAATTCATGAAAAAATCAAACAAAAAAGGAAGATTAGTGAAGAAACATTTTTAGCCATCATCTGATTTTTCTCTCTAACGTCTAGTAACTCGATCCTACATCAAGGATCATAACAATTTGGTATCAGAGCCTACTATGGGCAATTCCAATTGTTCATTACAGCAGCAGTTCGATGCCTTCATGGCTCAATATTAGCAAGATCAACAGATGTACAGGGAAGAACGCGAACGTGAAGGACAAGATTTGCAAACCCAATTTCAGGAGATGATGCGAGATGGATTTTACCACCATTGTAACCATTCTGAAGCATGGGAGGAGACCAGCACCAATCTTGATCTCAATAATCGTTAGAATGATGGGGGTTTGGAAAGTGGTGGAGGGGGTGATGGTAACCACCACTATAAACTGGATTTTCCACGCTACGATGGGTCGATCGATCCATTACCGTGGCTGAGTCATTGTGACTACTACTTTCGACATCGACAAGTTTCTGATATGGACAAGATGAGCATGGTAGCGCCACGTTTAAAGGAAGATGCCCAATATTGGTTCTTGAAATTGGACAGGGATCGACCTGATTTGGATTGGGAGGAATTCAAGGATCATTGTCTTAGACGATTTTGCTCTCCTAGTCATCGGAGCAAACTGGGTACATTGGTCTGAATGAGTCAAACAGGTTCGGTGGAGGACTACCAACGTCAGTTTGAGAAATTGGTTGCCTGCACTCCTTATCTTCGACCACAACAAGAAATTGACATTTTTATCAATGGATTACACGACTCTATTGTAGTTGAGGTGGAGCTACAACAACCAACAGATCTCACCGCTGCCATAAGTATAGGACAGTTGTATGTATGTCGACAAGTAGGACGACTATATGAGAACTAGTCATCTCAGCAACGAGTGGGTTCGAATAATTCCACCCGACCCTCATCGTCGCTTCCAAGTTCGAATCAGTACATCAGGCGGTTATCTAAGGCTGAAATGGTGGAGTGTTGCGCAAAGAATCTTTGTTTCAATTGCGATGAGACTTATTCAGCTGGACGTCATTGTAAACAATTATTCTTCATTACTGGAGTTGAAGAATGATCAGATGAGGAATCTTCTTTTGATGAGGATACAGAGCCGCAAATCTCACTTCATGTTATCACAGGAACTTCTACTCCCCAGAGGATGCAGATAGAAGGGTTTATTCTACCAATCAAAAGCTTCCTCGATTCCTCCTTGGCATCTGCTCTTGGTTTGTTCATTGATAAGAAGGATTATTTGCAAGTCACAGTGGCCAATGGTGAAAAGGTGCAGAGTCATGGTATATGCAGGGACGTCAGTTTTCTCTTGGGTAACCATAAATTTCAATTGGATTTTTATCTACTTCCTCTTGGATTTTGTGATGTAGTGTTAGGCATTAATTGGTTGGGTACTTTGGGCCCAATTGTTTGGGATTTCAAGAGTCTATTGATTAAGTTCATTCGAGATGGTATTAATCTTCAATTACAGGGTATGAAACGCGCCAATAAAACTTCATTTAATCATGTCTTACCTGCTAAAGCGATTATGGACCTGGAAGTTCAACACCTCTTCTTGGAATTTGATGATCTTTTTCAGGAGCCAACAGGGTTACCTCCTCCTGGATGGTGTGAACACCGGATTACTTTGATTACTGGAACTGATCCAATTGTTATTCGTCCCTATCGGTACCCCCATTCACAAAAGAATGAAATTGAGAGACAGTGCGATGAAATGTTGGCAAAAGGGACTCATCCGACCAAGTTAGTCCCCGTATTCTTCTCTAGTACTATTGGTGGAAAAATAAGATTCTACTTGGCATTTTTGTGTCGATTTTTATGGGGTGAATGCTAAGACGGTTAAGGATAAATTCCTTATTCCGGTCATTGACGAGTTGTGGGAAGAATTACATAGAGCTAAGTATTTTACAAAACTGGATTTACGATCTGGTTATCTCCAGATTTGCATGCAGTTGGAGGATGTGCCTAAAACAGCATTCTGAACGCACCGTGGTCATTTTGAATTCTTGGTGATGCCATTTGGACTTGCAAATGCACCATCGACATTTCAGGCTCTCATGAATGATATTTTCCAACCATTCCTTCGTAAGTTTGTATTGGTTTTTTTTTATGATATTCTGGTATACAGCCAAAGTTGGGTGGAGCATATATCACACTTACGTGAAGTCTTATCCAAATTGTGCCAACACTAGCTTTTTGTAAAGCGTTCTAAATGCTCCATTGCTCAGATTGTCGTGGCAGACTTGGATCATCGAATTTCCGTTGATGGGGCTTCTGCAGATCCAAATAAGATTGAAGCAATGATAAAGCGGCTGTAACCAACCACTGTTCAAAGTTTGAGAGGTTTTCTGGGGTTGATGGGATACTTCCGTAAGTTTGTGAAGGATTGTGGCAAGATTGCCACTCTGTTAACATCGATGCTCAAGAAGAATTCTTTCAAATGGACTTCCGAATCTACTACAACCTTTGAGTCCTTAAAATCTACTATGACAACCACTCCAGTCCTTGCTTTGCCAGATTTTTCAACACCATATGAAATTGAGTGTGATGCCTCAGGTAGTGGAATAGGCGCTGTCTTACAACAAGGGAGACCAGTTGCTTATTTTAGTCAGACCTTTGTTGAACGACACCGTAGCTTGCCTACTTATGAGAAGGAGTTGATTGCCTTGGCCAAGGCAGTGTCTCATTGGCGTCCGTATCTTTGGGGAACTAAATTCCGAGTTCATACTGATCACTACAGTCTTAAATATATCTGTGAACAACAGATCACTACTATCCCTCAACAACGTTGGTTGAGTAAAATTTTGGGATATGATTTTTCTGTGGAGTATAAGGCTGGCCATGAAAATGTTGTAACGGATCTGTTATCTCGCCAATTTGATGGGGATGACCTCGTTCTTGTAGCTATTTCTATGCCTTTGTTGGGCATCTTGCTGTGCTTGTATATCTATGTTATCATCATTCTCAAGAACATACCTTGAGTATTCCTTTCTTCTCTACTCCATTTCCAATAATCAGCTTCATCGAACTCAACATCTCTCGATACGATCACCTTTTTTGTTATGGGGTTGTACAACTTGTAAGTTCATTTGGTGTCATGAACTTTACGCTTTTTGTTGGATAGCGATTCAAGAAATAGACCGCACATACAACAGCTTCAGCCCATAAATTCTTTGGTAGGTACTTTTCCTTCAACATGCTCCTCACCATATCAAGAATTGTGCGATTCTTCCTTTCTACCACGCCATTTTGTTGAGGTGTATATCTTGTTGGAAGCTTTAATGGGCTCTTAAAATAAAATAACTTTTACAAAATATGTATTTGTATTGATAACAAAGTTTATGAGTACAAAAGACACACACAAAATACAAATATTTTTCTCTCTAAGTGCTACTGCACTTTTTTCTCTAAATATTTCTTTTTCACAAAGAGCTACAGCTCTCAAAACATTTTCTTTTTCAAATACTCTCTTTTCACTCTCCTTTTTTTTATACACACATACTCTTATTGTTCTTATGAATATAAAAGCACATATATATAGGCATGCTAAACAACTTCAATTCCAATTTTGCCACTTTTTTAAACAACTTCAATTCAATTTGGCCACTTCTTTAAACAACTTTAATTCCAATTTGGCCACTTCTTTAACTCATGTCATGTATTTTTACCAAGCATGTTAACTCATCCTTGTCCAAAAGCTTCTTCCATAAGGTTCTAAATTCATCCATAAATTTCCACATCATCACTAGATATTTTTCTCCAACCCAAATCTTATCTTTTGTTATAATTACATAATTATTCATAATGAAGGAGGGTTTGTATTTTCTAACAAGAATTGATGAATACTTTCGAAACAACGGTTTTGCAAAAAGCCCATATGAACATGCGCTCTACATGAGGAAAAATCAACATGGAGATGTCATGATCGTGTGCTTATACGTGGATGACATTATTTTCATAGGAAACAATCTAGGTATGTTTAATGATTTCAAGAAAGCTATGACTAGAGAATTTGAGATGACAGATATTGGTGAAATGTCCTACTTTCTTGGAGTTAAAGTGAAGCAGACTGAAGAAGGAATTTTTATTTCTCAAAGAAAGTATGCAGAAGAAATCTCAGAAAGATTCAGAATGAAAGATTGCAAGCCAATAGCCACGCCAGCTGATGCAAGCACAAAATTGAGAATTGATTCAGACAGAAAACCTGTAGATCCAACGTTGTTCAAAATTTTGGTTGGAAGTTTAAGGTATTTAACTTATACAAGACCAGATATCATGTACGCAGTCGGACTAGTTAGTAGATATATGGAGAAGCCAAAGCAAGATCATTTTGTTGCAGCAAAAAGAATTATGAGATATATTAAAGGTACGATCGACCAAGGCCTAGTTTATATGCACGCTCAAAATTCAAAGTTAATTGGTTATTCTGATAGTGATTTTGGTGGAGACTTGGATGATAGAAAAAGTACTTCTGGATATGCTTTTCATATTGGGTCAGCTATATTTTCTTGGTCATCAAAGAAGCAACAAAATGTTGCTCTTTCAACATGTGAAGCTGAATATTTGGCAGCAACAACATGTTCATGTCAAGCAATGTGGTTGAGGTATATTTTAAATGAGCTAGATCGTGAACCAAAAGGTCCGACGACAATATATGTTGACAACAAGTCCGCTGTATTGCTTGGAAAGAATCCAGTGTCACATAGTCAAAGCAAACATATCAAATATCACTTTATTAGGGAGCAAGTAAAGATCAAAGTTGTGGAATTGGCTTATTGCAGAACAAAGTTGTGGAATTGGCTTATTGCTGAACAGAAGAGCAATTAACAGATATTTTTACAAAGCCATTGAATAACGAAGTGTTCCGCAGACTTAGAGAAATGCTTGGCATGAGAAGTTAGGTTTGAGGGGGGAGAAAATACAAACCCTCCTTCATTATGAATAATTATGTAATTATGACAAAAGATAAGATTTGGGTTGGAGAAGAAATTTATGGATGAATTTAGAAGCTTATGGAAGAAGCTCATGGATAAGGATGAGTTAACATGCTTGGTAAAAAAGCATGACATGAGTCAAAGAAGTGGCCAAATTGGAATTGAAGTTGTTTAAAGAAATGGCCAAATTGAAATTGAAGTTGTTTAAAGAAGTGGTCAAATTGGAATCGAAGTTGTTTAGCATGCCTATATATATGTGCTCTTATATTCATGAGAACAATAAGAGTTATGTGTGTATAAAAAAAAGGAGAGTGAAAAGAGAGTATTTGAAAAAGAAAGTGTTTTGAGAGCTGTAGCTCTTTGTGAGAAAGAAATATTAAGAGAAAAAAGTGCAGTAGCACTTAGAGAGAAAAATATTTGTATTTTGTGTGTGTCTTTTGTACTCATAAACTTTGTTATCAATAAAAATACATATTTTGTGAAAGTTCTTTTATTTTAAGAGCCTATCAAAGCTTCCAACACATCTTTGATCACATCCGTGAAGAAGTCACTACCAGTCCTAATTTGCAGCAACTTGTTTCTAAATTCAACAAGGAGAAGCTGTAGGTCCTTGGAAATTTTGTGGTGGACTAATCTTCTTTAAAGATCGTGTTTACTTACAGCCTGATTTTTCATTATGTGAGTCCATCCTCTCTTCAGTCCAAAATATGGGTCATGAAGGTTACCAAAAAACCCTTCGTCGTGTAGCTGCAGATTTTTGTTGGCAGGGTTTGAAGTCACAGATTCAGTCCTTCATTCTTACATGTCAAGGGTGCCAGCAGCACAAAGTTGAGCACCTTCACCCGGTTGGCGTTCTCCAACCATTGCCTGTTCCAACTCAGATTTGGTCTGATATCTCTATAGACTTCATTGACAATTTCATGTGGCAGATCTGTAATCTTTGTTGTTGTCGATTGTTTCTCTAAACATGCTCACTTTCTTGTGGTTTCTCATCCATATACTGCAGTGTTAGTGGCTCACCTTTTCTTTGTTCGGATTGTACGCTTACATGGCCTTCTGGAGACTACTGTTTCCGATCGAGATGTCATTTTCCTTAGTACTTTTTGGAAGGAACTCTTCACATTGTATGGCACTAAACTTTGTTTCAGCTCTTCATATCATCCTCAAACTGATGGGTAGACAGTCGTCATCAATCGTACAGTGGAGACGTATCTTATTGCTTTACCAGCGAGAATCCAAAAAAGTGGGTTGACTGGCTCTCTTGGGCGGAATTTTGTTATAGTATCAGCTTCCACTCACCTTTGAAGTGTACACCGTTTGAGGTTGTCTATGGTCGCCTTCCACCGCTGCTTCTTTCCGACACACCAAACACTTCCAAGTTGGCTACCGTGGATGTTAGCTCTTCATGATCGGGATGCCATGCTTCAAATGCTCCGTGATCGTCTCTTGCATGCTCAGACGTGCGTGAAAAATGCTTATGATTCTAAGCATAGACAATTGGAATTTGGTGTAGGGGATTTCGTGTTGTTTAAATTATGGCCTTATTGTCAGCTTTCCTTACGGGAATGCACCAACCATAAGCTTTGTCCCAGATATTATGGACTTTTCCGTGTTCTTCGCCCTCATCGGTCAGGTGGCTTATCGTTTAGAACTGCCCTCAGATTCTCATTTACATTCAGTTTTTCACGTTTGTTATTTGAAGCCTTACCATGGTCAGTTTGATGTAACCATTCAGCCTACACTGCCACCGGTTCCTCTTGAGGAGATCCAACTTCAACCACAAGCTATTATGGACCGTTGGACATTTCATACAGTTCCTCAATTGTTGGTTCATTGGTAAGGTCTTTCCCCAGCTGATGCTTCTTAGGAAGATATTGTACACTTGCGGCAATCTCATCCATCGTTTCCGCTTGAGGACAAGCATGCTGTTCGGGAGGGGAGTACTGTTACGCCTCCACAGATCTACAAGCGCTGTACTCATGGGAAATTCAAGCAACAAGACTCGGCACCGTGCTTTCATTTTATTAGTTATAAATAATTCTCATATTTAGTCTTTAGCAGTTATTGATTTAGTCTTAGCAGTTATTGAGTGGAAACAATGTAATCCGTGGCTAACGGACAAACTTCCTATATATTGATTAATCAGAAAAGGGAAAGGGGTAAGTTATCCTTCCAAATTATACAAGGGTAAGAGATCGGAGAGTTCTCTCGATATTAATGAGCTCTCAAAATTCATGAAAAAATCAAACCAAAAAGGAAGATTAGTGAAGATAAGTTTTCAGTCATCATCTGATTTTTCTCTGCAACGTCCAGTAACTTGATCCTGCATCGGGGACCATAACCTCTAGCTTTGGGTCCTTCTCATACATATTTACCCATATTCTGCTACTCTTTTCATTTTCTTTTGCTCACTTAAATTTGTATCATCATGTTTGAGTTGGTTTTGTTTGTAGGTTAAGCTATAGTGCCTCTAATCCATTATGCATCTTACTACAGCTTAGACAAAAAATAGCTTCAGCCACCTCTGCAATAAAATCTGTTTTTGGACAGGAAGAAAGTAGGCACGATGCTGTAAGTTTTGACTGTACTTTCTTTCCTTGTCATTTTAATTGATAAATATGTTTTATAGTTCTAATTTTTGTATCAGGCTGACAAATTGGAGAGATTGAGGGATAGGATGATCAAAGTGCGTGAGCTTTTTCGCAACACAGATTCCACAGAATTTGTTATTGTAACAATTCCCACGGTACAGATTCTTGGAAAACATCCTTGGATGTTGGCAACAATATGCATAAAGCAGTTCAGTCACTAAGATCATTAGATGTTGATTTGGAGTACACCAGACCTGTTGAGTTGAAGTTTCTAACCAGTAATTTCAACTTGGCCTTTTGATGCAAGGTAATGGCAGTCAGTGAGTCATCAAGGCTGCATGCATCGTTGAAGAAGGAGAATGTTCCTGTCAAAAGGCTTATTGTCAATCAAATTCTTCCTGCTTCTGCCTCTGATTGCAAGTTTTGTGCAATGAAAAGAAAGGTATTTTGTTAGCTATTCTCATTATCAAGCGCAAAGAAGTGTGTACGATGCTACATAGCAAGAAGGAAAATTAGTTTTGGGGGAGAATAACTAATACTAATCGTTTCTTTTTCTTTTTTGGTTAATATTGCAGGACCAGATGCGTGCGCTTGACATGATTCAGAGTGATCCAGAACTGTCTAAGTTGACAATGGTCCAAGCTCCATTGGTTGATGTTGAGATCAGAGGTGTTCCAGCTCTTCAGTTTATTGGGGACATAGTTTGGAAATGAGCATCCTCATAATAATATGCCTAAGCTCTTGGACTCTGCGATCCTATTGGATGACTTTGGAAATGAGCATCCTCACAATAATATGCCTAGGCTCTTGGACTCTTCGATCCTAGTGGATGACTTTTCCATTCAATGAAGATGGATCTGCTTGGCGATCTTGACTGTTTTAGTGAGCTGTAAGTTTGAGATCCTGGTACCTCCAATATTGATGAATCCTATGTGAGAGAGCCAAGCCAATATATCCTAGGAAGGATCAGAGACAATTGATTTTCCTTTTTGGATGCTTTCTGTCTTCTTATCTTATTAATTCTCTTATTTTAACCTATCAATGTATAACTTGTCAACGTTACTGGCTTAACATCTTATCCAAGTGGGTGAAATTTGGAAATATTCTTCTGGGTGGTGAACATGCTTACTATCGTTAGATGATGTCCCAGTGCCAGGTAAAGAAACGGGCTCATGTAGGTTGCTGGATCTTTGAAACAGTTCGTACCAGGACCAGGAAGCATTACGTTTTGTACATAAAATATGGTGGCTGAATAACAGACTTGGAGGTCAACTACATACCTTCCTTTAATCAGATTTGCGATAATAAATTGCTGATGTTGAGGTAAATAATTAAAATTATTTCTTTGAACAACTTTTAGCATATGGTGTTATTAGTCTGACCCAAGAACAAGTTAAAAAGTTACAAGGTCCTTAACTAGCTCTATGAGTTAATACCACCAAGTTCTATGAATGCATCGGGAATAACCAAGTGAGCAACCAAGGTAGGAAGGAATATGTCAACTTGCTGTTAAGCGACTAAGTGCCTGTTTGGATGAACTTATATTAGTAGAATTTTTATCAGTAGAGTTTTTCTAAGAGGAGTTTTTCAAAAAGTTAGTTGACTGTTTGGCTTTCAATTAAAAAATAGCTTTTTAAAAAGAGCTTCATACAGTATACTATTTGGCAACATAAAAATAAAAGGTACTTTTATTAATTTTAAGTATACTTTATTTTATAATAAAATTATTTATGCATATAAATAATATTTAAAGTATGCTAAATAATATACAAAGTACAATATATTATATTTACAGTTACCTATTTCTTAGATAACCATCTTGTAAGAAATTTTAGATACCATCTTGTAGAAAATTATTTAAAGAGATGTCTCATTTTCTTGTAGAAAATAAAATTAATATGAAAAATAAATATTAAAACATGTAAAAAAGTTAAATAATATTATAATCCTAAAATAAATATTCAATCTGCGTGAATAGTTAAATACATAATAAACTATGAATTTTATCGTAATACAAGAATGAAAACCCATTGCCCAAAAAGCACCTTTTGTAATCAACCCATACTAAATTTAGAAAACCAGAGAAAATAGGTCATAAATGATAAACCCAACACACCTTTCCCCCAAAAAGAAGTAAAAGAAAAGCAGTATTTGTTCATTAACAAAAAAGAAACCCACTTGATCTGTTCATTAACAGCAGCTTCACACTCATCAACGTATCTCTGCCTTGTAAGGGAAGCTTCCGGGACAGTGGGCACAAGATTGAGCTCCTTCTTGACCTCTTCAAACGGCTCGAAAACCACACCAGTTAATGGTTTACTATTGGCTCCCTTGGAAGCACATGCAACAAACCCAGGCCCAGTTTTTGATCGAATCATTGGAGAAGAGAAAAGATGTTGATTGACAGACGAAAACAAGGAGAACAGGGGCCTCCTTGCATCTCCATGACCATGAGAACACAAGATAGAGAAAACCGGCACTGCCTTGATTAACATTGTCAGGGAAACGTTGAAACTGATGGTGTAAAACTGAAAAGGGAAACACAGTCGTCTGCGTTTCCTTTTCAGTTTTACAACGCAGACGACGTCTGTGTCGCAAACGTGATTTACCTAGACGTCGATCATGTCTGCGTTGCGTCTGCGTGTTTCAACGCAGACGTGAACGCAGACAAGGGAAAATAACAAGAAGATAACAAGAAGCATTGGACAAATCCTAGAAAAAGCATACCAGACAAAAAACCTAACCAATTAGTTGAAAAGATGAGTTCTTGCTGCGGAGAAGATAAACTTTTGTGAAGAGAACGAAACCAAAGGAACAGAAAAGGAACTTTTAAATTTTGATATATACGTAAGTGACGTAAATTTGGCTTCCCGAAAAAGCTAAAATTTTGAGCTTTTTTAAAAAGCTCCAAATTTAAGTTTTTGAAAAACTGTAGTTTAACTTTTAAAAAAGCTATTTCTACTCCGAAAGTGTTTTTGAAGTTTACAACTCAACACTCATTTTTTCCTTAAAATAACTTTTGCGGTAGAAAAAAGTACTTTTTTACCTACCAAAAGCTGAACCAAACGCACTCTAAGTAGGGTTAGAGATAGAGGAGGGAAGGACAAAGAGCTTTGTTATAACTGCAATTGGCCTTATAATTAGTTTGAAATTCTATGGGTCACAAATACCTATAACGGGTATGAAGAAATAATGAATTTATCGATGGACCTTGATCGACTTTGGTAACACTTATGTAACATGTTAGGCTTACATTAGTTTTAGAATTATACTATTTATTGATAAAATCATATCTCTTTTTATTGTAAAACTTGTTCAGTGATTCAAGATTTTTTTAAATTCGAACATGTTTTTATTTTAAATTAATGTCCTATTTAACTAAATTTGTATAATTTAGATGAATAACTCATAATTATATAAATTTAGAGACAAGGTTAAGAATAATATATAAGATATATTTTGGCAAAAGTTATCACCTAATGGATCTAGGAGTCATATGAAATCTTATTGATAAGGATGCTATTTACCTAATTTAAGCTTAATTAGTTTGTTGAGTAACTCAAGGTCAATTAAATTTAAATGAGATCCTATCCTAATAGAGATATCAAAGTAATCTTTCTGAATAATAGTGAGGACTATAATTTCAAATAAAATAGAGGGAGTAACCAAATACATAATTAAAGTCCTGATCTTTTTTGATAGTCTTAACATATAACTAATACCTGCTTTTCTTATATTTATATTTTGTTCTAACTAGAATTTATTTTATTTAGTATCAACTATACTAAGTGAAATAAATTTCTTGGATATAAGTTATATTTGAGAAGAGTTCTCACAGTCAAATAGAAAAATTGCATGTCTATTATGTTATTTTGCTATTAAACCTATTGAGGTTTTGGTGTTAAAGTGTTAGAAATATGTCAAAATTATATAAATGACACAATGTATTAAAATTTTGAGTTTACTAATATCTCATAAACTTTAATGACAACATGTAAGATATATGTCAACATCATGATAGCAAAATGCAAAAGTTTACATGGAGTAGAACAAGGTATAGTACTTTGATGAAATTGTGTTAATCAATTTACTCTACTAAAAGCATAAACGTGGACTATAATTGAAGGAACTTGTTATATACTGATAATAGTTATCACTAGAAGAAATGTTCGTATGACTTTTCTAGCCCATACGTGATACGTTAAAGATCATTTGTATTTTTAATTCATACTTATTAGCATTTGATACTGAATTTAGATTTAACATTATTACAATATTTAAGGCATGATAAAAAATAAAATATTGAGTAAAAGCAATTAATCCAAATTTATACAAATAGTTTTTATTTACGGGATCAAGGATGACTTATGTTTAATATAAGTGGCAAGAATATAATTGAGACTATTTTTTAATACCTTATTGGTTAAATCAATATAGTGAGAATCATATGTTGCATACAAGGATACACATATCCTTTTGGATCGAATGAAGCCTATCAAACATGTCAGGTTGAAGTAGGTATGACAATAGGCTGGGCTGGGCCCAAGCCGCTCTAGGCCTGGCCTTGGTCATGGCAGGCCGGGATAGGCCAGCACACGGCTCGACCCACCCGCGGGTTGACCTGTCAGTGGCCTGTCCACTAATTTTTTAAAGAAAAATTCAAAACGATGTCATTTTAAACAAAAGTGAGTAGGCCACAGGCCGGGCTGGGCCAACCCGTGGCCCCCGCTAGCTGACCATGGTTGGCCCGTGGCCTCGCCCTGGCGGAACATGGTCGACCCGTGGACTACTTGTGGCTCGACCAACCCAGGCCAAAAAAGGGTTGGGTCGGGCGGGTCGAGCCAAAATTTCCATCTCTAGGTTAAAGAATAATCAAATTAACCTTTAGTGAAAGGATGATGATGATGATATTGAATTGTTAAATTTATACATCTGATGTATTAACAATTAATAAAAGAATGGTTTTTATATTTCATTAGAATTACTAATCACTTTATGTGATACGGTCATATGTATTAAACAAAATATTGATTTAAATATTTTTAAAAAGTTTAAATCTAAGTAAAAATTAAGTATTGAGAATGGTAAAGTACTTCGAAGAGGTTATTGTGGTGAGTTTTAAATTTTTCGGATATCTATTGGGAATGAGATTCTTTAATAAATACTTATACGACTAAATTGTATAATATTATAAAGTAAGGAGGCATAAACAATATGAAAAATTGTATGATGCAATATGTATTTCTTCTATAGCTATCCATAATACAATAACTTACCTTCAAGAGTTCCAATTTGATCAATTAGCAAAATTTCATATTAGATATGGAATGCTAAGACTTTAAAAGAGTCAAATTTAATGATTTAGGATGTCAAGCTTAGATGAAACATATATTATCTACTAAGTTTAGAACTAAATTCGATAATAAAAGGTTATGTGATATCTAAAAGGTTGGATATAATCTTATAGACCTATTGAACAAATTGTTTGTTTCAATGAACACTTGTAAGAGAATGGTTCTCAAAATAAGTAGTAGGAGTAAGATGAAATTTGAAAAGTTTAGATCTCATGACAATACATCTAATTGGAACTAGTACCTTTGTTTATATATTTGATGATCGTGACTTCATATGCATGATCGTGATAGAGAGCAATTTCATAGAGTCACGATTGTGAAACCAGACGCACGATCGTGACAGAAGCTTTCCATATGTGACTTTTTCCATCTATTTTAGTGCTTGGGAGCATTTGTGGAACCAAACAAAGGGTAAAAATCCTAGTTACAACCCAAGACTGTCTAGGACTATTTAAGAACTTGAAAACACTCCAAAAAGGTAGCTACCATCTTGGAAAAGTGGACCAAACAAGTAGGATCGAGAGAGACGTCCAAATTTCTAGCTTTCCAAATCAAGTTCCGAATAGGGTTTTCTTTCTTTGCCTTTGTTATTTTCGTATTACTTGATTTGTAAACTAAATTTATAGATTTCTATTACGTTTTTAATGTTTTAAATTTTATATTAAGGTTTATTATGTAGTTGTTTTGTGACTTTAATCTTTATTGATTCAATACATATTTTGTGTTGTGTTAATGGTGCATGTTCATACTTTGGCAATAAATCGAGAGAGTGAGTAAAAAGTAATATGATTAATTTGCACAACAAGAGTTGGTGAATTGATATGTCACACAATTAAAAAAATCAAATATCATTCGAAGAGAGATCTTATGTAAGAACTTGTTTATTCAATAGATAACTTCAAAACTAATATGTAAGAGAAAGAGTTGTGAATTGAGAGATTGAAATTATGGAATTTTCATATTTAATTAGGGTTAGTCAATTAGGGCTAATTGGTTATGTCTTGAGAGAGAGTAATCAAACCCTTAGAAAATCTAGGACTAACACATAATTGCATCAATAATCATTAGGGGAATAAAATAACGAAGGAATAGATCCTATACATTCATCCTTGAATAATTGTGACAGCTCAATTGCTAGTTGATTATTTACTTAATTTTATTTGATTGTTTAATTTATGTTATTTACTTTCATTCAATTCATAGTTGACTACCTTAGACAAAGTTAGGTTCACTTTTTTTAACTATTTTCTCGTGGAATCAACATCTTCAATTCTACAAGTTTACAATCAATATAATTGCAGATATTGGGAGTTTTATTAGAGGTAAAACTTGTTAAATACTTGTCTTGCAGTTATCAGTGAGAGATAAAAAAAAAAGACAACTTTACTCTCTGTTGTTTGTAGATGGGACATTTTGAATCCTAATGTTTATTTCAAACAAACTTTTATAAAGAAAGTTGAAGTTAATAAGAAAATGCTATTAACTATTACGACAATTGCTGCCCTTGAGGATAAGGCAAGATCTTTTAAGCTCACAAATGGAGATTTATAAGGATACTTCTGGTGATTTTGGGATGCCAATTGCTATTTGTCAAAGAGATAAACTTTATTCTTTTTTCACTTTTGTTACTTATTGATAATTAATAATCACTTTATTTTGTTTATAATGCTACTTTTGTTGTCTTATAGTTGCTTAGTGGGACCAATTTGGAAATGGTGTTCTAGAATTGCAAAGATTTGCAATTCAAATTTGAAGTTGATGTATGAGTGCAAAGGAATTGGAGCATATTTAGATTCATCCATTTGAAGAAAAGAAATAGATTGGAACATAAAAGATTAAACGACTTAGTCTTTGTTTGATACAATTTAAAGCTTTAGGAAAGGTAGGTTATTATTATTATTAAGTTGGATATAATTTTTTGTAATTTTTTAATAATTTAGTTTTATTGTTTACTAGGACCCCTCAATTGAAGTATTAGTTCTATAGATTCAATTTTCCTTGATCATATCGATCTTTTAGCGAATTAGGTTTCTGAGGAATTAAGTTTTATAGAAGAGAGTGACTTAAAAGATAATCTTGGATGAGAAAGTATTGACGTGTCATTTGGTGCAATAAATTTAAATGATCATAATAACGAGGTTCCCTAAAATAATGAGAATCTTGTACTAAATAAGAATTGAGATTAATGCGATTTGAGTGGGTATTTGATTGAATGAAGTTCTAAGTTTTAATTTCTCCTTTTGTTTTAATTTTACTTATATTTGGTAGATATGTTAAATTCTTTATATGCAAAATAGTTATAATTGTAAATGTTTTTGTTTTAAGTTTTACTTCTAGTTGATTGTTTCCTTGACACGAACTCTTATTGTAAATTGTAATTGTTAGATAGTTGTTGATATTTATTATTCTTTTTATTTGATGATTTGATGCATTATTTATTATATGATGAGATTTTAATATTTTAAAATCTTTGTATTATCCTTAATTTTATATTTATATGATCATTAAATGATCTTTTTTATATTAATTGTGATTATTATTTATATATGAAACATGTGAAAAATAATCTTAACAAAAATAAATAAATGGTCGTTATTTTAAATCTCTATTATTATAATTTTTAGAGACGTGGTTGATGTAAAATTATAAATTATATAGCAAAGTATATAGATGAACTATTTTGCAATTTAAAAAAAATTCAAACACTACTTTATAGATTTAGAAAATTATCTGAATCGGTACAAAATCGTACCAAAAGCAAATCTAATACTACTACTAATATAGTATTCATAACATTAGTAGAAACTATGATGAACTTAGTAAGAAGAATAGAGGATAGTTAGACAATGAGAGGCAGCTAAATAAAGAGGGAAAGAGATGTTAATGTCATTGTTTCAAAATTTGATTCATTCATATATTTTCAGTTACTAATAACATTTATAACGTTATCAACTTTATTATCCCAATAACTCTAATAACGTTATTACGTTATTATGCTCCAACATTCCATTTTGCTTTAATAGCTTTTAATTCCTATTGCTAACGTATGCATTGTTTCTGTTATATATAAGTGTCACGCGTATGTTCAATTTCACTGCTTCAACTATAACACATTTTCTCATTTCTTTGTTTCCACTATCGTACAACTGCTCATTTTTTATACCATTTCCATCCCTCATGCATCCACCCAACGCAAGCATTTTCCTCTAGATACAAACACCATATGCACGTATTTTTTCTTACGTATTTTATCTCACACAAATTCTACATTTGTCTGCCTTTTCTTTTCATTCTCGGGGACAATTCTTACTCTACCCTTTAGAGTGTACCAAAGCTAGTGGAGAAGACGTTAACCTTGGGGTCGAATTATGTTTTCCTGCTGCACCGTAGAGGGAGAATTTCTAACTTAGGGCAGTGATTTTCACGATGCCTTGAATTCAGATAAGTCACTCCAATTTAGTTATTACAGCAATTTTTGATAAAAATTTAAGACGGAAACTTATTATTTTGTTGCTATTGTTTGTTGGAAATTATTGTGATTTTGGTGCTGCGTATTTATTTTGGTAGAAGTTGGAATAAGGTGTTGTTTTCTTCATATTGTTTGATTATTTTGAGTGAGACATTTCTGCTTTTGGATTTAATATGTCATCTACAAATGTGACTAACATAGGTTCTATACTTACTGCTCCCCATATAATTTTTGCCCTTATCACCGTAACTTATAGGATTATACCTGACCTAACTAGATTATAGCCTCTAGATAGGAGAAAATTTAAACAATGGTCTGAGAAAATTCTATTTTACTTTCAACAATATGAAATCGATTATGTACTGTTCTAATAGATTCCTAGTGACAATACCAACCCTAAGACAATAAAGGATAATCGTACCGTTAGGAGAATGTTGCTTAACTATATGATAAACCCTTTATAAGTGAAATATGGGATGGATGATGTCGGTACTAAGAAATATGCAGTTGCTAGGTGGTTACAATTTATTGTTGTTGATGATAAGCCTATTATGAACCAATTCCATGAGTATGAAAACCTAGTTGCTGAAATCCTTGTTGACGTTATGAATATGTGTGAGCTATTTCAAGCTAATGCCCTTATTGAGAAACTGCATGCATCCTAAATGAGTATAAAAATCAGTTGAGACATAAAAGAAAGACATAAAGCTTCAGGAGTTGATAGGGTATATAAATATTAAGGATGCCAACCGTACACAAGATAAGACCAAGTCACTTACCCTTGTCTCTACTGTTAAGGCTCATGTGATAGAACATAAAAATGTAGGTGATTTCAATAAGAATGGAGGATAAAACAAGTCCTTCAACAATAACAAGCATGGTCAGTTTAAGTGCAAAAGAATTGATGGTGACTATTGGTGGTGCCGTAAGTCAGACCATCCTGCTGGTCTTTGCCAAGCTATAATTAATCATAAGAAGAAGGGCCAAGGACAAAAACCACAACGGTTCAGGAAAGGAAACTAAAAGGGATACCAACGACGTAACTAGAAGAATTTTGATAAGCCTTAAGCTAATATAGTTGATGCTGGTGGTGATGACGAGGAGATCATCATTGTTGTTGTGACCGAAGTCAACCTTGCTGGAAACTTAGTCGAGTGAATCGTTGACACGAGAGCCATATGCCATATCTGCACCAACAAGGACCTATTAAGGAGTTGAATGATGCTGTTGATGGTGAGTTCGTGTATATGGGAAACTCCAGTAGAGTTCTTGTTTAATGAGTTGGGAAAGTCATTCTTAAACTCACTTCTAGAAAAGTTTTAGTATTAAAAAATGTTTTGTTTGTTCATGATGTTCGTAGAAACTTGATTTCTAGAGCATTACTTAACAAAGCTAGTGACAAAGTTACCTTTGACTCTGATAAGTTAGCTCTTACTAACAATGGGAACTTTGTTAGTAAAGGATTTTGTAATGGGGTTTTATTTGTACTTGACATTAAAATGAATGCATCTACTTCTTTTGCTTATATTGTTGAGTCTCTAGACCTATGACACTCTAGACTTGGGCATGTGAATGTGAGGTCAATTAAAAGGATGAAAAGCTTAAACTTGTTGCCTAAGTTCACTAATGAAATGGAAAAATATCAAATTTGTGTTAAATCTAAACATTGTAAGAAACCTTTTAAATCAGTGACAGAGATAGGATCATAATTGTTGGACTTGGTGTATACGGATTTGGTTGATTTTAAGAATTGTATGAGTAAAGGATGCATGAAATATTATATTACCTTTATGGATGAGTGTTCTAGACTTAATAAGATTTACTTATTGAAAAATAAAAGTGATGCAGAGGAAATGTTTATGAAATACAAAGCTGAGGTTGAGAACCAATTGGAAAGGAAAATCAAGAGATTAAGGTCTAATGGAGGTGGTGACTATGGTACTAATTTCCTTGCTGATTTTTGTGATAAAGTTGGTATTATTCATGAGCTTTCAGCCCCTTATACACTTGAACAAAATGGAATAGTCGAGAGAAAAAATCAAACACTTAAGGATATAATGAATAAAATGTTGATTTCCTCAAGATTACCGAATATTATGTAGGGAGAAGCTATTCTTTCAGCTTGTTATATTCTAAATAGAATCCTTTATAAGAAACTAGATCAAACCCCTGATGAAATTTGGAAAGGATATCCACCTAACTTGCATTTTTGAAAGTGTGGGAATGTCTTGCTAAGGTTGCTTTACTTGAACATAAGAGGAAGAAAATTGGGCCTAAGACCATTTATTCAATTTTTGTGGGATATGTCTCTAATAGTGTTGCCTATAGATTTATAGTTAAGGAAGACGGATCTAACACTTATGAACCAATTATAGAGTCAAGAGATGCAGTGTTATTTGAGGATATATTTCCTATAAAAGTGAGTATGCAAGTTCCTAGAGAGTTTGTCCCTAGTTTTTCTACTAATGATGACATAGAGAAAGAGAAAAATATTGAACTAAGGAGAAGCAAAAGAGCTAGCGTACCCACAAGTTTTGGTTCTGACTTTATTACTTCCTTAGTGGTGAAAAACTGAGGAGATAGATGATAGTTTTATGGTGAATTATATTATTGAGGAAGATCTCAAAACTTACTTGAGAAACAATGATATCTGTGGATGCTTATTTTTGGAAGGAAGCCTAGATAGCGAGTTAGAGTCAATCATGTCTAATAAAACTTGGTTTTTAGTTGATCTACCTTGAGGTTATAAGCATTTGGAGTGTAAGTGGATTTTTAAAAAGAAATTAAGTGCCTATTTGGATGGGCTTATATCAGTAGAGCTTTTGTCAATAGAGCTTTTGTCAGTAGAGCTTTTCTGAGAAGAGCTTTTCTAAGAAGCCAGTTGATTGTTTGGCTGTCAATTAAAAAAAACCTTTTTTGAAAGAGCTTCTATTGGTTCAAAAATCAGATCATTTGGTGATCTAGAGAAGAAGTTATGGTCATATGATCTAGAGAAGAAGTTATGGTCATATAAGTGAAAAGTAGACGAAGCAGAAGGTAGACGAAGCAGAAGATAGACCTAGAAAATAGATGCAGAAACATAGACGCAGAAAGATAGACGCAGAAATATAGATACAGAAACATAGACGTAGAAACATAGACCCAAAAACATAGACGCAGAAACATAGATGCAGAAAGATAGACGCAGAAAGATAGACGCAGAAATATAGACGCAGAAACATAGACACAGAAAGATAGATGCAGAAATATAGACGCAGAAACATAGACGCAGAAAGATAGACGCAGAAAGATAGTCGTAGAAACATAGACGCAGAAACATAGACGCAGAAACATAGACGCAGCAGATACTATCTATACTCCTCAACTCAAAAACCTTTTTCTTGAACATCTCTTCGTCTTCATCAATTATCGTATAAAAACATATATATTCATACATGCTCGGTGTAGAAACAGAGCATATCACCTTTCCATATCTAACTTTCTACACTAATCTTATACGTCATTTTATTTCTATTTCAACTCCAAGAACCATTTCACAACACCTGAGCACTAATAATCCATCAAAACCTAAATAACATCATATCCCCAATTTTTCATCCCCTTATCACAATGTTCAAAAATATAATGATATATAAATGACATTCAGATGGCAGTAACTCATCAGATTTATTTCAAAATCTCCAATACTAAAGAATTTATTCACTACCTTCTTGTTGAAAACCTCCAAGATCTTTAACTATCCACAAAGCCTTAATTTTCATGCAAAATCACGTACTCCTCTGTGAATACTAATCCACTTCTAGTTTTTCTTAAGGCAGAATAAACACTTTAGGAGTAAAGGAAATGGTAAGGGATATGAAGAATCATAGTTAACTCTCAGAAAGAATTTGATGGAAAACTCTGTGTATGGAAAGAATTTCGGAGAAGATGATAATAGGGATAAGAACTTTGAAAAAGTGCCAATCCCCTTTTTAACTCTCGGATTACTCAA
>JAOQMS010000180.1:17342814-17356076 GCA_027563885.1 Erythroxylum longipes | reverse complement strand
TATGTCATATTATGCATGAGCATGAAAAATGCATTTCTAAGCTCTCATTTATTACTCATATTTACTATTCTAACCTCTCATAGGTAACGGGATGTTACAAATTTGATAACACTTTCTTTTAGAAAATTGTTCTCCCATATCTTAGGTTTCCAATGACACCAAGATCATCCAATTTAATTTAGTATTCTATGAGTTATGCTCACAATACTACAGATTGAGTACATATGAAACTTTGGCTTATACATGATCATGCTGTCAAATTGTACAACTCATATCTGTCAACTAACATATCCAAAAATTACAAACTTTATACCAATTGAAAGCTAAGAGAATAATTTATAATTTTTGTTGAGACACCTTTGTCTAATTTGGCCTCTATTAATATAGTTTATGCAATAACCACAGGATATGATTTCTATCTCGGGTAGTTCTACAACCTCAGTCAATACTCAATTTCAAGCCAGATTTTGAAATACCTAGAGATAGAATTAAAAGTCTAATTCTTTAAGAAAGTTGTAACCAATTGTCTCTAATTTAATCTGAATCAAGAATCAACTCATTTAGAAATCTACAGATTAAAATATAGCCAAAATGTCGAAGTATGATCAGTGAATCATACCAGTTAACAATATTCTAGCACACTCATATTTTCATCCTAAATTTATCACTCAATCTTTTCCGAATGGATTCAGATGTTCACAAATTTTGGTGGAGATGAAGAAAAATGTGTTATGAGTCTATTGGTTCAAGTCTCATGTCATTTGGATATCAGGAGAAGAAGTTATAACAAAACGAACAAAAGATGTTCAGAGAAAACACTATAGCTAACATATTCCAGCAATTCTTCTACACCAATATCACATGCATTTCAGTCCAATTCAAGTATCATTCTCATACCATTTAACATGATTTAAAGCTAAAATTGTTACTTACCTATTAGGCTTTCAATCCAACACAAAACTTCAGATTAAACCAAGTCTCCATGCAAGCAAAATCACCACAAACTTATGGTGAAAGCAAGGTGATTTTCGGACAGCAATATGAAGATCATAATCAGCTAGTTTTCTTGACAATTTGGTGAAGAATTTAAGTGTGATTTTTGTACACAACTTTAGCTAGGGTTAAGAACAAAATGCAGAGAACAGTTGGAGCAATTTCGGTGGAGAAAGGTGAGGGAAACAACAGAAACTTTGCTGCTGGAATTTGCTCCATCATCATGCTAGGTGTCAACTTGTAAACTCACCATATGTCTTAAGGCATGCTAGCCATTTGTTCAACAATTATGCTGCCACTACCCCACTCATTATGCTGCCATTTGTCACCCTTTAATCATTCCACATGTCACTCCAAGATTGGTCCACATGTCACACAATAATTGGTCCATTTGTCACTCCATAATTATTCCTTTTGTCAATTAATTCCTAATCTAATTGTCACTCATTGAACTATGCCAAATGTCACTCAATTTTGAGCTTAGTCATCCTAATTTTCCATGTCTCAATTAGTCTTGCCAATAGGCATTTTTCCTAGTCCAAAAATACCCCAAAATTTCAGAAATTTTGGAAATATCTAAAATGTCACCAAAAATGCGAAATTAATTCTAATACACACCAATTCAATTTTCAAGACAAATAATCCACAATTCACATTTTTAATCATATTAAAAATCACTTATACCCGAAAAATGTCAATAAATGCATGTATAGTCATTGTAATGTGCAAAATTAACTTTCTTATGTATGTGTTTGCCACATCATGCATAAGCATAGATTATGCTTCCTAATTTCTCTTTAGCCTCTTATAAACACTATTTTAACCTTATCATAAGTCACAGGATGTTACAATTCTGATGCTAACTAGGTTACAAAGAGTGGTGATATACACTTTATTAGTAGTTATGTTTTTACCTTGACAGGAGCTACAGTGTCTTGGAAATCACCCAAGCAAATATGTATTACGAGATCAACAATAGAGGCTGAGTTTCTAACTCTGAAGCTGGCAGGACAGGAAGCTGAGTGGCGAAGGAATCTCTTAGCAGATATCCCGCTTTGGGAAAAACCAATTCCTTATATGTTTCTTCATTGTGATTCGCAGGCTGCCATTCATGTTGTCAAGAATAAGGCATATAATGGCAAAAGTAGACATACCATATTGAGACATAAAATTATTTGCACTTTAATTAGACATGGTGTAATCTCTCTGGACTATGTCAAGTTAAAGAGAAACTTAGCGGACCTATTTACAAAAGCTTTGATTAGGAAACTAGTTTCAGAACATGTAAAAGAAATGAGGTTGAGCCCAGTTTTGTAATAACCTCGTAATGGACACCTACTTAGGAAACTAAGATCAACGGGTCAAACGAAGTTATGTGGTGACTATCTACTTGTACGTTGTCTGTGGAATAATATTAAGATATATTTAGCTATTGAATATCGTCCCTAGCATGACTTTACTGCGTTTGATGATGTTGGAATGTTTAATCCTTAATGAGTTTCATAGCTCAATTTTGGGTAGCATGGGCAGTACACATTTGATGGACTCACCTATGTGATAGGTGGGGGGCTAGCTACCCTTTTGTATGAGCATTTGGGCTATCTCTAGCGAGCAATGAGACCAGGGCAATTTCAGGTTGTTTATTTCTTTAGCACGTTTTGTCTCCAGTTTTCTTAAATAACAGGTTCAAGACTCAGTTAATCTGGTTGTTCGCTTATTTTTCAAAACTGTTAAATAACAAGTTCAAGACTTAGTTCACTTAGTTGAACGCTTATTTTTCTAAACTGTTATAGTTTATTTCTCAAATTTTGGACCAAGTGAGGGATTGTTAGTGTTGTTGCTCCAAAATTTGATTCATTCATATATTTTCAGTTACTAATAACATTTATAATGTTATCAACTTTATTATCCCAATAGCTCTTGATAACGTTATTATGTTATTATGCTCCAACGTTCCATTTTGCTTTAATAACTCTTAATTTCTATTGCCAACGTATGCATTGTTTCTGTCATATATAAGTATCACGTATTTGCTCGATTTTACTACTGTGACTGTAACACATCTACTCATTTCTGTGTTTCCACTATTGTACAACTGCTCATTTTCTCTGCTTTTTCCATCCCACATGTGTCTTTTATTTACTCCACCCAATGTAAGCATTTTTCTCTACATTCAGACACCTTACGTACGTATTTTTCTTACGTATTTTATCTCACACAAATTCTGCATTTGTTTGCCTTTTCTTTTCATTCCCGAGGACAATACCTATTCTACCATTTGGAGTGCACCGAGGCTGGTGAAGAAGGCATTAACCCTAGGGTTAGATTCCGTTATCCTGCTGCATTATAAAGAGAGAATTTTTGACTTAAAACAATTATTTCACAACGCCTTAAATTCAGATAAGCCGTTTCAATTTAATTATTACTGCTACTTTCGATAACAAGGGTAAGTTAGTAATAATCATAATTTTTTTCGATTTAATCCTAAATTTATAATTTCACCTAATATTTTCGATACAGTAGTTTGGGTACGGTTTTTGGGTCAAGACAGTACGTTCCAACCGGATTTAACCAGTTGCTATAAAGCCTTAACACCCGAGTTGTTTTATACTTTTTATTTTAATTTCGACTTTTCATATTCCAGAATAAATAAAGTGAAGTCGACGCCACACGTGGCAAATTAACCGCGGGTTCTCGATGACGTGGCAAATTTCTTAAATTCAAGAATTAACTGCTTAACCGGACGGCAGCTTTAACAATATGTCACAACTCACAAGCCCTTCCGTATTCTTCTTTCCGTTACAAGCGATTCTTCTAATTTGCTCGAACGTTAACCCAACAGAACTAGGTAGGCACCTTTTCTTCAATTAAATAAATAAAATATCTAAATACTTTTCTACTATGAATCCAAATAAAAGATGGCCGTCTGTTTTGTAGGATTCAAGGCTTCATTCTAAGATCTTCCCAAGGCAATTGATTGAGGTTGCATCTTTTTGTTTTTTACTTGTTAGTTTGTTGTATTCTTTTCTTTTTGTGTTGGTTTGTTTTATTCTTTTCTTTTTGTGCTTTCTTCTTGCTTGCCGGTCCAAGTTTCTATTCAAGATTAAATTTAAGAACTGGGTTTCTTTGCATCATTGTTTCTGGAAAATTTTGGGCGACAAAGATTGATTCTTGTGCTTGAAATTCGCTTGATGCCGCTGAATGTTTTATTTTTCTCTATTTTGCTTGGTGGGCTTCCTCGCGAAAGTTCGTCCTGAACCGAGAAAGTTGCAATTTTTTGATGATCTGAAGAACTTGTTTTCTTCTTTATATATATATATATATATAGATAGATTATTTGTAGCTGTACTTCTTTAGGTTTTACAAGTTGGTATATACCCTTGTTGGTTGAACTAGCTTGAGTTTGGTGTATTAAACTATTAATAAGGCCTTGTTGATTCCCAGGATGCAAATACCCTCTTTCTTGTCTTTTTTTTTAATAAATTTCTTCTGCTTTAAATTTTAATTGCGTTGTCGTATCTTACAGGTTTGTTTTGTGCAAAGCTGAAGAGAGCATACCAGGTGTAAGAGAATCTAAGAATTTCATATCATCATGATTGTCTATGATCAAGACCCTGATGTTGTTCGGTGGGGTCTCCATAATCTAATAGATGTTTGTTCTCTCTCCAACGCCGGCTCACGGAGCATTACACAGTATGACAGGGACACATCTGAAGTTGGGTATGTTGCAGAAGGTTTTAATCAAACGAGTACTATAAATCATGTGGAGAACGATGCTGTTATTGCACATGCTTTGCAGGAAGAACTTTCTCGGATTGCTTCTGCTCAAGCAGATGGGGTACATGATCCTGCTCAAGAATCAGTTCTTGGACAGTATTGGCTTGGTCCTTCTGGAGCATGTCATGATTCCGGTGATTATGCAGCTGCCTTTTTATGTATTGCCTATGGTGGCTTTCTGTTTCTCTGCTGATTTGGTAGTTTTTCGTGGTTTCTAGATAATGGGAATGTTCAGAAAGTCTTCAGTAATAGTGATCATTGGTCAAACAAAGTAAACGATGATGTTTGCTGCCAAGAGGAGGCAGATAATTCTGGTGTGATGAATAGTGAGGAGATGCTGATTCCTATTGCAGAAGAAAAGTCGTGGTTTGAAGAGTTGGGATATACTTTAGATATAACTGATGAGTCTGCTCTTGATGGTGAAGTGGGAAAGAGGTTAAATCAGATGGTGCCGGTTCCTGTAAGTATTGTTTATGAGAGAGGATTTTATTTTCCTTTCGTCCCTAGATTGTTCAATTAAATGAATTTTACTTAATTGCAGACTAGAAGTGTGTTCCTTGTGATTTCAAGTTTATTCCTTTTCATGACTTTATCTTTTCCAAGTTATCAACTATGTATTAAGTGTATAGGCTAGGTAGATGTTTCTCCCATTAATTTTTGCAACACTTAAACAAGTAGGAATTCACTGCTCCAATGTGTTTTGGAGAAGGATAGATCTTATAGTAACTCCAAGAGAAGTACTTTAAAATCTGCTAATTGACTCCCTTATTTTGTCCTACACAGCATGTTCCAAGAATAAATGGGCAAATACCATCAGAAGATGAGGAGGTCTCTTCTCATCAAAGGCTACTGGACAGGTCTGGTTCCTCCTTTGCATGTTTTCTTGTAATTTACGTAATTGATCCACTATCATAAGAATTTATTATCAAGGGAAGTCTGGAATAATAGCAGGTTATTGTTATTACAAGCTCTCATATTGGCAATGTTTAGGCAAAGTTTTATAGACTGCAGGGCATACATTGTGGACCTTAATTTTTATTTTGATGTTCTACATTTGTATGGTTTACCCTACAAATTACAATGCCAATATATGCAGTATTCTGGATTAGACCAAGAGTCACCAGTTTGCATGGTCTAGTTTTGTATTTGTTGATTGCAGCAACCTAAGTCAATAATCACTTGCTTGAAGAAATGCATAGGATTCAAAGTACTTGTACCATTACATTAGTGTTAAACTAGAAATGTATTTAGGTTTTAAGGGAGACTTCAAACAATGATATGCTTTTCAGGTTAAAAGTATATGATCTGGTTGAGAACAAGGTTCAAGGAGATGGCAACTGTCAGGTTTGTTTCCTCTGAGTTTAACAACCTATTTTGGCAGGATTAGCTAAGATCTTTTTGTTGCTCCTAAATGTTATTTACCCTGTTTCTCTGCATTTCAGTTCCGGGCTTTATCAGATCAACTCTATCGTTCTCCTCATCACCACAAACATGTTAGAGAACAAGTAGTTATTCAGGTTTGTTGAGGTGATCCTGTAGTTGTATATATGGCTAAAAAGTGCAATATTCTAATCTTTATCCACATTGTTTCAGCTCAAAGCTCAACCACAAATGTATGAAGGTTATGTTCCCATGGCTTTCAGTGAATATTTGAAGAAAATGAGCAAGTTTGTTGCTCTTCTCCGTTCCTCTTTATTTCTTTTTTTTTTCTAAAATCCTTATGAAGTTTATACTTACATTGTTTATGTCATGGTCGGAATCAGGACTGGTGAATGGGGTGATCATGTCACACTACAAGCTGCCGCAGATTCTGTATGGATAACTCCAAATCATCCAATGTTTCTTTTTGTTTTATCAGCTAGAACTCTTTATTTTTAATGTGCATTGGAATTCTAAAATGAAATCTTATGGTAATTCAATAGTGTTATGCACATGAAGAGATATGTTAGAATGTAATTATATTTGTAAGCAACAACAATAATAACAATAACCCCAATGCACATGGCTACTCGCTTTGTGGCGGTTAGGGGAGGGACATCAATTGTACACAATCTTCCCTTTGTATTTTACAAAGAAGTTTTTGTGACTCGAACTCATGACCTTTCAGTCACAAAGGAGAAATCTTACCGGTTGCTAATTGCTCCAAATATAATTATATTTGTGAGATTATAATAAATATGCAGCTGATAAACTCATCCGAGTTTTAAAATCTGAGGTTAGAATTTGATTTTACCTTTGCATGTTGTGATGCTGGATGAAACTAGATTTTGGTTTTATTTCAGCTAGTTCATCTTCTACCTATTTAGTTACTTTTCTTTTTTGTCCATGACGTACTGCCTTATTTGGGAGTATCTTAAGTTGAGAACTAAAGGGTCGTCGCGTCACTTAACTGCAGTATGGTGTAAAGATATTTGTTATAACATCATTCAAGGATACATGCTACATTGAAATCTTGCCACGCAGTCAAAAGTCTGAACGGGGTAAGTCCTTCCTTTCTTAAGATCTAAAATAAATTAAGTAATAAATAGTAAACTTTGACAAATCTTCTGCTATGCTGAATGCCTTTACTCCTCATCTTCTCTTGTCTTGTACTATTAACACACTAGGTTTCTTTATGCAGTTATTTTCTTGAGCTTTTGGGCAGAGGTGCACTACAACTCAATATATCCAGAAGGAGGTAAATTCAATTATAGGATAGACACGTCCAACTATTACAACATATTTTCTTCTTCAACTAAATCGCCTCTTCCAGGACTGGGATAGAGTACATATGTATACCGTTGGTTTTGAAATAAATGGCACGTAGGAAGAACCAAATCTCTCTTTAATCACATATTATGCCTCCTTGAAGCTTTCGTTATGTTATTATGGGGGATGTAGTTCCAAAGTATCAATCTATTTTTTGTTTTCTTTCTCAATCTCACTACGTTTATTGTCCATATATCTCTGAGTGCTGTTAGTTTTTGGCTCATGTTTTATTCTAGATCTACCACTATTGGAGAATAAAAGAAAGAAGAAATGGTGGATGCTTGGAGGCTAAGCCTAAGATGCAGTGGTAATTCTCACATTCAAGAGGCTCACAATGCAGTTTGATGAATTGAAAAGGAGAAGAATCTGAGTGTCTGGTTTTCCAATTTCTCTTTTTTCTGTATCCTTGTGGTCTCTTATGTACATATTCAGCATTCATTTCTTAATTCTTTTGCCTTTTTCCGATTCTAGAGCTTGTAGTTTATACCTATAGCTCTTACATTTAGAATGAAACTATTCTTCATACCTTTGTTTCTATCAAGAGCTGAAGTCAAAACGATTGGTAAAATTGAAATCTAGAAAGGAACCACCCTGTGCTGATGCCATCTTTGGAGCAGAGCACAAACGGTCAAGGGAATGAGTTAACAACGAGAAGAATAAAAAGTAAAATAAGATAATGCTATAACTTGAATTATTCGCGGTATCAATCCCATGTTTTCTTAAATTTTCGTACTCGTTTTGGTACCATTTGTACTGATGCGGTTGAGCATATGGGTATGTCAATGGATCGGGTCGGATTATGGCTCGGTAGATATGCAGCTCAGCTCGTTATTTATTTTTTAAAGCAAAAAAATTTCAAAGCAACATCGTTTTGGAAAAAATAGGAGGGTCGAGTTGGGCTGAATCAGGTTATTATTGCCATTCATACATGTATAATGTCGTGTGCATAATTTAGAAATTGAATTCAATTGATTAGCATAGTCAAAAAAAAAAAACTAATAATTTTAAATTTTGAATTAAGGAATTTAGAAATTGAATTCAATTGATTAGCATAGCCAAAAAAAAAACTAATAATTTTAAATTTTGAATTAAGGAAGAGATTTAAGAGTTAAAGATTAATTTAAAGATTCAATGGTATTACCATCATAAATTTGATATTAAATAAAAGTAATAAGAAAAATAAAATATAATTATAAATAGAGTTCATTATAAGTAATAAATAAATAAAATAATTCAAACTAAAAATTTTATTTTAACATAAAATTAAAATAATAATAGTAATAATTAAAATTGTATTTTTAAATGAGGTAATCCTAAATTGTTGAATAATATTCAAAAATTTAATCACTTATTTAAATTTTTGTATCAATATCTTCTATTATATTTAAATAAATTATAAATTAGTAATTTATGAAATTATTTTTATTATATTAATTTTTAGATATATTTAAAATAAGACGCCAACTAATATCAATACATATTTATAATTTATTTGTTGTAATAATTGTATTTTTTATAAATCGCCTTTTTAAGTTTATTATAATTAAAATCCAGTGATAATTATTCTTATTCAATTTAAAAATCAGTATGATTGATTCAATCAATATCAACTGAATCAGATGTTCTCTTTTTACTTAGCTTTGACTACTTGATAAATTATAAAATTAATAAAAAAGAATAAAAACTATAGAATTCAATGAATAAAATAAATATTTTTCATCATTATATTATAAATAATGTAAACAAGATCACTAACTATTTAGTGTTCCAAAAATTTCGTATCTTTGTATGAGTAAATTTAAAAACACTCAACTTACGTTCATAACTTGATGTAGAAGTCGTTTGACTAAGTAATTAATTGGCAAGGTTTCTCAACATTGGAGTGCTTTTACCAAATAATTTTCACCACTCATCTATATTTTAAATCAATAGTCATAAAAAATATTTTATTAATAAGTAAAGGATGAAATTAGAAGAATGAAAAGTTACCATCATAAGTTCTCTTTTCGCATATAATCTTACAAAACTTACCAAACCTTCATGGTATAATTAAATTTCATTTATTGCTTTTGATTGTTCTTCATTAGATAAAAATACATTTACATTCAATCATGTCAAAAAGAGCACTCATAATATTGACATATGTATGCATATTTATTATATAAGCAATAAGGATTGAAAAAGTAAGATGCTAAGTTGAACGTTTAAGTAAGATGCTTATAACATTGCTAGTCAAGAATTTATGTACGAGGCTCGTACAATTTCTCTTTCCCATTAAAAAAGATTAATAATTGTTTCAAAAACCTTTTTATAGGCAATCAAAGGAACCACAATCTTCCTAATAATCAAACAAGCTTTCCCAAATTTTTTATCTATAATAATAACATAAATAACTTTTCCTTTCGTAGCCTTTGATAACCTATAACTAAAAAAGTGTTTACTTGTTGCTAGATTTTGAAACTTTTTAAATTTATAAATGTAATTGCAAACTTAATAGTAGCAGAACATACAATCTCAACCTCTTCTTCTTAATTTCTTAACCAATACAAAAATATAAGATAACTATATGCTAATATTGTGATTTTAGATATGTGAAGAAAGATAAGAAATATGATCCATATGATCAAATATCTTTTAAATTGATATTTATACAATAAGCAACACATGAAGACCAATAAATATGTTCATACTTTGATTGTAACAAGTACCTACTGATGCATAATTAGTTGCATTATCTGTAACGAAGTACATAAGATTTTTTGGTTCAATCCACTTAATAATTTCATAAAATGATTCAAATAAAGTGTGAACAATGTTTACCATATCAGACTCCTCTATAAACTTGATAAAAGTTGTTTTAACATTATAATAAATCAAAAAATTAATTAAGGTTCTTTGTCTTTGATTAATCTACTCATCTTTCATAATAGTGCTTCCTATTATACTTATTTAAACTTATATATATCCATAATTAACTGACATTCTTTTTTTAAATCTTGAACTAAAGGTACAAAAATCTTATACTAAGAAGGTGCCTTAAATCTTGGGCCTATCATTGTTATAACATCTATTTCTTCTTAAAATAGGGCAAATTAAAAGCATTTAAAGGAATACGTTAATAATAAAACCATCTAACCTAGGCTCTTTTACATTTCAAAACAACATCCTTAATACCAACAAGACTTTTTTTCATTGCATTAATTCCCCTTTCAACATTCTATTATAAATCATGTAATTATATTGTTTTCAAAGATTTTTTATGAGGAGAAAAATAATTATATATTGGATCAACCTTATCATGAGTAGAATATGTTAAGTTTATCGAATCTTTTATGATGATTTCATATTTTTCATTATAATTTTAACCTAAAAATACAATAAAATAGCTCTAAAAATACAATAAAATAGTTTACAATATGATTACCAAAATAGCCAAATATTCTTTTATAATAAAAGTTTTCATTCTTCAAAGCTCAATGGTTGTTGTTGGCATCTTTAGAAAATGGTTTTTCAAGTGGGATATATACCATTGATTAAAGTTTTAGTGCTTATGATCCTAGACTAAAGTGTTAAATGGATATAAATTCAAAATGCAAAAAGACAAAAAGTCAGTAAATATATATTTAACAATAGAAGTATGATAGAAGAATTCCAAATGTTAAAGAATTAACTGAAATAGAATAAGATATAGACTATATAGTTTCTTAAATAAAAATATGAAATATTAGACCGCCATATATATCCTTATAATGATTGCGTCCCACCTTTGTTTCAAAAGACCATAACAAAATATGTTAAACCTAAGAGCTAGAGAGTTAATATATTCAAGTACATTTGACCCAAAAAATTCAATTAAGTCACATTTTGCATATCTATACACCAAAAGTGACATATTAATATATTATACCAAAATTTTCTTACATTAATGATAATCCTATAATGCTTGGAAGGTTAACGACTATTTAGTTCAAGCACAAAAGTTCCTTAGTCAAATCTTTACACTCATCTATACCCTCCTCCTCCTCCTCCTCTCCTATAATCATATATTTATATTAAAAATTCTAGACATGGCACAAAAACTGTAATAGATTTATATATATATATTAAAAATTCTAGACATGGCACAAAAACTGTAATAGATTTTCATTTTGAAAAACAATTAGGAAGAGATATATTAAATTTAAAAGAAAATGCAAATTACGAACCCCCTCCTTTGTAATGGTATCAGAGCCAATGATAGAGTTAGAAAAGCAAAATATTGATACTCTGATAGAGTTATTCGTTCTATTTAAATTGATATGTTTATGCTGTTGGATTGTTAGTATTGAATTAAGTTTTGTTATATTACTATTATATTATTTTCTTACTCTTAATGGATATTGAGTTTAAACTTTTAAAGGATCAAGAAGATTCTTTAAAAATAGATAAAGAATTAATTGAAATTCAGAAAACAATAATTTATTATGGGCAAAAGATTTTACAATATTGTGAACAAATAACTCTTGATATAGAATCACTAATAAATCATCAGACTACTAAAAGAGAAAAAGATAAACAAATAATCATCTCAGACAAAAGGAATGAAGAGAAAAAAGAGATAATAAAGAATCCTTTTGTTTTTCATTTGGAAAAATTACGAGATGTCAGAAAGCAGTTCTGAAAATGAAAGTTATATTATACCTGAAGTAGATAATTTAATAACTCAAATAGGGAATTTAGATCTCAAGGATAATTTTATTAATATTAAAACTACAGGAATAAAAACAGAAAATCCAAATATTACAGATATTCCTAGTACTAGTACAGAACCAAAACTTAGATCTAAACAGAGTCAAAGTTTTGATAGACCGGTAACAGGATATGTTGGTTTAATGCATACAGGAATTAATTCTGATAAGTATACACCTTATGAAAAGATGAAAGCTGAAACAATAAATCCATTTGGAATTTATTTAGACCTAGATTGTATTGCTAATATAGAAGAAGCAATTGATAAATGGGAAACTGCATTAAGAATAGCTGTTGTTGTAAACAAAATGGATTTTGAAACAATCAAAGGTTTTATGGAAAAAAAAACTTTATTAAATAGTTCTCAGAGATTTTGGCAAAATATAAATGAAGAAACTAAACAAGAAGTATATTCAGACCCTGATAATTTTATAACTAGAATAGTAGAAATATTCAGACTAGAATTCCATGGTGAAGGGAAGTATGTTAAAGATCTTAATACCATAACTCGATATACTACTGCTTTGATGCGTTTACAACTATGTGATATATGTGAAATAGAAAGATATATATGTGTTTTTCAGGATTATTATTATCATATTTACAATCAGGTTACAGATACTAGTAATTATTTGCCTTTATTTTTTTGCTAAAATTCCAGACCCTTGGGGTACTAAATTAATAGAAACTTATAATCCAGGAAATATAGATACGTTAGGAAAACGAATAGAACATGTTAGAGATAAATTAAGTAATTAGTGTGCTGATGCAATATTGGCTAAAGCTACAAAAGGATTAAGAAAAAGAGTCGCTCTATGCTGTAATAAACCAAAGATGCCCATAATGATAGGTTGTAATAGCCCTTATTATTATGAAAATATAAAAAGAAAAAGCACTATAAATATAGAAAGCCTTATTTTAAAAGGCGAAAAGCGAGATATTATAAAAGAAAAGGATATAAAAAAGCTTATAAGACTACGTATAAAAGAAGAAAAACAAATCCTAAAGAATGTAGA
>JAOQMS010000180.1:17324347-17342714 GCA_027563885.1 Erythroxylum longipes | reverse complement strand
CTATTAACTTATTAACTTTTCATATAAATATTTTTGTATAATTTATGGGTAATTTCATCTTACATTTTATTATAAATGATTATTTTATAATTTATAATTTATGAAATTTTAAAAATACAACAAATTTTAAAAAAAATTAAAAAATTTTAAAAATAAATTAAATGCTTGGGCCTACTCAAGCCCAATGTGCGGCCCGTGGCCTGGCGGGCTTGGCGGGCCGGGCCACCAGCCTAACGGAGGGCCGATAAGACACGGCCCGCCCAAGACCCACGAGCTATTTTTGGCCCGTCGGACTGGGTCACGGTCTAGGCCATTTCAGCCCGCCCAGACTATGGGCTTGGCCTGACCCGCATAATTTTCAATGGGCCAGGCCGGGTCAACTCATTGACATCTCTAATTTTCTACATTAGATATTAATTTATTTAATATTTTGAAAAACATAACTTAACTTAGTATCACTTTTTTCCCCTATTTTTCTTTTATTTGGTTGTCCTCTATTTGTCTCTCTTATTATCCCCCTTCTTGTCTTTCTTCTTCTTTCTCTTCTTGACTTCTCCGGTGACCTCACGTTGTCCGATTTCATTCTGTTATTTTTGTTTTTATATCTGCAATTTAACAGACGTTGATTCTAATAAACCCTCTTTTTCTTGATTTTGTTATCCCGCCTAGCTACACTTCTTCTTCGGTAATGATTTTGTCTTTCACTCAACTCTCTCTTGTCTCTCTTCTACAAGTGATAACTCTTCTCTAGCGATATCACTTATTTGAATATTAATGCAATAGTAGTCTTCACCTTTTTGCTTCATCTTTTTTGAATATGATTACAATTATAGTTTTTACTTTGTTTGTATAGTCTAAAAAATATTTATTTAAGTTTACTTTGTTTGTACAGTCTGAACACTCGTTATTTATGTTCTAAATGCTAAGTTAATTATCTTGTGCTTTGGTCACTACATGTTGATGGTTATATTTTCTTTAGATCATTTTGACACCGATAGTTTTGCCAAACTTTTTGTGGGATTTTTTTCCAAGCACAACAACTGAAGTTGATGTAAATAATTTATGTGATATGCGATAAGAAACAATTAACGCTTGAGATGTCTAACTTTCATGCAAACCTTATATGTAACTTTCTTGTGTTTTGATCACTATATGTTGATTCCAATAACTGAATATTAAACAAAAAGCATATTTGTTTGCAACCTTAGTTTGTTTGATGACCTCACTTTATCCAGTGATTGTGATTATCTAACAACCTCACTTTGTTCAGTGTCAAGGCTTGTCTATGATTCATAGCTTTTTTTGTGTAGATTTATAGTTTGTATATTTAATATTTTTCGGTACAAAACCTTTAGTACTCTCATTTATATGTTCTTAGACTTCATAATGCGATTGATTTTAGTTGTGTTAAAACCTTCACTTTCAATTTGTTTTGCTAATAGATAATGTAAAAAGCTTTGCTTCTTTGTATATTCTTTCTTTCTTCCTATTTCCTTTTGTCTTGTGGCCTATTAAAGATGCCTGTAGTCATATGTTGGGTAGGTCTTGTGAATAAAAATAAACTCACAATCACCCTATAGATGGTATTACAAGTGAAGATGCTTACGCAGATCTATTATTAAAAATTACATTAACTTTCTTCATTACAAGAATACATTTGACATGCTTATAAAATAAGTTTGGAAAATATTATATTAGCTTTTGACATGCTTATAAAATACATTTGGAAAATCAAATGATTACGACTTGCTTGTTTTTATTGCATAATCTTCCATTATATGCATGAAATCAATAATTGGTTCTAGTCTATATAGGGTCCTAGGGTTTATTGCTATGTTTTTATGCAATTTTGTTTGGTGGTCTTCTACTAATCTTTTTCATTTTATAGGCAGCCGTTGTTTGGACATGTTTATTTTTAATGCTAATGTGGTCCTTTGTAGAAAGTTCTTCCTAGTGGTCCTATCTTAGAATTTGATGTATTGTTAATTCGCTATTGATTTTTGTTATATATTTCCACTTGTAGACTTTTTATCTTTTTCATCTTTTACTAATTATTTTAAAAAATTCAAGTTATTTCCTATACAACTAGTTTTGCAAGTCACAACGTTGAAATATTTTGTTAGTGTCTTTGTACATGTATGTTTATATTTTTAAATCATATCTTGTCTAATTTTTATTGTTCAGTTTCTACCCTTTGTACCTATTTATATTTATGTTTCCATATTTATACTGCTAACATGTTTTATTGAAAATTAATGATACAATTTTTTGTAATGTAGCATTGATAAATTTTGAATTTTACAATGGTGGGGTGCTGGAAAGACATGACAACAATAAATTAATACGTTGATGTCAAGATTAAAAAGAAGAAGGATATGGGTGTTGATGAACTTAGCATGCTAGTTTTAAAAAAGCATTAGAAGATAAACTACATAGAGTAGTATATATGTTTTACAAATTTCCTAATGAGTCTATGAGATGCTTAAAGGAGTTAAGCTTACATTCTGATAAGGACATATTGGCAACGTTCAACCGTATGGAAGAATTTAACTACCATGACAATGTTAAAGTCTACTATAAGCATGGTTATAAGAATCTTACAATAGATGGTGAACGTTTGATTTTGATATTGGCAATGAATTTGAAGCTAATAGATAACATAATATGAGTATAAATGATGAAGAGTTTTTCTAAGTTCAAGTGGAACAAGATGATGAAGATTTTAATGTGATAATGTTCTAGTTCGAATGCAACATAGTTGGTTTGAATGCCATAATGTTCTGATGAGGTTGGAAGTAGTGAAAAGGATTGCAATTAAGGTGGTGACAAGAAAGAAGTTATGTAGAATAACAAATTCTTATGTACAACATCAAAGGTTCCTCCAATAATATTGTTATCTCTGATACAACCTTAAAGGTTCTTCCAAAGTGTCATAATTTATATACAAATTCAACTAACCCAACTCCAAAAACCTATTGGGTATACGAAAATGTGTCAATACTAGAGCTAGGTACATTAGACATCCAAGAAATTTAATCACATAAGACGTACAAAAAGAAAAAAAATATACATATTATATTTATGTTGAATTTGCGTTATGTAAATGAATCAATATATATACTTAACTCTTGTGAGCAACAATGAACCTTGTAAACAAGACTCCTACCCCAACACATAGAAGATGTCTGACATAATTTTTTACAATTACAAACCTTCAACTTATTTACCAATACTAACTATCTACAAGAAACATAAAATTTAAATGTTGATTAAAGCTTGTATAACAATGGCGTTGTTAAAACTATAATTGAAATATTTACTTTTATATTAAAGCATTGATAAAAATGTTGATTGATATTAGGTTTCATATTTGATATCTATAGCTTCATCTTCTCATTATAATTGGGGCAATTAATATAAAGAATTTAAAATAAAATTCAAATTACGATATAAATTAAAATGAAATAAAATCAATATACCATATATAATAAATATTAATATTGTTTTACTAGTGAACATAATGCTTTCTTTCACTAAAATTGAGAGTATATCCTTTTAGCTTCTGCTAAATTATCAAAACAACGTTCTTTAATTCATTAACAACACCTTTACTCTTCCCATTTTAGGTATATACAAGGTGCATAAGCATCGAAAGCCACATATATTTTGTTTTCGACTATATTTATTTAATCCTATTACAATATCATCATATGAATGATATACTAATACAAGATATCATATATGAGTAAATAAAAGATATCCAGTACTTGAAATTTTTAAAAAATTTTGTGGCCTAATTAAACTACCTCCTAAAGGCTATTTTTACAAAGTATATTTTGCTTTGTAAAGCATATTCGTTAGCAGAATATAAAACAGTCAAGTTTGATATTGTGCAAAATAAACCTAGAAAAGTAAACAAAAAAGAAGAATATACATCAAAGCAGAATGAGAAGACAAAAACAAATAGAAACAAATATTACCATTCACACACTCCATGAATTACAGGAATAAGCATAAAGTGATATTATTTTAAAACTATAATTTACTGATGCACCAAAGATAAAGATCTATCCATGTCTGAGGTATACATCAAAGATACAAATTTCAAGCATCAATTGTTTCTTATTGCATAACACTTGAATTACGTACATTAACTTCAGTTGACATCCTTGAAACAAATCTAACAAAAAGTTTGGCAAAAACTACCAATTTTAAAACAATTTGAAGAAAATAAATCATCAATATGCAATGACCAAAGCACTAGACAATAAACTTTAGAACCAAATCAAATTAGTAGTCAAAAGTTAAACAAATAGTGTTTAGACTATACAAACAAAGTTAAGATTGCAATTGTATTCATATTAAAAAAAGATGAAACAAACAAAGTGAAAATTGAAATTGTATTCATATTCAAACAAGTGAGGTAGCGGAAGAAGAGACAGGAAGAGAGAGTTTAATGAAAGACAAAATTATTATTGGAGAAGGAGTCTAAGGAAGCAGGACGACATAAATCAAGGAGATGAGAGAAATTAAGGACTACTAGATGGGAGAAAATTAGGTAAAAAGGAAGATTAGATTAGGTTTTTATTTTTTCTTTAATATTAATTAAATTAATATTTGACATTAAAAAAAACTATGTACACTTGACATCCTCGTAAAATTTATAACAGCTGACATGACTTGTCACGTTCGAAGGATAAAATAAGTACACCAAAAGCTAGTTAACAAGAAAAAGGACCTTCTCTTTCATTTTTCTATCTTTTGAGTCTTGATTCAATTCATTCCTTTCTCGCCTTATCTTACTTTACTAATAATAAATAATAATAAAGGAGTTGATCTTACATTTTGTATAGCAAAAAATGTCTGAGAGTATAGAGAACCTTAATAGGGATTTCTTTAAGGACAAGAAGCTCCAATTCAATTCAAGTTAGAGAGGGAGTCAAGATAGTCAATCACTGAGTTAATTCTGCTGCGTCGATTTTTATAACTCCTCATTCAAAAAGCCTACATCTATTGTTTAGCAATTGAATAAGAATTTGTTTAGGAAAGGACTTCCGAATCAAATGTTGTCTTCCAGTGAGAAAGGTCTTAACCCTGCCAAACGGGTCAAAATAAAAACGAAAGAAGAGGTCTTTGTATTTTGGTAATTAAGGTGTAATGTTTACCCGTGGATGCTATTAATAAATTTTTCAACAATAGAGTTTCTTGCACTCGGAAAGTAATTAAAAAAATTGCTAGCTCAACTATTAATGAAGAATTTAATATTGAATTATTTTTTGAAAAATTAAAATTTTGAATATTTTATTATATTATTTTAGAATTTAAGATATAATTCAAAATTTCAGTAATTTTTTTGGTTTGGTAGTTAGGTGTAAAAGATTTGGTTTCCAGATGAACCACGTAGCAACACAAATCTGGGGCTTACTACTGGAATCTTTGCTCAAACTCAATCCATGTCATTTTCCGTTAAACCCTAGACCCCATGCTCCTCAGAAACCCTAAATTGTCAAATTGTCTAGTCACAATCTCGCAAAATCCGTTCTTTTTTCTCTTACACAATGAACCGAGATGCTCTCCGTACACTTATGTCCAGACACAGAACTATGTGAACGTCTACATGAAATGGAAGAAAGACTCCTATTATGACTCCATAGAGCACATACACAAGTCTACAGAACTCAAAAAGATCGTATCTTTTAAAAATGTTATAGCCGGAGAACCAGATGGTTGCATCCCAATCTCTTTTGTTTCAAAAAGGGGATCGGAGTTCGACCTTAAGATTAAGGTTGCTAGATTTTTGAGGCTGTACCCATCAATCTTTGAGGAGTTTACTGGTCCCCAATTCAATTTGCCTTGGTTCAGACTGACCCACGAAGCTGCGGATATCGATGGCCAGGAGAGAAAGATATTCGAGGAATGCAAAGAGGATTTGAAGGAAAGATTGAAGAAGTTTATATTAATGAGTAAAGAAAAAGTCTTGCCTTTGAAGATCATACAAGAGATGCTATGGTATCTTGGTTTGCCTGATGATTTTCTGCAACACCCAGATAAGAATTTCGATGAATCATTAAGATTAGTGGAGCTGGAGAGTGGTTTAAAGGGTTTAGCTGTGGACATTAACGAAAGGTGCTTGTCAGTGTTGCAGAGAAATGCAATGAAACAAGGGGCATATTCTGGAGAAGCGACAGAGGCAATTACATTTCCTTTGTTTCCATCAAAAGGTGTGAGATTGAAAAGGAAGATTGGTGATTGGCTAAAGGACTTTCAAAAGGTTGCATACGTATCACCATATGAGGATTACTCACGTTTGGATCCTACCAGCGATGTTGCAGAGAAAAGGGTAGTGGGATTTCTTCATGAGCTACTTTGTTTGTTTGTTGAGCATTCTGCGGAAAGAAAGAAACTTTTATGCCTGAAGAAGTACTTTGGGTTGCCTCAGAAAGTTCACAAGGCTTTTGAAAGGCATCCGCATATGTTTTATTTGTCATACAGGAACAAAACTCGCACAGCTATACTTAAGGAGGCCTATTGCAATGAAGCGGCTGTGGAGAGCCATCCCATGCTGAAGGTCAGGAAGAGGTATATTGATTTGATAAAAGCTTCTGAAAAAATTCGCAGAAGTGGAGGGGTCGACTGTTCATAGGTCGGCGCAAGATTTGGATCTTAATTGTATTATTGAGCAAAGAAGACTTAATGCTAAATGCTGATATACATGTGGGCGTGTTAAAACAGAAGATAAATTTAGGTACTCACTCTTATCAAGGATGTTTCTCACTAAAGCCTACACAAATTCATGAGCATTTAAGTATGTAAGCAATCAAGTTTATGAGACTGTTACTTTCCTTATTTCTTAATTTTGCACTAAATTGTATCAATAAATCGTATAATAAAGAAAGTGACTTGGATGGAATAAGTTGAAATATATGTTTGGTAAATTGAGGATATAATTAAGTTCGGGCATGCTAATCTGAAACCAACTTAGTTCTCACAAATCAACCACAAACCATTGCAGTTGGCCAATATGAAAATCTCAGGAGTCCTTGTTCCGTAACTTTTAAGCATATTTTAACTATTAATAAATAATTTAAAGATAAAACAACGACACTAACTTTATATATATACACACACTGACACACACATATAGATAGAGCTATTATTGTGGATAGTTGTAAAGAACATAGAGCTCTTTTAGCCCACTCCATGTAATCTTTTTTGGTGCTATATGCAACAAAAGAGAAGAGAGTATTGGGCAATGCCACAACTATAGAGAACAGGAAAACGGCCTTCCCAAATCTTTGACCTTTCACTGTTGGTTTGTTACACAGTCCGTAAACACTATAAATGTGTATTCACCTAAGAAGTGACAAGTAATTTGAAATGATTGAACTAATGTCAATAAAAGTATAACTTGCCTTGCCACTTTTAGTTCTGTCAAATGATGCTAAAACTAAACCGTTTGAAACGCCTGGTCTGAGCTCCTTTTCTTTCAGACAGAGGACAGGGACAGAGATTTTTACAACCAGATCAGATCTATAAATGATGTACAAGAACAGATTGAGCAACGAAATTCCGCTACTTTTAGGAAAAGAAAGTGCTACTCTGATTTATTAGGTGTCTCCAGACTCCAGAAATGGAATTGCCATGTAAAAATACATAAAAGGTTAGGTGGAGGTCACAAGAATCACATGCAACTATCTTCTTTGCTGTAAATTAACTTGCATCTCGATTTCTTTGTTCAAATGACATCCAAATAGAACAAGATGCAACTTTTTCCCATTTTCTTAACATTAAGTTTATTTCCTCTTTACATACCATAGACAATTTTCCGGTATTTCCCGAAAGACTAAATAAGCCAATACAAACTTTCTCTATGATGTACCTACACTAGCCTTTACCATGGAGTCTGTTGAATTACATAAGATCGTATTTACACATATCAGAGATGAAATCATCTTATTCGGTAGGCCCGTTAATTTCATGTTTATTTACATCTAAGGTCTCCGTATAAAATAATTAACTGAGTTGATAGCTGACGAAAACCATCCTCTACGAATTAACACAGGAAAAAGAGAGTTACTCAGCATTTCCTGATTAAAATGTAATCTACAATCAGAATGATGGTGATAATCCTATGCGCCTTTCTGCAAATCAAAGAAGATTGATGAGCAAACCAACTATAAATACTCTAGGAAAGACAAGCAGCAAAATATCTACTATAAAATTAATTCTTTGTGCACAAGCAAGGATCTCTAACCTCCAGTAACGATGAGCTTCTCTACACGCGAAACAATATGTTTACTGTAAGTGAACCTCTTTAGTGAATTCAAATGAACCTTGATACGAGAAAGAATTATCTCAAGATTCTGGTCATCACAGGTTTCAATAACCTTTTGCACAACGTAATTTCCAAAAGGATCTTTCATCATGGCCTGCAGTTTCAAGTGTAAAAGGAACAAATTAATTCGTCAAGTTTCAAACTCACAAGAAAAATGCACCAAAGGTGAAATTGTTCCCATTAATCAAAACACAGAATAGTTCAAAAACCGTGCTGTCATCTATGTTTCAAACTCAATTATCTATTTAATTATAATGCACAGGATTGCTGGACTATAGATGATGAAACATATGCATTAACTAAGCTGTTGAACTTATGGCTAGTTGTTTGAACAAGGTTGAATTTTCAAGTGGGGAGAACAGTTTGAGTTTATGGTTAATGGAAGAATGATTTTATTGGATGATGAAAAAATTTCGGAAGTCAGAAATTACAGATTGTACTATCTCGTATGATTGATAGAATGTAGATTCACTGCTGTACTCTATTTTTGTTGGGTTACTGCACAGTAGAACAAGGCCAATTAAGTGTCCTGGTTTCTTTTTCTTATGCATTTTAAATGTATACTAAGAATCTATCCTCAACATGGTGGCCCCAACCTGCAAGGGCTCATTTTCATCAGTGGAACCAAGCATCTCGTTCACCAGGAGTTGACGCTCCTCGGCACTACCAAAAGTCAAGCACTTCTCAACAACGTTGGAAGCAAATTTCTGCTGACTCATATTTACTATTTGTCCTGCAAGCTTTCTAATAATAGCAGACCGCTGATTTTGGTTACCATGTTCCAGAACATGCTATCAAGCAAAAGAGAGGTGGTCAGTCTCATGAGCATGTACAGGATAGAACACGAATGGTTGAACATGAGCATTAAAAAAAGCAAAGAGCAACCTAAGAAAAATCATGCCCATATTATTTTGAGATAAACTCAATATGCCAAAACCAATCAACTGTAAAAAGGACTTCTGTCCACTCAAGTCAATCTTAGGACAAGAAAAAAAGAGAGTCCTACCTGAATAACATAATTACCGTACTGGTCTTGTGCCAGAGCACAAACAGATTGCATAATTTCATCCATAATAATTTGCTGGGTCTTTAAATTTTTACAATGTTCTAGGACCCTCTGTGTCAGAAGAAACAATAAATAAATAAATAAATTTTTTGAAATAAATAAATAAATAATTGATAAACCTGAAACAGTAAATCTGCACAAAGCCTAGAGATTCCTAACCTGAATCACACGACAACCATAAGGATGGGTGGAAAGTGTCACAACTTGTTCATAAAAGGATGAGATGATAAACTGAATTCGATCTTCAGGGACACACTCTATACATTTCTGAATAACATGATTACCATTCTGATCACGAACACATTTCATAATAGAACCATCAAGCTCTTCCACGATTTGAGTTTGGTGATTTACATCAATGACCTCCAATGCCTATGGTAAAAATAAAATCACTGAAAACAGGTTCGGATTCAAAACATTAAAGCAGCAGTTAACAAGTTCAGAAGACGTTAGGCGAAACAAAAACCAAAAGAGCAAGCACTACAAGTGAAATGACTGTTTTCTTATTGCACTTGCATTGACTGATTTCAAGGACATAGCACCTGTCTTATATGTAACATATCAAAGGTACTTTTTCTACTTAATACAACAAAGCAGCATATTTTGTGTTCAATATTGTGATCAGATGCAAGCACAGGTGTACATAAAATTATGATTAAGTGGCTCTAGAAGGAACCTTTTGGATTACTCTGCACCCATACATTTGAAGGCTGAGTGGCAAGACATGACCGGTGAGTTGGCTGGCTAACTCCAATCTTTGATATTCTGTACTGTGCTCAAAAAACTGCACATTCAAGAACATGAATGTAACTATGAGATAAATGATAGCTACTTGGCTGCTATATTTCCAGTTAAGAAGAACATGCCTTCTGTATGACGTAATTTCCAAACACATCAGTCATCAAGACATGGGCATGAAGAATAATCTCTGGGAATATCTTGTCCTTTTCTTCAACCGTGGCAAGTTCTAATTTCTGTTGAATAAAGCGACTACCGTACTGGTCCATGCTGCATTTTCAATATCATGCAAGAAAATATGTTAAACTTAGTACATAAATGCCTCAGGAGTGAAATAAAAGTTAAATCAAGTGATGGCATTACCTGAATTTAGCTACATGGTTAACAACGTCTGAGAGTTCAAAGGACCTTGTCTTGTTGGTCTTAAACTCATCTAATAAAGAGGACACATATTTCTTTTCCACATTGATGCGAGTATCAGAGTTCAATGAACCGGTGGATAGTGCCTTTGAGTTTCTCATCGTGGAACTAAATCGTGCAATTTGCTCATTCTGAAAACTTCCAGATCTGGCAGAAGGAAGTGCAAAACTTGCCACAGAGTTTCCTGGATATGGCATTTGGAGATCATAGGATGGATTCTTATAGTAACCTTGATTCAAACTGCCAGAGTCAAAAAATGGTCCCTCAAATTGTTGCTTCTTTTGAGCAAGTAATGACTCGAGATATGCGTTCTGAATCCCCTCTATACCTGTACTTGACATGCCTAAGTAATTTCTAATCTGAGGATCACTTGAAGTACTCTCATTGCAAGATGCATTATCAGAAGTCCTTTGCAAATATTGACCATAGTGTAGCTTCACATGTGAAGAATGAATGCCACTATCAACTTGATTTTCAAGTTTATTCAAAGATTTTCTGACTCCAGCACCACCTAAAGTAGAACCAGAAGCAAAAACAGAAGTTCAGAACAGTGCACAGACAAGTTTTAGAAGTTCAATAAAACTATAGATATAACCTGAATCAAGATCACTCTTGATTACTGTGTCCAGCTTTTGATTGACAGAATAGGCACTATGCATATGCCCACCGAACTCCTTACTTGAGATGTTTGTATTTTGTTGATGGGCATTTGCTCCTTCCGAACTTTCAAAGCCTAAGGAATTCATTTTTGAGTGAAGATTGACCGAGGATAAAGTTCTTCTCGGGATAAGAATTTCCCCATTAGAACCTAATCTAGAAGAAATAAGGTTTTGAATGGCCCTGTTTCTCCTTGATACATCAGTGGAGTTGGTGGAAGATGAAAAACATTGAGCATTCGACTGGCCAATGAGTTGCTGTGGAAGACTTTGGTTATGACCATTGGGAATGTTAAAAAGATAATCTGGCTGATTATTTATATCTGGTTGAACCTGACCTTGGATGTGACTATACTCATCGGCATGTCTGACATTTGTGAGGCTTAAAGTAGACAATGTACCGGCAATTTCACCAAGCCCAGCCAAGCCAGAGGAAAGAGTGTCTTGGTCTTGGACAGTTGTGCCAACTACACTCCTATTCTCCATGAAGCCACTTCTGCTTCCCACAGGAGGAAGACCAGAGTTAGACAACCTTGCAACTATCAACTGTTCAGATGCTCTGCTTCTTGACAGTGGTGAACCCTGAGCATATGCCAAAGAATGAGAAAGAGTAGAACCTTGAACTCCCACCAAGCCAGAAGAAGCTGCTCTGGAATGCAAGCTCTCCACTGATCCCCTCTCATGTATGCCAACGAGACAAGGATCAGACGTATCCATGATATTAGCAAAGGAATTATGACTTGCTGGCCGTGAGAAGTGAGCTGATATTGGAACAGGAGGTTCAATTCCATCCTACAAGAAATAAAATACTCCACTTAATACTCACATTTTCAAGCTTGACTCTTAAGGATTATTAGTGAACTGTATTCTCAGACATCAGAACAATAAAAAAGCTACAATATTAACGTGAAAAAACACCTGCACAATGACAATATATAAACCCTATGATATTTCTACAAAGATATAACCCCAATGTCAAAAAAAGAAAAACCTTTTGGAGATTTTCTGATAATTAGAGCAGACCCTAAATTGGAGATAGCTAATTACAAGAACTGTCAACTATCTTGGTTCATATTTTTCAAGAAAGGTTTGCAAGTGTGATCATATTAGAGCTCACCAAGAAGTCTGCATATTATAATCCCATGGACAGATGTCAACAACTTTTTTAACACAAGATCACTTCCTAAAGATGTTTCTGCAAAAAATTCCGTGTCATCCAATAAAGGAGAAAAACTAAAGATGGAAAGAGACAGAGAGATGCATCCGTACACCCCCAAAGATTAGCATCTAATCACTTACACTTCATGCAGATGGTCCCAACATACTTTGGAAGGTGAATAATGGTTTTCTTAAATTAAAAGAAATAGCAAGTCAATGAAGCAAGTCTTATCATGGACTCTCATAAGTTCTCCAAAAAGATACACTTCCCTAACTAGGACAACTAGTAAAAGTTTGCCTTCCAAATGAAAGCAAAGAAGCTAACTGTTTCACATTCTCATAACCAAAAAAATATAGTTCATCCATGGAATCCTTATCAATGAATTAACAAACATTTTATGCAGAATATGGAAGAACTTTCTGGTAATTCAAAAGGTGATGCAATTGTTAACATGCCAAAATATGCAAAAGATGATGATGCCCGTGATCCTATGGTCAACAATCACCTTGAAAATAATTCCTGTAACGTTCAGACGAAAGAAGAATATGAATTAACATCTCCAGCCATTAAAATGCAAGAAGTTATCTGAGCAGGATAATGGCTAGGTGGACTACCTGGAGGATGTCAGCAAAACTCTTCCTCCTAGGACCAGGCCCAGTATCCTGCAATCCAATTACGCAATCTGAACCTCTATTTAGCCACTCAGTAGACCGACCAGAGAGATTACTTCTGTTGGGATTCCTCACTTCCATTAAATCATTCTCCATATTCTGAACAGAACATCCTGGCTCTATTGTGAACAATGATGAATTTTGACGATTATCAACTAACTTATTTCTGAAGTCGTCTATACTGCCAACCGATGACCCAACACCCTGAAACTTCTGCGCGACACGCCAATCCTCCTTTGATATCAAAGGTGGAGGTAGCCTAGGGTTTGTGTTATCGTGTGAATAATAATAGGAAAGATACACTGGATGCAACCGAATCTCATCCTCCGTCAAACCTTGATTACTAACTCTATCACTAATGTTGTTATTATCAATGAAACTGCAGTTCCCGAAAAGACTACCCACAGCACTTAATGATCCTTCAACCGTGGGTGGAGCACTACCGCTCCTATAAATATTAAGATTCCTGTCTTGACCCAATATGCGCTGACTTCTTCGTGCTTGCAGAATCAATTCCAGATCATTTTGCGAACCTTCCTCCAAACTAGCACTGCTCCCTTGCCGATGATCACCTAGGGCTGACATCATGCCAGGGTTGCTCCCAGTGACCATCTCCCAAAACTGTAAATCCCCCTAAAATGGAAAACTAATACAAATGAAAAGAGCAGATACTGACAAGAAACAGACTGAAATGAAAAGGATGAAGTTAAAATGTCATTCATAAGGATGTAGTCTCTCCATCATAAACACCGTAAAACAGAAGAACCAATCAAACAATGGCGATTGACTGCACACGTCAAAATCTCTAGATTCCTAAGAGGACCATTAACCCAACATATAACAATTTACATCCACTCACTTAGATGAAAACAACTCAAAATCTCTACATTCCTAAGAGGACCATTAACCCAACATATACCAATTTCCAAGCCACTCACTTAGATGAAAACACATACACTTGAAAAAGAATACACATTTCCAAACGAATTTACAAAAACTTCAGGCAATTGATTAAAACATAGATTCTGAAGCCAGAAGTAGGAAATTTTCATATGAACCGGAAGCCGAATAAAGATGGGTCAATCAGACCAAAATCAAGAATTTATTATTCTATTCCAACGCTCGAAATTGAAGGGTTCGACAACATACGAAACTACACCGAATTCATCACTTCCATTTCAACAAATTTTGCGGCACTGGGACAAACTTATGAGAATCAATCACCGAATAACTTTTAGGATACCCTCCGCATCAATTCGATCAAACTGTAAATTACCAACAATCCAATATACCCATCAGCGAATCCTTATCAAGGAGGAAAAGGAAGAAGAAAAGTGGTGAATTTATGAAAAAAAATCTTATAAAAGTAGGAGAAAGAGTTTATTTGAAAATGAAATGAAAAATCCACAGCCAAACGATGTCGTAGTGGCAGTTGTGGGAAGAATAATATAACATTTTATTTTATTACAGATTCGCGTTTCTTAAAAATAGATTGGTATCATTTTTTATTTACGCGCACACGTACTAGAATTTCTTCGGCAGGGTTACCGTTAATGTCTGATCTTTTTACATAACTACCACCGCTCAAACTTATATAATGCCTGTTGTTTTTAGAAATTATATTAGTTTTGTTAAAATATAATTTCTAAAAAAAATATTTTAGTTTTGTTTTTTTCTTTTGAAAACAATTATTTTCCAAGTCAAGACACTCTTCACTTGGACGATATAAGATACACATAAGGCTTTGTTCAACCCGAGACGAGACCGATCAAGTAGTTATAATTTTATTAATTTATATAATAAATATTTAGTATTATAGCAGGATGATTTTTTATTTTTAAATAATATAAGTTAGAAAATAGGTTATATTTTAATATAAAATATATTAATTATTGTCAAATAATTAATATACTACGTATTTACCAATAAATATATTCTTTAAAGACTTAAATGAAAGGTAATTTCATTTAAAATAAATATCGTATATAAAATAGAAATATAACAAATAGTTTTATATTTTAAGATACAATTTTTAATTTTTTCGAATCATTTGAACTTTTGTAGGTAAGTATGTATCAAAAATATTTTTGTTTTGGCTAATTTGATAATAAAAATAAAAACAAGATTTTAAGCATATCTCCAAAACAAAAAAAAACTATTATTTTCAAGAGGTATTCTTTTGAATTATATTAATTATTTTATTTCTATATATATATATATATTTATCAATAAATATTTACACTTAACACATTTTTTATTAAAAGTATGTGAAAAAACATTAAATTTTTATTTTAAATAGTAAATTTAACAAATATTTTTAAGTTCGATAAAGCATCTATCTCAATAATTTTCAGATAAAAATTTTTTGTTAAAATAATTTGTTTTAAAATAACTTATATATTACAAATAATTTTGTTAGATTATTAATATATTAATTAAATAATATTTATCTAACTAATATTAAAGAAACATATTATTTTTGCATCATATAAAATAAAAACAAAATCTTAATCATATCTTGAAAACAAAATTTAAAATAGAAAAAGCTAATTAAACAAATTCATAAAAACTATTTGATATGTTTCAGATAGCAAATTAAATAACTGCAGCAGTAGTCATAAACACAGTTCAAATTTTAAATTAAAAAGATAATGATAAGTAACTAGGATTGCCCAATCTATCCACTAGGATAATGACAAGTAGCAGACAATGGAATTCATGTTACTCAATCTTAAGTTACAATTCTAAGGCCAGTTAAATTCTCAAAGAGCAATGAATCCAAGTCAACCCCAAGGCCACTCAACTGTTGGGTGTTGGAATTTACACCAATAACTAAGGGCCGATGCATTTTACATGATGCCAAACATGAAAGATTCATCGGTAGATGCATCATATCGAACAATCAAGGACGATGTCACAGTTAACCCTTCAGGAAATTCTGTATACATCCACCCACTGCCAAACCAAGATACATTTTTTAGAGGAACAAAATGTTACAGATAGATCTTTCTTAGTTGCCCTAGTTAGTAATAAACTTAGTAGATTAAGTTGGAAAATACAATATTCATGCATTCAAAAAAAAATTCCAAGATATATGACAAATATTTCTCACTTAACGAGGTATATACAGTAGTTCCTCATGAAATTCATGCACGCACGCACACGCCAATCATCAAATAAGACCTATATGTCACAAGGAGGAAGGGTTGATGTAGTGTCAGGTAGAGTCTAACAGTCATACATCAGAATAACAAACAACACCGTGAATTTTTTAATCACTATATTTTGAGATCGATCACCAAAGAACAGTAACTCTAATGTTATAATGATATGAACTTCAACTACCAAGACATAACAACTGAGCATTTCTAGGCCGCTTCAAGTCTATAAACAAATGACCTTCAATCTTGGCTTTTGAAAACAAATCCTATGTTTCATAGTGCTCCTTAGAATATAGATTCACATGAAAATTTAACACAGTTCATAAAACATGTATAAGAAAGATAACTGGCAACAATCAGGCCATATAAGACCTCATATCAATAAAAAGTGTATAAATGCACACAACATCATAGAGATCTTAAACAACCTTAATTGCACCTTTTACCAAATCTAGTGTCTCTGCCTTTTTCTGTAGAAAAATCAGTTCAAAGAGAAAAAATAAAGGCATTCATCCACAGAATCATTGCCTCTCATATTCACAAGAAAGAACAAGATGTTGCAATAAGGCATGCTTACAAGTAGACAGTAGTCCAGATATCATAGTCCCAATTGTATAAAGAAAATGAAATATATGAATGCAATACACATCCAATTGACATATTTGAAAGCTATTGATTGATATAGATGAGTGCTTTATTAGGAGTCTATTAGAGACGTATGATTGTTTTTTTAGGAATCTATTAAAGGAGTATTTTATTTTTAATAGAAGTCTATTATTTCCCTATTATTTTTGTACTAGTTTCTGTTATAGTTATGTAAATAAAAACAACATGAATAGGAGTCTTTCTAAAAGTCCTAAAACAACTTGAATAGGAGTCTTTCTAGGAATCCTAGTTTAGGTGAAACTTTTGTATTTCTTTGCCTATATAAGGCTATTACGTTATGCAATAAATTAAGCAAGAAGTTATCATAAAGAATAACTTAGTCTAACCTACGCAGACCTTGTCCTCGATAAGTGCTACTTGTTTTAATCAACAAAAATAGGTTATGTAAGAAAGAGGACAAGTGATGCCCGTTTTCATCAACAAAAATAGGTCCAATGAAAACAAAGGAAAAGAGGTTAATTTTCTTAAGAATCATCCTTGGACTTGATCCTAAGCACAGGCACATAACAATTTGGTATTAGATCAGGAGTTTATGGACGAAACAGGCCATTCAGCTGAAGAGCAATCTTTGGTAGATTGGTAGATGGATTAGAGGATACAGGCATTAGAGATGGGGCAACAAGAATTGAAGGCTCAATATACAGAGATTATCTGCATGCTTACAAGGTTGGAAGGTGCAAAAGCGAGCGAGTATCAGGCACCTTCACCACTACAACGAGAGGAGAGGATCGATGGGGGCAGCTGGGCAAGAATGGTGCCTAAATATACTAAGATGGAATTTCCAACATACGATGGCTCGATGGATCTATTGGTTTGGCTTCACAGGTGTGAGCAGTCTTTTCTAAGCCAACAAACAGCAAAGGAGGAGAAGGTAGGATTAGCTGTTTTTTTTTTAAATAGGGGAGGCCCAACTGTGGTTCTTTCAACTTGAACTAGAAGAACTAGGGATGCATTGGTACTCTTTCAAATGCCATTACAATATAAGATTCAACTCTCACCTTAGTAACAACCCTATAGGAGAATTGGTGAACCTCAAATAAACAGGGAGTGTAGAAGAATATCAACGCCAATTCCAAACATTGTTGGCTTGAACCATAGGGCTTCCGCGAGACCTATAAGTAAATCTATTCACGGATGGGTTGATAGAAGGGTTGCAAATCGAGGTAATGATGCAATATCCTATTAATCTTGGAGTTGCAATGAACTTAATTAGAGCATGTGAAAAAAAATTACAATGTATGCAGATGCTATACACCCAAGGGTAAGAGGCAGCCGAAATACCACCTTATGGCCATCTGATGTAGGACAACTTAGAGGTTGGGTGTTTAGGATATTTCGATGGGTTAATAATAGGAATTGAAGGGTAGATTTCTAGGAATCACACCTAGGAGAAAATAACCTAAGTTTCACACCTAGGATTCTTAGGAGTCACACCTAAGAAAAGATTGTTTCACACAATCAAAGTAGCATAAAAGCTTGAAAATTTATTAAGCAA